>CM021105.1:591219436-591608640 GCA_007115665.2 Sequoiadendron giganteum
CTTAGTTTGTCTTAAGGTTTCATCTATAGTTTTATCCTTGCCTATATGGAAAGGTCATCTCATTGTATTGTAACATAGTGTATTTGTTTTTTTGGCAATATAGTAATTTTTCTATTGCAACTCTCTTGTGGAAAGTATTTGGTCTTGCTCGTTAGATTCTTGATCATGTGAGTTCTTTCATTTCTCCAACATACATTTTAGTCACTATGGTTAAGCATACTAAACATCTCTATATAGAAAACTAGGACAAGCAAGAGGCAAATGTTTAAGGTAATGGGTAGATTTCAGCCTTCACTTTTCTTGTAAATTGTTAGAAAAATTTCATATCCACTTCTTGCATGTAACAAGGATAGGTATGATACCTTGTGGCATGAGATATCATGTAAGTTTTGGAAATATGTTGTTGCAAACGAGTGTTTTTGTGTTCTCTAGCAATATAAGAAAAATGGGCAACACAAGAAACTTATAGGAAACGTTTTTCAAGGTTGTAGAAATGTAGAAATATGTTGTTGGAAAGTGTAGTTTTGTGTCACTTTTGTGGGAAATTAGAATCAAAGCAACCCAAAATGGGAATTTGGGAACAAGGGCAACACTATGGCAAGTTTATTTGGTGTTGCAAGAATGCATACTTTCTTTGGTTGAGCATGGGCAACAATATGACATGTTTCGTGGTTTTGATATTGCTATCAAGATTCAACCGTGTAGTTTTACGAGTCAAACTCATTGACCCATGTTTCATGAGTAGTGGTTATAAAGAACCCATCTCTCATGATAATGAATGGTCCACTTAGCACTCATTGCATCTAGGTGATGCTCATAGAGGTGAAGCACTTGGCCTTCTCGGGAGGTCACCCGTCCCAGTACTAACCCAACTTAAGCATGCTTAACAATGGATTTTTCCCCAAGGTTATGCCCACTTAGCTTGCAACCCCATTTGCAAAACCTTTAGCAACTAGTGTGCCTTATGAACCATTCAATATAGAGCCCCTTTAGCTCATCAATTGATAAGTAGGAGGTAGTTTCCACTACATGTCAAATTTTGATATTGCTATCAGGATTCCACCGTGTAGTTTTACAAGTCAAATTCATTGACCCATGTTTCATGAGTAGTGGTTCACAAGAACCCATATCTCATGATAATGAATGGTCCACTTAGCATTCATTGCATCTAGGTGATGCTCATAAAGGTGAAGCATTGGGCCTTCCCAGGAGATCACCCATCCCAATACTACTCCAGCTTAAGCACGCTTAAACACAGAGTTTTCCCCAAGGTTAAGCCTACTTAGCTTGCAACCCCATTTGCAAAACCTTCAGCAACTACTGTGCCTTATGAACCATTCATTATAGAGCCCCTTTAGCTCATCAATTGATAAGTAGGAGGTATTTTCCACAATGTGTCAAATTTTGATATTGCTATCAAGATTCAACCATGTAGTGAACATTGTACAAGGTAATATATTTCACTTTTTGTATGATATGGCAAGAGAAAACTAATATTTCTTGTATGGGAAAGTATAAAAGGAGCCTTGATGAACTTAAGGGCAGCTGAGAGCATAACAATGATGGTTTTCATTATATTACTGTGCATAGAATCTATTACAACTATGGCATATGCATAGTTGTAGGAAGAGATCTCTTTTTCAATTTCATTATAAGCATTGTAAGAAAATCTATATGGCCTTCTCTATAAGGACCACTTTGTAATATCTTTCATGGCATTGTTAAATAATCTCCAAATATAAAGGTCATTCATGGAAATCATTGTAGCACAATGTATGCATCACAAGGGCTTGAAAAGTTAAGTTGTTGAACACCCAGAATACTAAGAGGGGGGTGAATCAGTATTCTATTAAACCATTTAGTCATAATCCAACCAATGATCAAAACATATCTAACTGTAATTATAAATGAAAACGTGAAAGAGATCACAACACCGCATAACACATGAACACCGAGATTTTTACGAGGAAAACCCAAAAAGGGAAAAACCACGGTAAGGATTAGCTCACAATATATTATAACTGGTTATAAGATATTACAAGGGCTCACTGTCAGGACTCGCTATCTTTATAAGGCTCACAGCCAAAAATAGATACAAAACAAGATAGCCTACATAGCCAAAGTGTGAACTGATGTAAGATGCACCTTCCTTGTGTTGAATTTAGTTCCTATGAAGCTCTGAATATAAAATACTACTCTGCTTAGCAATCACTCAACATTCATAGCAATTCTGCCCTTATACTAATCTCACACATACAAATTCGCAAGTTTGCATAATATCAAATTTCCCACATCACATTACCTTGTCAACACTTTATGCAACTCAAAAATGTCCCAGATATATACCCTATTACATCTACATACATCAATTAGGTCGACCTAATTAGATGTAGCCCTATTTTAATTCAAAATAGCTTTGTCGGCCCCAAACATGAATCAAAAGCATCTTCGCGCTCAAATCAAACGTGCAATACTTGATTTAAGTCGGAATGGATCTAAAATGGATCCCCTTAACATCCACAATACATATTGATCTCCATAGCACATATTCAAGCATCGGGTCAGCCAAGGATTAGACTTGATCAAAAAATAAACCAAATGATCATACACCAACGGCCCATCTGATCGCATAAACACGTGCCATATGGAATATATGTAGTACTGACACCTGTAAACCATCTCCCAAAATTGTAAAGACTGAATCCAAACGCCGAAGGAATGCGGACCAGATTACACATACCATCTTGCACTGTATAAAACAAAAAACTGTATGTCGAACTTCTGCCATTTGTAACTTTCAACCTGTTCAACCAAAATCGTTGAAAACTTGATCATAGATGAATTTGGTAGTCCTAAATAATATATTGTAACCACATAGGCCAAACTTATAACACGAGCAATTCCGGACCAAATTACCGGATCAAGGTGTACACCAAAACTGTTTACCAGATTAGACAAAACTATCAACAATCAATGTTGGCATCAATGACAACACATCAAAGGGTTTTTTCTTCATTCTTCCAACAATCTCCCCCTTTGTCATCGATGGAAACATGTGCCAAAAATGAATCTCCAAAAGTTCAACATCAAAATTGTCTTCAAAAACTTGTATGAACTCCCCCTTTCAAACATACATCAGAACTTCTCCCAAAACATCTGTTGGTCCAACAAACCTTCTCCTTCTCACATAATTTCTTAACAATTCTAGCACCAAAACATTTTCCAGCTTCCCAAAACTTCTCGTGTCAGTGAGACACGTATAGAAAGACAACTGAAATGAAATGATTGGCTCCCCCTTAGGGAGTTATCCCAAGAATTACACCTGATCATATGTACAGGAAAGAAAAACTGAAAGCAACTAAAACATAGTGATAATATACAAGGTGAAATATGTTCACCCGAAGGAGGAATCACCTTCAAGGTCCTTGAGAATGGCTTCCCAAGCATATTTTCCTTCATCCCAACTCTTCTTAGTTGTAGCAAGTGCCTTATACATTGATTCCAACTCCACCAAACTCTCCTCTCCCTCTTTCGAAGTAGACGGATTAGGATTTATCTTATCAAGCTTTTTTGCATCCGCAAGGGCACTTGACACCGAAATGTGTGTGGTCTTCAAAATGTCCAAGTTGTACAAACCGCCTTACAACATCCTCTTTTTGTCTTTGCAAAGTGAAAAACTTGTTTTGCAAGTCTAAAATGGCATTCCCAGAGGCATAGTTTCTATATTTTGCAATGTCATAAGCTTCAGAGGTATTAGCTAATTGTGACTCTATTGAGTCCATTAAGTCTTTAATGCCTTGAGTGGCATCTGACCACCTCATGCAATACAAGAATAATATATGAGCTTCATCTTCACATTCCTTCACATCTTTCAAGCATTTCATCACCTTGCTATGTGCAGTTGCACATTTATCCTGTAGTTCAAGCAATCTTTTCTCTGCAAGCCTTGATTCCACTTCTTTTGCAATCTACTCCTTTAGATTAGAGGTATACTCCCTAAGTGAATCAACCAGAAACATTAAATTATCAATAGGTGTTAGAGAATCATCAATTGTGGTACTGGGGGTAGCATCCTGTAGAGTCTTGATGGTATCATTGATTAGTTCAATACCCTTCTAATGAGTGTCTATAATCTCCTTTCTCCCGGTGGCAATAAAAGTATGTTCAAGCTTTATCCTCTGAATAGGTGAGATCTTATTCAGATCTACATAGCCTTGTTGTGACAGGAGTTGAATCAACTAGGGTGGAATGGTCGGTTGAATCCTTATTTCTCTTGTCAGAAGACCCTTGAAATTATTATCGAAGGATAATCGGGATGACTTTGATGGCTCCATAGTCTTTCAGGATTCTTCTTCATTTCTTTCAACTTCAGTTTCTTCTTGCTTCTCTTCTTTCTCTTCTTCTTTTCTGGAGGAGTTTTCCTTTTGTTTGTCTTTATTTTCATCCTCCTTTTTATCCTTATCATCTTTCTTATCATTGGTCTTTCCATCTTTACCTTATTCTTCTCCATTTTTATTTTCTTCACCTTCATTTTCAATATCCTTATTATGCTCGTCATGGTGATCTTTAGCATTATCATTGGCATCATTCTTATTTTGATCTCATTACTTTCACCGGTTATATTGTTAGTCTTTCAGAGGAGCAGATTTCTTTGGAGGAGTATGTGTATCATCAACTGTATTCCCTAAAACATCCAAGTGTGGAGTCTCTTATGAAAAATAACCATTTACTTCTACTACTTCTTTGAAAACGGGAAAATTAGTTATAGGAGGAATATTTTCATCTGCATCAGCAACTTTATCTGTATCCAACTCCTTTACTTGAGTTGTATCGGATGACGAAGTAGCAATCATCCCAAATTTTTGTGCCATATCTCTCACTATATCAAAAGTTTCTCATTTCAACTTTTATGTACTATCCTTTTCTCTGGCCATAAGAATTGTAACTCTTTGCTTTACCTTGAACTTCTTAGCGTTTACTTCCAATAAGGTAGCCTTGTCATCCTTAGATAAAGAGGATCCAATCTCATTTAAGGCATCAGTTTTGATCTTGTTTTCAGCTTTAACGGCTTCATGCCTTCTTTTTACCAGGGCTTTCCATACAACATTAGTCACCCTCTTCTTCATGTTATCCATGTTTGCATCTAAAATGATCATATATTGAATGATGGCATCTATAATTGTTTTCTTATCTTCTTCATCAACTTCATCATACAATTTGGCAATTGCTTCTAATAAACCATCATGCTCTAACATATTGTTAACCAAATATTCCAACTTTATAGGAGAACGAGATCTTATCGGAGGAGTCTTGGACTTCTTCTCAGGCTTTGATGTGCCTTCATTTGTTTTCTTCTCCTCTTTCTTGTCGGGCTCCTTGTGCACATGTATTGTAAGAGATTCTTTCTCCTTTTCTATATCCTGTTCTTCAAAGGAATCCATAATATTGACGTTAGCCTTCTTGAATTCAGTGCTAGCCTCTTGTGAGGCACCTTCACTGTTGGTGGAAACACTGCTTCTTGTCTTTCTTTTCAACTGTTCTTCTAAACCAAGTTCAATTTCCTCTTCCACAACATCACTTAGATTTTGTCCTCTAGATGCATTTTGTTTCTTTCTCCTTCCAGAGGTAGCAAGAGCTGCTACCGGAGGTACATTTTTCCTCTTTGCAGTCCGAGTGCTGGGTCCAAAGGGTGCAGATACATCAACAGTTGTCGAAGCACTGGGCTCCACCTTCTTCCCTTTAACGGCAATTGTACCAAATGGTTTTGGCAATGCAGAGGTAGGGGTGGAAGTTGATCTTCCGGATCTACGTGGTCCAAAGGACTCACCAGCTGTCTTGGCTTTCCTTTCTACTGCAACTTCCCTAAATCTGTCAACTTCTTCTTTCGAAAAGCCATGCATTCCAAAGAGTTGTTCAACTTTTTTGTTTACCCTTTTAGTTCTAGCAGGAGCTGAAGTCTCCAAGTATATATTTCAATTGATTTCTCTTCATATGTACCATGTCTAGGGGGAGGAGCCCTTAAGACTGTTTAACAATAATTCAATGTATCTCTTAGCCTCATTCTCAACAATCTCATATCCAAGAGGCTCAATTCATATTGTTCTCAGTTCATCTACCTATATTATGCATTCATCAGTGGATACAAGAAAGGTTATGTCATTTGCATACTTTTCCACTATACTTTTAGGAGTTCTTTCTTTGTCGTACATGTTATTTTGGAATACTGAGAAAAATGTAGTCATTGCATTATCTTGAGCATTATAATCTCCAATGTTGTGTAAATAATCAAAAATTTGGTGTGTTATAGGTCTGCTTTTGTCCCACACAATATCTTTCCTTCCGAGTAGCTCCCTCAAAAAGTAAAATAACAAGCATACTATCAGAGTTCTAAACTTGAAAGCATACTTCTTTGTTTTGGTTTGATTCAAGTTCTCCATAAGTTGTTGTTGGAGCAACTCACATAAATCATAATCTTTCCCATTTATCACCATATCATGGGCAACATAGATTGCAGTTGTAGATACTGAGTTTTCCATGTTGGTGAAATAGATTTTGTGGCCAATCATAAGTGATGCATACTTATAGCAGGATTGATGATTGGTTTGGTTGTCAATGCTCTTCTATCAAATGTGGCACCAATTAGTTGCATAACCACATCATTCTTTACTGACTTTAGCACCGGTACGAATCTGGTATCACACAATCCAGTTACAGCCTTAATTACATCCTTAAAGATTAATCTGAGCATATCTATCCATATGAATTTGTCATGCATTTTGTTCAGGGCTATCCTCACATACTTTGCATCCAATTCACCACTAAAATTAGGGAACCAGTTCCAAATATCTAGCTTCTTTCACACTAGGTTTACATACTTTGGTTTTACCGAAAAGTCATCTCCAATCAGCTTATTAGACCATTGATTTTTAAGTGCTTGGTGATCATAGTCATCCAATTTTCCATGTATATAGATTCTTGTGTCCTCAATGGGCATAAACCTTAATTGGGATTTTTGAAAATGCATTGTCGAGGTCATTGTCGAAAACTTTCCATGAAAACCTTTTAAACTTGGTCTAGGTCTTTCAGAGATCTCAACACAATTGGTGTAGCCATTATAACCTTAATTTTGTCTTAAATGCTTGTAAAATCACTTCTAATACAAACCCACAAAGCATAGATAGTTGTAAATACCGTTTTCGCGCTCAACAAGAACTAGGGTTTGAACCAATTTGCTTTGAATCATCTTCAATTCGCTCTACTCTTTCTCAAATGTGCAAAAGTGACTTAAAACGACTTAGAATTTCAATTTATACCAAACCGATCTACCCTAATTTCGCATTTATTGCTTCAAATTCCCAAAAAGTTGGTGAACACTTCACTAATACTTTATAAACCCTAAAATGCTTTGCAATTCTTCAGATTTGCATATTTTCTACCAGTTTCTTTTCCAAAAGCTTAAGCATACCAATTTGCACCATATATCTTTGTGTCACTACTTGGCACCTCATATTTCCAAGGGGTTATTAGATTTTTCTGTCATTGCTCCCTCTAAGCCCATGCCTGGGTTTAGTTTTCAAACGAATTATTTGCACCAAATGGAAGTACAGATGCATTTGATTCATTTGTGTTCTTAAGTTCCTCTTTTTTCTTCCAAATCTTCTCCATTTCCTTCTTGACTTCAGTAGGATCAACTTTCTTCACAAGTTTGTTCCTATGTTCCCAATTAGTCTACCTTCCATTCTCGCTTCTGCAAAATCTTGAAATGTGTCTAGGTTTGTTGCAATTGTAACATACAACATTTTTCTGACCAAACTGACTTCTATTCATTCTTGATCTGCACCGGTTAGCCTTATGTCCAAATACATTGCAGGTGTAACAGTAGCCATTAAAAGATTGAAACATTCTATCAGTATTGAATCTATTCATCATCTGACTTTTGCACTCAGTAGCTCTATGTCCAAATTTCTTGCATGCAAAACATTGTCTGAAAAAGGATCGAACATTCTAATTCATTCTACTTCTGCATTATATAGCCTTATGTCCAAATTTATTGCATGAAAAACAAATAGCATTGAAAGATGGGTACCTTTGAGCATTTGGTTATCTAAGGGGGGTCTTCCAGTATTGCTTCTTTGATTCTTGATTTGTCTACCATTGCCTTGAATCTGCTTTTGATAGGTGTCTGATTTGCCTTTGAACTTTATCCTTCTTCAAGTCCCAAACCACCTTCATCCTTACAAAGTTTCTAAATTGCAATCAATTCATCAAATATTGTAGTACTTGTTTTGAATTTGCCTTCATGAGCTTGAGCTCTTGCTTTCTCTAGATCTGATCTTAGGGTCACTACTTCTTGTTCAAGTTTTGCACATTCATCAATCTTGTTTTGTATCTTAGCATTCAGACAATCCTCAACTCTCTTCTTTTCTTCCACTTGCACTTTTAGTCTAGTGATATCTTCATTTGCCTTCTTCAACTATTCATTAACTTCTCTATGTCTTTCTCTGAACTTCTTGATTTGTTCTCTCAACTTTTTGATGCATTCATTTGCTTCTCCTAGGCTTTCATTCAAACTTTTGTTTTCACCTTCAACTTTGTCAAGATCTTCAAGAGCAATTTTGAGTTCTTTGTCAAACATGCAGTCATCTTCTTCATATTCAATTGTAGAAATCTCTTCCGGAGGAATAGGACACCTTTTATCAACCATGTGTTCAAACTCCAAGATCTTCCTCAAATTGTTAGGTTTTTCAAAAGGAACTAGGCTCTGATACCAATTGTTGAACACCCAGAATACTGAGAGGTGGGTGAATCGGTATTCTATTAAACCATTTAGTCATAATCCAACCAATGTTCAAAACATATCTAACTGTAGTTATAAATGAAAACATGAAAGAGATCATAACACCACATAACACATGAACACCAAGATTTTTACGTGGAAAATCAAAAAAGGGAAAAACCACGATGAGGATTAGCTCACAATATATTATAACCAATTATAAGATATTACAGAGGCTCACTACCAGGACTCACTGTCCTTATAAAGCTCACAACCAGAAATAGATACAAAACAAGATAGGCTACACAGCCAAAGTGTGAACTGATGTAAGATGCACCTTCCTTATGTTGAATTCAGTTCCTATGAAGCTCTGAATATAAAATACTGCTCTGCTTAGCAGTCACTCAACATTCACAACAATTCTACCCTTATACTGATCTCACACACACAAATTCGCAAGTTCGCACAATATCATATTTTGCACACATCACATTACCTTGTCAACACTTTATGCAACTCAAAAAATGTCCTACATATATACCCTATTACATCTGCATAATCAATTAGGTCATCATAATTAGATGTAGCCCTATTTTAATTCAAAATAGCTTTGTCGGCCCCAAACATGATTCAAAAACATCTTCGCACTCAAATCAAACATGCAATACTTGATTTAGGTTGGCATGGATCTAAAATAGATCCCCTTAACATCCACAATACATACTGATCTTCATAGCACATATTCAAGCATTAAGTCGACCAGGGATTAGACCTAATCAAAAAATAAACCAACTGATCATACACCAACGAACCATTTGATTGCATAAACACGCACCAGCTGGAATATATGTAGAACTGACACCTATAAACCATCTCCCAAAATTGTAAAGACTGAATCCAAACACCGAAGAAATGCAAACCAAATTTCACATACCATCTTGCATTGTATAAGCCAAAAAGTTGTATTCAGCTTGTTCAACCAAAATCATTGAAATCTTGATCATAGATGTATTTGGTAGTCAATAATATACCGTAACCGCATAGGCCGAACTTATAACACGAGCAATTACGGATCAAATTACTAAATCAAGATGTACACCAAAATTGTTTACCAGATTAGACAAAATTGTCAACTATCAATGTTGGCATCAATGACAACACATCAAGGGGTTTCTTCTTCATTCTTCCAACATAAGCATGAGTTGTTATGAATCCCATGTGAGCACATACAACAATATGGCCACATAGGATGCTATGGCAATGTTTTCATCGCACATGTAATGTGCACCACTTGTTGTGTATAGCAATAGGAATGAACCTTCGTAATTTTGTATGGTATGATTTCTAACCCGGAGCAACCATTTTAGCATGTCTTGAGCCTTACAAGAGATTATAACCAATGGAGTTTCAAGGTAATTGAAGTTTTTCAAACAATTACACACAAGTTTCACAAATGTTAGGGAGAAATTTTCCTACATCCAAGTATAAGCATTTGTGGAACCAAAAACTCCCTAAGAAGTAAGGTGTGACCCATATTGGATCGAGGAGTAAATCTCATCCACATAGGAAATCACTTTAGAAGAATGGAGTCATTTTGAGTCCATATGCAAAAGTTATGACTTGAATTGGAAAGTAGTGCCAAAATAACACTTAAGTGGTGGTTTGGAAAGCGTCCATTTCAAAATCAACCCACTAAATATAGGCGATTTCACTCGTATTGAAAAAGTTAGATAATTTGAAGCAAATGGTAGACTCTCCACTTCCAATGTCATTCAAGGATCCTTCTAAAACACAAGGGGAAGGTGCCCCAACTATCTAAAGGGTAGCACATAATGCTTTGAATCCAATGAGGAGAATTTTAGTGCTTGTATCTCTAAACAATAGAGGAACAAGCTAAAGTAGTGGAATAGGTTTGATAATTATTGTAATACGATATGTGCTTCCCTATTTTGAGGAACACTTTGATAAAGAACAATTTCAATTTTTCACTTTTTACAAGGTTTTCCCAAGATAAATACTTGTGTTTTGTTGCATTTTCACATATCACTACTCAATTTCTTTAGTGGAAGCTCTTCAATTCCCCCCCATCCCACTATCAATGTCATTTGGATGCCCAAGTAGAAGTAGTGTTCTCCAAGGATAAGATATATCCCTAGAGTCAAACCCTTGTTTTTGGGAATGGAAATGTTCTAGAGGTGGCAAGCTAGGGAAAAAATATCCCCTCACCTTCCCCCTAGGCAACAACCCCAAAGAGACCCATCCCAAGCACAACTTTGCTAATGTAGAGATAATAACATTCCCATTTGATAGAGGGCATCATGGGATGCCATATCACCCCTAGGTCAACTAGGGGACACACAAACATCCCTCAACCATCCCTAGAATAGCAAGACACGCCCATATCCTCTTTTTAAAAAGCTACCATACCATTAAGAATATAAGTTTAAAAAATACACTTCTAGAGACATCCTTAGAGACATTCCTCTCCAACTAGGGGATGTGCATGCATCCCTCAACTAGAAATTGTCTATGCAGCCCTCAATGGCCATTTGACTGTATTTACTAATTAATTAAAATAAAAATACAATGCATTCTTTATTTTTAATTAATTAATAAATACAGTCAAATGGCTGTTTTGAAGGCTGCATAGACATTGCCCCTCAACTTTCCCAAGAACCAAAAATGGCAACATAACCCCACATCTTAATGAAAAAAAGTCATTAAACCATTTACAAAATAAATTTAAAAAACTAAACTTTAAACCCTAAACCTCAACCCAAATGGAGCCTCACCCTTAAAAACTTACGAACATATTATCACAAAAAGTGTTATATAGCATTTTAGAAAATTAATAAGTACATGCAATATTATGTTCCTTATGGCCTTGAAGGCATTAATTTGGGCTTGGCATAGGGGTTCACCCCTCTACCCCACCTTATATCATTGTGCTGGGCTAAGCCAAATTAAATCCTGTGTAATTAAATTCCATTTATTCGTTTGGTTTGTCGCATCACCTCAATTCCCAGTAATACTACTATGATTACAATCAAATGATTTAGAAATTAAATTTAATAATTAATTAGTGAGGCTATGTGGACTTCATGCATACATTAGCAATGTGAACCTCTTTGTCGAGTTCTATTCTCTAGTGAATCCCTTACTTGAGAACATGTTAAAGCTCGTGTCTGATATTATAAAACAACTGATTCAAAATTTGGCTAGCATTCATATATCTACTTCTATTCCTTTGATGAAATGTGTGGAGACTAGGTACTCATTCAGGTTTTATCATCATTAAAAACAACTACAGAAACAATGCATTCGCTCAGATTCTTTATAGCGTGGTTGACAATGAGACATCAGTCTGCAAAAGATGATCCCACATGAGTCTTGGTAAATGGTACAATTTCACTCGAGATAGCAATGAAGTCATATTAAGATTCACTCTCTGATGTAAAATGTCAGACAGCAGTAAACTTTGTAAAATATTCAGATTCTTTTACTCTTTGTTTACACAAATGAAAAAATGCAACCTTTTTACTATTTTTTAAATTTAATTTTCAAATATTAAAATTTAATTTTTATATATTATTTTAATAGCAGTTCCCAAATTTTACGACAATTTTTACTGTCCCTAAAACTGATCCCCCTGCCTGTGAGCCTCCATGGAAGACTGCCCAAGAGTGATCGGACAAAAAAGCCTTTGATGAAATTTACTTTAGAAAAGAGTAAGCAATTTGTTTTCTTAATGAGCAGGTGCAACTAGGTGCAGGGTTTGTTTTCTCCTCCAACATTTTCTATTACTATCAATGTCTCAACACTGGGCTCTTTCAAGAGCTTGACGTAGAGCAGCAAATTGTATACCATCTATATGCGTTTTCAAAGACTAGGGAGAGTTTGGAAAATTATCTGTGAGAATACTTGAAAATGCCAAGATCTGTTCATCAATGGAGAAGTATGGAGCATAAAGGCATTCCATTTACATGGCATTGTTAAGTATGAATGGAATTCAGTAACCCAGGCAAAACTTGGCAAAATTTTGGGAATGAAACAAGAAAGAACTAAAAGTAAAAACACTGAAAAAAGCTAAATTTATTATTTCAAGACAAATATAGTGCCTATAGATAAAAAGCAAAACAGTTGTTTGTTATACATTATAGAAAGGCTAATCATAAAAATTGAATAGGACTTTTAAATAATTTATTTTTCTTTCACCTAAGAGGGTTTATGTAAAAGGCAAATAGCTGCCCTTAAAAAACAGTACGTTGTTTTGTCATGAAGCGTGGCTAATTATTTTAAAGGCAGACCTATGTTTTTTCCATGTTAAGGTGTGAATTCAAAGAAAAATCCTCATTGTGGGTTTAAAATTTAACTTCTAAAAAGAAATCTATTCAAAGCAAAACTCAAAGAAAATTTAAGATACCCAATATCAAATATCTCCGGTCTGCCTTTGATCTATATTTTGTTGTCTCAAGTGGTGTGTATATAAACACAAGATTAATCACTTTTCAAGTTTAATGCTACTATGATTGGAAAATATGGTGTATGCCTTGAAAAGGAACGGGAACACGGTTCACAATTATTGGAAAAAATAAAGTTCAGAAAATTGGAGATAAATGTTTTGGAGATTAGGTTCATAAAAAAACACTCTTAGTGAGGTCCTTCTTTGCTGGGACACATCTTTTCAGTCCTACCCTTTATGGCCTTTGATGAATTTCCCTCTAGAAACAGGAAAGATATGAAGGTGACGAATGCATAATACAAAGAATCCAGGGCATGACAGAAACTGATACAATAAACTAGATTGTCAACTATGGCTGAAGCTGAAACATTCACCGCCCACAGGAGACAGAAGCAAGCAAACTTGAATACTTAAAAATGGCTTAGAGAACAACGTAGTGAGGCTTTCTAAATCCCATATATGAGTAAGGGATAAGTATAGAGAAACTCTCCCACTTTAGGACATACTGACCCTTGTCTAGGGAAAGGCTATTCTCATACCATAACTGGTTTGATAACCAACTTCAGGTTACTTTCAATCCTTGAAAGGGAATATAATCTGCAATCTTTTTCCAGTACAACTGAATTTTCTTTCAGATGCCCCTTTATTTTAATAATAAGTACAATGAAACTTTCTTTTCAGATACCCTTTTATTTTCGAAATAAAGGATTCAGGAAAATATTTATTATTTTCTTCCTTCCTGGGATATTGCAATGGTCTCATCGGCTGTGAAGGCAAAATGTTATGAAAATTCTTCTGGCTCAACCTTTTAGCAATCCAAATATACAAATCAGACTTCCACTCCCCGCAATCCCATTGTTCAAAATTTGAACTCTTATTACTATAACCAACCAATTGTTTCTTTTTAGGCAGGTTCGAAAGCTATATTTTTAACTCCCTTCCTATCAGAGGAATATGTAGTTTGCTGGCCAGATAACTGTATTATCAAATTTAACAAATCTTCATCATGGCATAAGCGCTTAATACATGAAAGTTCCACTTCCAGAATCAAACAATACTTCAACACATGGACCATTATGACATCTTTCTCTAAACAACTGATATTAATTTTTGTATCTTCAAGATTGCATGGATCTGAGACAGAATCCTATTGATATTGCTTGGGTCATATGGAAGATCGATCCTTTTTTCAACACATATCATCTTCAGTTTATTCTGTGCAGATATTTCTGTCATTTCTTTTTTATATCATTTAGTTTGCTACCTGTGTTTGCTTCCTTTGGCAACCAAAGATACACATTCTAATTTCCTTAAAAATCAACACAGCTCGTGGGTTGTTTATTGTCCAGCAAAGCATAAAATATATTTATTCACATCTTGGTGTGGAAGATGTTAGATATGCAAAAGATTGTTTTTTTAAAAGAGAGGTCACAAATGGAGGGACCTCATCCCCAATATAAATTTTCAACAATTACAACCCAATGGGGTTTGAACCTTGATGACAAGAATAACAACACAATAGCTCAACCATCACACCATGCCACTATTGACAGATATGCAAAAGATAGTTCACAAAGGCATTTATATACAATTTATTTGCATGGGATCATTCGGAGCAATGACTTCCTTTCTCAAAGAATCTATAAAAAACAAAATATATGCTAATTAACTTATCAAAACTTAAAAGACAACCTCCATTCCTTTGGAATTATTACCTTGCCCCCATTTATCTTGTTTATATACTCGACCTATGATGGTAGAGACCAAAGGAGGCTTGGTGGGTGGTTCAACCAATGTGAAGTGTTATTCATTTTGGATTTATTGATGACGTTAGGAAGTTCCACGAGTGACATGGAACCCTTATGGTCTTTCGAGTATTGATGACATGTAGAATTCAAGCATTAGCTATGTTGGTTTAAAGGATGGTGTTCCTATAGGGAGTGAATGCCAAGGCATTGCTGGTATTGGTTACTTACAAACAATGAGTGTGTGGGCCCTCCTTGCTTGCCTCTCTCAATGGTTTGGATGGCATTTATAGTACCATTGCAAATAGTTTGTTTGGAATACATTCTTTGAAATAAGTCCATAGTGCATGTTCTATGTTTGACATTTGATGACATTATTACAAGGAGAGTGAATAACCAAGCAACTGATCTGGAAATAGTTGTATCCTCAAAGAACTTGAGGTTTCGAGGGAGAGAAGAGGAGCTTCCAAAGAACCCAAAGGCAAGTCCGTACATTTCTAGCAAGGTTGTATACCTTCTTGTCACCAAGCTTGGCTCCTATAGTTATGACTTGTGCAGATGCAGCATTGCTTCTTTTGCTTTGGAAGAAAATGAAGACTAGTTGTTCAGGGATCCAAACAAAGATATTTGATTAGTGGCTCACGCACTCCACACTCCCACTCACTAGTGTATTCAGGGGAAGTGTGTATGAAAGAGCTTGAACTCCAGCAAACATAGATTAAATCAATTGCTAAGTAACCAGTTGATTGCATAAATCTAGATTCAATTAGTTGGTCAAATGAACTCAACCTGATTGAAATCCCTAAGGCCCTTTCTTGGTGGACGTATCTCCTCTTCCTCCACCCAAACAATCAACCTCAACTAATGTGGAATAAATTATAATAAAGAGACTTGATGTAATAGAATGAATTAGTTGCTCATCGAGCTTTGAAAGTAATTTATCAAAGTCTCAATCTCAAGTTTCAACTACAAGTTGTTCACAAATAATTTGTTAGTTATTACCAAACAGATTGAAGCTGATAAGTAAAATATTATGGTTCTTTTTTTATTATGGCTTTTACCATGACACCTCCTATTTTTAATCCCACGGCTAGATTATTTGAACAACAATTAGAAGGAAGCATTCTTCTTCCTGGCGCTATGTTATTTAGCTTTGTTTAGGTAGGATGCTAGTTATGCAGGTAACATTTTGTGTTAAAGGTTTCGTCATATAAAGCCAAGTAACACATAATCCTAATGAAACCATATTTCCTTTTCTTTTTCCATTTTGGGTTTCAACAACTGGGCTTTGATGCTTCTAATTTGGTTTAGCTTGTGAGGAACCCTGTGCAAAATCTTCAATACATCATCAAAAATAAACCAAGCAGAAAGTTGAATCTCAACAAGACTGAATTCATGCTAATCATGATATTTATTGTAATGTCCATTTCATAATTAGTGTGAAACCCTACAATACTTCAACAAATTAAATTGCCTCTACTTGATTCAAGTCAAAATAATTCCTGAAGATCGTAGATTAGGGAACTCATGATTATGCAAAGCATAGTAACACTATTAAAACTAGGGAGTGGACCAATTGTAGAGAAAAAGTTAGCTCACAATTGGCAAAGAGCTGAGTAATAACCTAATCAAACAATCTAATTCAGAAATATAAAATTCACAACTAGTTTTCTTTCCCATTTCATAATGAGTCTGCATTTCAAAGTGAAAACACAATGAACAAAAGGATAGAATCCAATAAGCTAGCAAAGGAACTATTGAGGGCCAATCTAACAAAAACAGATTATCCTGCATAAAAAGAAACTAAAGAAACTCTGCTCTAATGCACTAGACTTTTAAAAAAAAACCCTCATAATTTTAAAAGAACGTGAACAACACGATGTATGAATCTATATTAAATCTGCAGGCAAGACCTTCTAAGCATAACCTGATCATAGAAAGTGAATGCACCATGTAAACCAGTTTAAGTTTGTAAATGCAATACTGCGAACAATAATTACCTAAAATTTAAATCCTCCATTCATATTTTCGAGTTTAGCCAGAAAAAACTTCTAATACTTCCTAGTAATGTATGAATGCAGGACCTGAGAGAAGCACAGAAAGAAATTTTAATAATATATCAAGAAAACAGCTATATAAAATGGAAAGCATCACATCAGGATGGTATAAATTCCACTAACCATTCACACATATACTTCTTGTATTTATGCGATAAACTATTATAAAACCAGTCAGAACCATCCTATCTTACTAAGACTATCATCAAACCAAACAAGATCAATTTCAACATCCAATTTATATGCACCTTCTCATTATACATCTGAAACAAATTTTATAATGCAGGAAACCCCATTACCAAGCTGAAATTATCAAACCTAAAATTTCATTTAACAAGAAGTAAAATCATTTATTTCTTTCCACATAACTTCAAGCGAAATCTCTTAAACCCTAGAGTTTTTATTTCTTAGGGCAGCTTAGAAACCATGGAAAAAAATACAAAAATGAAGTGACCTGGCAAAAGGCCTGAAATAAAAGGCTTCTCATGTAAAACATATCAAGAGGTCCTGAATCTTTAACCTGTGCAAATAAAGAGGAAGCTTAGCATATGTTTAGAATTCAAGCTTGAGCTCATTGTCTTTGTCCTTTGTGAGAAAATGGGCAACATAGGGGGCAGCACGAATGACAGCAACCCATACTCCCAGCATGGTCAGGTGCTTCTTCAGTTCTTTGTATGCGGTGGCTTTGTCTGGCCTGCGAGGAATCGCTCCAAGAAACATTCTTACAGTTTTAGGGTTTCTTCAACTGATTATTCTTCTCTCCAGATGCTTCCACCCCCTGACTTGAATCCCGATCTCGCCGCTTACTGTTATAAGCGATGTTTTTAGGTTTCTGCAAGGATTAGGTATTTAAGCCAATTGTTCGGTTTATGTAGGTAGACCTGTTAGCAACTATGGAGGTGATTAAGGCTGCGGCCCTATGGAGGGGGCTTCCTTAAAAAAATTAACAAAAGTTACATATAACTTTTGTGTAATGGTTTATTTAATTTTGTGTTTATTTTGAAAGAACGTCTTTTGTATTAATAAATATGGGAAATGTACCAGTAGTCGCTAGGGCTAACTTTGCGCATTCGTGCAGAGTGCAAAATAGGTCC
The DNA here is from genome assembly GCA_007115665.2 of Sequoiadendron giganteum. NCBI lineage: Eukaryota > Viridiplantae > Streptophyta > Pinopsida > Cupressales > Cupressaceae > Sequoiadendron > Sequoiadendron giganteum. The sequence continues at coordinate 591,237,571 of CM021105.1, forward strand.
GATTTCAATTTAAGCGAGTTAGGACTCTAAAAAGAAAATTTTGGCTTGTGGGTATTTAAAATGCGTCTTGTAGAACCCATCAAACGCAAAGTGCTAAAAAAAGATGTTTTTAAACCTCCGCCCGTTACATTTTCATGACTTCGCCCATACTCATTCATTCTAAATCCAAAAAAAAAATTAAAAAAGTCTATTTACAATTATCAATTAACCTATTTCAAATTACGTTTGTATGTGGGCCCAGTCAAAATATCACGTGGGTCCGCTAGGAGGTGGTCACTTGAATCTCAACCTCACCACATTACATTGTTAACCACGTGCCTCATATGCTTCATCAAGCCACGCGTATGAGTTTACCTCACCACCTTCATTTGTTAACCACGTGCCCCATTTGCCTTCATCGAACCATGTTTAACTCTTAACCTAATCGCGGGTTGCTGGGCAGCTTTAAGCCCTAAACTCATCATCTCCCACAATTTTTTCATCGTGGTCTCCTCTCTCCCGCCATCTACGCGAGCTCGTGCGGCCATGGCGACTTCGTCCAGCACCCAAATGTTGCAGGTAACGTCTCCACCTCTCTTCACCTGCAAGTTTGTTTGTAGAACAATGGTTTTCCTTGGCGTCGACGGTGATTGAGTGAATTTTGGTGTGTTTAACAGCCATTTCTCTATATGGCATTAAGGGTTTGACTGTAATCATTTCTATTTACATGTGATTGGTACAAATTTGATCCCTCGTGGTTTATTCTGTCTATGCCATCGAGGGTTTGTCTGGGTTTGACTGTAATCATTTCATTTTACATGTGACTGGTACAAAATTGATCCCTCGTGAATTATTTTGTCTATGTCATCAAGGGTTTGCTTGGGTTTGACTGTAATCATTTCTTTTTACATGTGACTGGTACAAATTTGATCCCTCGTGAATTAATATATCTATGCCATCGAGGGTTTGCTTACTATGATTTTTTTTGACATTATTCTATTAACTAATCACATGTAATGTGATTTAAACAAAACATTGACCGAATTTTGACCAAGTATAATCATGAAATTTAGTGGGTATATTGTCAAACGTCGGTATAATCATGAAATTTTATGTGTTTCCAGTTTTAACCCCAAATTATTGAGGGGTTTCAGCATACAGGTTAATGGGTGGACGTTTTCTATATTGAGTAATTATAATATGCACATGAAATTAAATGGGTTTACAGATTTTGTTGGATTCTCTTCGAATCCCTGCATTATCATGATGAAACTTGATGGGTATACAGTTTTTGTCCCAAATTATACAACGGTTTTAAGATTACAATTTGCAGGCAAGCGATATATTTATATATACAGTCATGTTGTGTAGGGTTTCATTATATAAAGTCGTGCAGGGTTTCATCACAAGTACCTTCGTAGATAATGATATGTTTTAATTACAATGTATATATATTTTAGCAAAGAATGATATATTATTTTCAGACAATGATATGTTCTTATCAGATTGTATATATGTTTTTGCAGACAATGATATATTGTTTTCAGACAATGATATGTTATTATCAGATTGTATATATATGTTTGCAAGCAATGATATATTCTTCTCAGGCAATGATATGTTTTTATCAGATTGTATATATATTTGCAAACAATTATATGATGCAACCCTACACAGCATGAGGCTTCTTATATATATATATATAATCTAATAATAATGTATCATTGTATGCAAATACAATTATATATTATTATCAGATTATATATATACGCACAATCTGATGTGAATATATCATTGTATGCAAATACAATGAAATATTCTTATCAGATTGTGTGTGTGTGTATATATATATATATATATATATATATATACTCATGCCTTGTAGTGCTTCATCATATGAAGTCGTGTACTGTTTCATCACATGGACCTTAACATGATCCTCATACGGTTCCAGTAATATTTTGATATGTTTCAAGTATTTTTCAGACATGTTTTTTTGTCGCACCACCCAATGAATTATTGCAGTTTGATAAAAAATATTACTATGATATGATTATAAAATGTCCTAATGTTGTTGTTGTTATATATTTGAACCTCATAGCTAAGTCTCTTATATGTTTTATGAGGGTTTCAACCTTGTATTTTTTGTGGTATCACTAAGTACACCAGGTTTTAGTGTTTGTCAATAAAAACAATCAGAACACTTTGATTGCAAACACAATTTGCTGACAATGATATGTTATTATCACATTGTATGTATATATTTGTAGACAATGATATATTCTTATCACATTGTATGTATATATATTCATATATACATACAATCTGATAAGAATATATCATTTGCATATATTCATTGTCTACAAATTGTAATCTGACAAGAAATCCGCAGGAGATGATGAGTTTAGGGCTTAAAGATGCCCAGCAAGTCGCGGTTAGGTAAACTAATATGCGTGGTTTGATGAAGGCATATGGAGCACGTGGTTAACAATGTAATGTGGTGAGATTGAGATTAAAGTGACCACCTCCTAGCGGACCCACGTGATATTTTGATCGGGTCCACATACAAACGTAACTTGAAATAGGTTAATTGATAATTGTAGATAGGCTTTTTTTAAAACTTTATGCACCATTGAAATTAGACAGGAGTGGCCACTGCAGTATGAATAGACCGATTATTTGGTGGGAAAATTCAAATTTGAAATTCAATCACCACAATTCAATGCTTTCAATATACACATTCAAATGATTTTATAAGAGGGAATTTCCAGTGTCATTTTCAGTACGAATTCTCCTATACTTTCACTGCATATCCTCTACAAAATTCAGCTCGGTACATATAATGAAAACAAAAAATATATTATAAATCATATAATATACTGAATTTATGCAAGCCACCTATTTTATCAAGCACACTACAATGTTTTTATAAGAGGGAATTTCCACGGTCATTCCCTCAATATCCTTTGCAAAATTCATAGCTTACTAACGCAACCTATGCACATTTCTCTTAAAAGGCAGCTTATTCAAGTTGGTACACCCAGAATAACTAAATTCATGTTTTTATTTATCAGTATACTGGATTTATATTAATGTTGTATGTTTCATTATTCAATATAATCTTTTATATTTATGTACTAAGTGTTTGCATTATTTTGAGGCATACAGATTATTCAGTTTTCAGTTAGTTGTTCAAATGAGCATTATCAATTATGTAATCATATCACATCATTGTATGATGTGATATAATTTGTTTTCTTCCACTTGCTATATGTGTTTCAATAGTCAGATTACATATATGTATATACATGTACATGTATATGTATATGCATGTACATATACATATGCATGTACATGTACATGTATATGCATGTACATATACATATGCATGTACATGTACATGTACATGTATCTGTATATGTATATGCAGATACATGTATATGTATATGTTTATACAAATTTATATACACTGTTATTTTCAGCTTCCTACTAAGGATAAAAACATTGTGGATTTTAATGCTCCAATCAAAACTCTTATTGTTGTGCATGCAATATTGTAAGGATGATTTGATGTGGGAATGTTACGAGTACCGAGTACTACCCCCATTTATTATAATTGTTTTGCAGGCAAGCGGGAGTGTCGAGAGGTGAACCAAGTATGTGGATTATCAACATACCATGGAAGTTGTGTTTGTTAACACAATAAACTCTATAGGGACATTTTGCTCTTAATGCTTTATGATATGTTTATATTTTTTGTTGTATTGTTTTCATAAATATTTTGTTCTTACAAATGCTTATTTGATTTGAGGAATATATTTAACTACATTGGTCTCTTAATGGCAGGCATGCGAGGACTTGTCCGTAATCAACAAAAGGTATTAAGCATTAATGACAGGTAAAGTCTTTGACTTTACTTTGGCAATGACCTAGTAATATAGAAAACTATGTGATTTGATATATATGGCTGAAAGTTAGATGAATTGAGTAATAGTATAGAATAATTATGAGATTAGTTAACTCTAGTTTAATTATATATATGTATGTATATACATATATAAATTGATAGGTATATATGTACATACTTATAGATTACTATGCATATATGTATGTACATATATACCTATACATATATGTGTCTATGTATATATATATATATACTTAATCTGATAATTAATATGTAGTTTTGTTAAATTTTGATAGTGATATATTCTTATCAGATTGTATGTATAAACAAACTATTAGGGTAATTATAATATGAAGTAAGATATTAATATTAGTATTATGTTTTATTGCAAATTTATTGTGTTGGAATGAAATCAAAATAACAATATTATTATGGAAACTTTAGGGTCACGTGTAACTGGATTTGTTTGAAATAATATGAAATTTATAGTTAACTTAGAGTTTGTTAGAGCAGCTAAGAGTGCAGTTCAATGTGGCTAGATTGTGATAATTGATGGTATAATCTATAGTGTTAGTAAAACATTAATCATTAAGAAAGAACTAGTGATTGACAATTATATACAATCTGATAAGAATATATCATTGTCTGCAAATACAATGATTTCAATTTGCAGACAATGATATATTATTATCAGATTGTATATATATACATACAATCCGATAAGAATATATCATTGTCTACAAATATATACATACAATCTAATAAGAACATATCACTATCTGCAAATACAATGATTACTATTTGCAGACAATGATATATTCTTATCAGATTGTATGTATATATATGCATACAATCTGATAAGAATATATCATTGTCTACAAATACATATATACAATCTGATAAGAACATTTCATTGTCTATAAAGAATATATCATTGTCTACTAGGAGGTGGTTGCTTTAAACTCAACCTGACCACATTACCTTGTTAACCATGTGCACCATATGCCCTCATCAAACCACGCGTATGGGTTTACCTAACCACGGCTTGTTGGGCATCTTTAAGCCCTAAACTCATCATCTCCTACAGATTTCTTGTCATATTACAATTTACAGACAATGATATATATTCTTGTCAAATTATATGTATATATGAATATATATACATACAATGTGATAACAATATATCATTGTCTGCAAATATATACATACAATCTGATAATAACATATCATTGTCTGCAAATTTTGTTTGCAATCAAAGTGTTCTGATTTTTTTTATTGACAAACACTGAAACATAGTGTACTTAGTGATACCACAGAAAATACAAGGCTGAAACCCTCATAAAACATATTGTTAGAACTATAAAATTTTGAAATTTTTATAGTCTATTGTTTTCAAGAATTTCCCGCATTAAGTCCTCATCATAAACATAAAATCCCCTCTTGGCATTTTCTTGCTTATGTTTTGTCATGTAACCCATTTGAGTCCGTCTACCTCTTCATATTTCATTAAAAGATCCAAATCGACAAGACATAGTAAAGGTCTCCCCGACCTATATTTTGACTAACAGGTATGTGTTGCAGACGGTCAGCAGGACTTTTCTCTTGTTTCAACAACTGCAAAGATTCATATCGGCAAAAAATGGCATTTCGAGGTAAGGTTATAGCGAAGTATTTTTCTTGCCGACCGGTACGTAGAAAGTGTATCGGCATGTGTTGGGGCGTCATTATAAGGTCACGACGAATTCAATTGATCTTGCCGACTAGCATGTGGAGGGGTCATTTCGGCCAAACTGATTGGTATCGGCAGGATGTCATAGTGAAACCATTTTATTTTACCGATTGGCTTGCAAACAAATGTTTCGGTAAGACTTATGTGCTTGGGTGGAGGTCTGGGCGAGATGATTGTTGTCTTGCCGAACTTAATACAAGGGGATTCAAAAGACTATTGGAGAAAGTGTTGGGGTCTTGCCGACTCAGAAGATATGCCGACAGAGATGTGCATCACCAGGAGAAGAATTTTTCGGTATAAGCTTCACCGAAGTTTGATTGTTTTACCAACAAGTAGTTCGAGGTGAGTCTTACCGAATAGGAGTAATCTGAAGGGATGATTTTGGTAAGACATCTGGTATCGGTATGAATCTTCCCGAAGACATTATGTCTTGCCGAAAGTGTTATTTTATTGATAGGTTCTTCGGTGAGAAAACTTGATGGACATGCCGAAATGCAAATTCATCGGTGAAAGGGTAATTTTGTCTCAACGACTATGACTTGAAGAAATACATATCGATATGAGACAATGAAGTCTATGTGACATCTCCTTGACTCAGAAGTGTTATGGCGATATAAAAAACAAGAGCAACAATCATCAATTTTTGGAGTCAAGGTGTCGATAAGACTACATTCTGTCTTGGCGAAAGGTGTAATAGACGTTGAAAAGGGATTTCACCCCAGATTTGAAAATCTCTCATCGAAAGGACACTTGATGCAACAGTGCTAGTTTCAAATGGGTATTCATTTGTGCTTCATTAATGGCGCGACAGGATATAACAGTAAAGATTGAATCAATTCTTCAGTTCCGAATTGATTGCAGGTGAATTGGCATGCTGAACAGAGAACTAGGACGATTTTCAGTCTGAGGAGCTAGAGTGGAATACTGTAAGTGACTGTTCCTTGGTTTTTGCATTTTGGTTCTATAAGCTTGAGAATGGAGTCCTCTGGTTCTGGGAAGGGTAAGGGTAGAAAACCTGTTGTGAGTAGTTTGTCGAAAGCAAAGAAACAAAAGGTTGATACAGAGCATGAGGGCACTGAAACGAGGTTGAACCAAGACCTTATTGATCAATTACCTGGCTCGGGCCCAAAAGCTAGAAGGTCTGCACAGCTTAGGGCAGAAGTTGATAAATTAGATGACAAGTGTAAATTCATAGGTGATGTCTGGACTGCCATAAGAGGTTATGAGCTTTTCAATTTCCATTACCACAGAAGAAACCATTTTGAACCAGTCTGTAACCCATGGAAATTGAATGTAGGGAAACTGTTGTGCCCTAATGTTTTTGTAAATACAGAGTTAGTAAAATTGCTTGCAAATAATTATGATCCAAAACAGAAGGCTATATGTGACCCATCTGGAAAACCACAGATATATGTGTCTAAAGAAGCAATAGGTGAGGTCTTCAAATTGGAAGGGTTTTGCAATGAGGAGATCAGTTGTGAAGAGTTGGAAAAGGAATTTGCAAGAATGGATACAATTTATAAGGGTTGGAGGTTACCTATCCATAGAATTAAACAGGGTAACAAGTCAGAACCTTTGCAAGATAGTGAGGGGCCTCCTTATCATGTAGATTTATTTGAACCTTACATGAAATACACATATTTCTCAGTGTGTCAAGTGTTGGGGATGGATGCTCCGGAACTCATGTCAATTGTGCCAATGATTATCACAACAAACATTCAATATCATAACTCCAGGCCATTCGACTATGCTTTGTATATTGCTAGGGAGCTTGATTTAGGATTGGTAGCCATAAAGAGTGGAGCTGCTATTGTTCATCTCAGGCATTATAAATTTTTGATGCACTTGGTACTGTATTTTGGACAGGAGTTGGAAGTTTGGCCTCCAGAAATGAGAGTTTCTCAAATTGGTAGGGAGGATGAAGCATTGCCTGTTCAGCTGTGGACTGCTATTTGGGATAGCAGGTTTGCCAATGCTAGTTTCATCCATTTTGAGGAATACTTTGTGAAAAATTTGTATAAGTTGTATAAGTATCCTTGTAACTATTCTTTAACTGATGAGATCAAGAGGTTTCTTCAGCCAAAAGATTTCAATGGGCCAATTGATCATAACTAGGGTGACTAGTATTGTTTGGAAGGAGCTACAGTGATCAGGGTGTATGGATTTGAAGGTACCCCTTTTATTCTACCAAGGACAGTTCCAAACAGAATTGCATATTTGGAAATTGTTAGACAAATGGATTACAGCAGTGTCATGATTTTCAGTTCTTATGGGAAGTAGGCTTTTATGCCTATTACATTATGCTTTGGTGATTTCACTGTGTTGGCCAAGGAGGGATATAATTCACTCCATGATAGGTTATTGCATTATAATATGAAAAGTGGACCACCCAAGACAAACTTTGACCCTGAAGGATACATCAATTCAGCCAAAGAAAGGATTAACTTTGGAAGGTATCAGCATGTACCTTATCCTTTTGATGATATGATCAGAAATTTGGATGAAGAGGAAGCAAAGGCGGTGGTTGAAAGCTATAACCAGGGGTTGCAAGATACAGGAAATTTGTCCAGTGGGAGTGAGGAAACCCCAATGGATAAAGTGCCACAGAGCAGAACAAAGAGAGTATTTAGGCTAAGGACTCGGCAGTATGTTTGCCCAATTAGGGAACAGAGTATTGAAAGTGGCGATGTTGATGCAAGGCATATGGAATACAGATCTTTTATTTCAGATGATGAGTTTATAAGGTCTCTAGAGTTTAAGGCATTCTTGTACAAATAGAAAGGGAAAGAAATACGAGAAGGTGTTGGTGCTATCACTTCTGGGAATGAAGAGCAATTATTGGATCAATTGAGAAAATGTGTGGATGATGAAATGACAAGTATGACTCCTGAAAAGGGGAGGAAAATGTTGGAGAATGCTGGTGTCATGATCTTTCCTGGACTTGATTTGAATTCTGCATTGGTATTTGATAGCTTCTTAAGAGATAGTAACAATACACATAAACTTGATAAGGAAAAGGTGACAGAGGTATATGCAGGCTCTAAGTTTAATACTGATGAGGGATCATTGATGATATGGGCTTTGTACCCACCACACAGGAAATTAGTGGTGATTGATACAGAAAAGGCATTTGGCCAGGTAATGACCCTAAAGGTTGGAGAGTTTGATCCTGTGGTTACTGCAGAGATTGGGATAGATATTGCAAAATTGAATAAAGCACAGATCCAAGCATTGATAAGAGAAAGAGAAAAGTATAAGGCGAGCAATGAGAGAATGTTAAGAGAAAATGATAGATTGAAAGACTTGGTTGGTGTTCTAATAGTTCCAGCCAAAGTGCTCACTCAAGGAGAAAGCTCTCAGACAAAAGATCATTGGATCGGGTCAAGTGCCTATAATCAGGGAAAGTATGATGCAATTGTAGCCATTGTTAAGAAGAGACAGGACAATTTGACATCTTGGTTAAATCAATTATGGGGAAAGTATTCTGCTACTATGGATGCATTGAAGGAGCATGAGAGGATGCATGAGCGGGTTATGGATAAATTTCATGAATTGGCCCCACGTGATGAGATTAGCAATGCTGCACTTGAAGCTACAAATCATATTGTCAGTCGCCATCAAAAATTCTATGAAGAATTACTGGGGGATAAAAAGGGATTAGTTGAAGCTGCCAAGAACACTGTGAGTGCATTCTCTGATAGTAAAGGGGAGTTGAAAGATGCCACTAGGTGGAGGAATGAATGTGATACAGTGCTAAAGGAAATCATGAAGACATCTTCTGCAGAGGGTATAGCACTAGAAGAAGTGAGCGAGCAGAATGAGGAAATGATCAGGATGGAAATCATGATCCGGAATGTTGTTGAAGATGCAGATACTTTTAACTGCCAAGATTATTTGGATTATCTTGCTACGACTCACTTATGGTTAACTAGAGCTTAATTATTCTCTATCTTTGTTTTATGTTTTGTTTTCTCCTTTTTCCGAAGGGACACGTCCTTTCATATTCTCAATGTATAAGTGTCCATTTTAAAAGCAATGTAAAAGGAGCGAAGTAGAATAAGATAGAGGATAGAGAAAATACAGCAATATATAACTTTGTGAAAGAAGATGAGACTGGTAGCATATGTAAATCATGGAGATATCAATGAAAATTTAATATGATGGCGCGATGTTTTCTGGCATCAGTTGTTTATGATATTTGTTGAAGGGTATTATTGAAGTTGTCTCCGTAATGGTGTTTTTTGGTTATTTGAATTAGTGTAAACAAGTTTTTACCTAGTTCATCGATGCACATTTGTTGTATCTGTATGATCAATTAATTGTTTCTTTCCAGTAAAGATTAAATTCTCTGAATTGATCATAGTAATTAGGGAATATCAATTGGATTATTAAGAAGAACTCAATAATCACAGTATTGCATGTTTATACAAGTTATAAACCAAATAAAATGCTAAACAACTTGAATGTCTGCCAGAATAAGTAAACTTGTTTTAGATTTTCTTGACTCCATAAACCCTATAAGGCACTGGTCTTTGTTTTCATTTTTAGTTTCATTCACGTTTTTTAATCTGTTAGGGATTTAGTTTTTTGGATATTGATATACAATTTATACCAAATTTGTTTTATTCTATCCATTTCAATTCTGCCATTGTGGACGAATTAGGGCAATAAGAGAAGATTAAAGGTCAAGTTTGCTCAATTCAATTAGGTACACCCGCCTAGGTTTAGCAGCACCTAAAGAGTAGAAGGTTGAGTTCCCTTAACCTTGTCTGTTACCCTGAAGCGTATTAAGAGGTTGGCATCCTCTTAAGGCATCTTGCCTGCGTTTTTGAGAGCTAACACATATAATAGACTTAACTATGAGGTTTGAATAAATATTAACAACAGCATTAGGACACTGTATAATCATATCATAGTTATATTTTTTATCAAACTGCAATAATTCATTGGGTGGTGCGACAGAAAAAACATGGCTGAAAAATACTTGAAACATATCAAAATATTACTAGGTGCTTGTATTAAACTTCTTCTCACCTTAAACATATGTGAGGTTCCAAACATAATAACAACAACATTATCACATCTTATAATCATATCACAGTTATAACTTGAAGAAAATATTTTGATGTGATATGCAAAGCAGATCAACAAAATATACTGCTACATCGATCAAAAAACAAAACTCAATACCAACATATTTAGTTTTACATATTGCTAGGAAAAGAAGGTGGCATGAGATATCTGCCAGTAGCTAAGTCTGTTCCACTTGTAGGAGGTGATACTTGGTTAATTGAAGTTTGAAGGCATGTTTCTATTTGAGCAAGCAAAGTATGGCTTGCATCTGCAATCAGTCCCATTTGTTGTGAGCCACTCTCAACTTGCATATTGTTAATAGTTGTAAAGGTTGGTGCCAATATGTTCATCATATCAAGCAATATAAGGTGTTGGGGGGATATAGGATTCCCCGCTGTAGACTTACATTTTATCCTCTCTGCTTGTTTAGCTTTCTTTTCAGCTGCCTTTTGTAGACGTTCAGCCTTGGCCTGCTCCTGTCTGATTGCTTTCTTCCACATTCTAATAATCTTCTCCTCATCTTCTATCACTTTCCTTGCTTGCTTCTTAGCCCTCATTGCTTCCTTTTCAATTGCTTTCGCTTCACATTCTGCCTTTCTCTTCAACATCTGCTCCTTCTTATGTTGCTGCAACTCTGCTTGCCTTTTCTTTTTTGCCTCTTGTTCATTGTACATTTTGATGAAGGCGTCTGATGTTAGTACTTGGGACTACCTACTAAGGAGAAGCACTCCCGAACGACCTCCTCGTGAAGTTCCTTGCACCCTCTACACTGGAAGTTTCAAGAATTTTCTATTTCGTCTGGTTGATTGTTGTCCATCATGTGGGGTGCATGGCACAAACTCAGCTTCTTCATCACTATATGCATTGTCATCTTCACTTCGACCATCACTATGCTCTTCCCAATTCCTTGCAGTAGTGAAGTAATGTATCACTTCAGCGGGATCAACTTGTGGTGGGGATGGCATAGAAAGGCTGACTTCTTCCTCAATCGGATTTAATTGCACTCCAAGGTTCGTGGTTGCTTCATGCATCCAATCTGGTTGGCTGACTTGAGTTGGCAAACTCAGACCAGCTAATGTAGTCTTTGTATCTTCATTGTAGGGTGCAATAATAGGTTGGACTTTTGCTTGGAAATCTGCAACAACTGGCTGAATTTCTAGTTGAATGTGTGTTGTAGTTTTAGTGCCCTCATTGTGGTCTGATGTAGTCTTTGTATGTTCATTGCAGGGTGCAATAAGAGGTTGGACTTCTGCTTGGAAATCTACAACAACTGGCTGAATTTCTAGTTGAATGTGGGTTGTAGTTTTAGTGCCCTCATTGTTGTTTGATGTAGTCTTTGTATGTTAATTGCAGGGTGCAATAAGAGGTTGGACTTCTGCTTGGAAATCTGCAACAACTGGCTGAATTTCTGGTTGAATGTGTGTTGTAGTTTTAATGCCCTCATTGCATTCCCGCAAAAAACCATTAATCTTTTCCTCATTGTAACCAAGTAGACGCAGGCATGTATTTGCTGCCATAACATCCTCTTCATCTTCCATTGTGCAAGCATCATCTTTTGTTCTAGGACTTGGTAAATCGTCTTCAATAATATAGCCCTGACTTGGCCCCATGTCCCTATCAAGGGTTGATCGATCAAGTGGCCAAATTCTTGTTCTACAGAACCCACTAATAATGTTGGATGGTGTCAAAGCTTGTTTGAAAGCTTGGCTTGCTAGAGTTGCCAATTCTTCATGCCCAATATCAATATGTGGGTTGTTAGCTTGTCAGATGGTTCGTTGCTCTCTAAAATATGCCTTGAATGGAGCAAAAATGCTGACATCCAATGGCTGCATCTCGTGACTCGTATGAGCAAGCAGCGTTAACAGGTCTATTCCTAATTTTATTGCTTCTTCAATGGTTTTGAAAGCCACATGGCTGCCATGGCCGTAAAAAATCACAAGGGCCCTATTTGTTGGTGAAACCCCACTAGGGATATTACCTGCAAAATGGTCTAACCATTTGACAAATAGTTCCTTTGTCATCCAAGCATGTTCTTGGATTGCCATCAATGCACCTATCTCACAATTTACTATATAATTTTGCATGTGCCTTTTTTATTTAAATAGGTAGAACTTAGGAATACTTAACCCAGTTGCACTTACACAAGACAGCACTGTGATCCACTCTCTGCTCTTTGAAACCAAATGTGGTACACTTTTTACACCCAATTTGGCAATAACTCTCATGCCATAGTTCCTACTAGCTTGAATACCAATCTCATCGCAGTTCCAAATTCGGCTTGCTCCATAGTGGTTAAGGTTAATCATACTGAAGGTTGTCATAGAAACCTTGCACGACAGAAGGACGAACCATAATTTCTCTATCACTATCCACTCCTTCAACTGTTCTGATTGTCAAATCTTGGTGCCTTCTTCAAAATCCTGACCACCATGACCTCCTGGGGACACCATTTGTGAATGGATTGGGCCGACTTGAAGTGATTTGGGCAACTATGGATTGTAGTTGATTGACCTGCAGTCCGTGGCCCAATTTTGTCATGTCCTTGCACCATTGGACAACTTCAGCCTCCTCCTCATGAGATAATATGGTACGTGGACCCCTCTTCTTTATGGTGGTAACTCCTAATAGCCACGCCTTCAAATTGCTAGGTGGCATACCCCACTTGATTGTTGTTGCCCTGATTGACATGTTGTGTTCTTCGACACTTTTAACTGCTCCTTCCATATCATAATATGCCCACTGCCTAATGGGTACAGGTGAGGGCAGTTGTACATTAGGCTGAATAGGTGGTTCAACTTATGTTGTGTTGGTGGCTTCATCCGCAGAGTTAGGAACGTCTTGTTGTGCGAGAATTGCATGCACTTCCTCTACAAGCTCTTCATCAATGAAGTGCACCCCACAAGTGACTCTAATGGTGCGTGGTCCTCTTCCTACAACCCTTTTAGAGAGTCTTCTAGCAGGTGCCATTATATTCCACTTAACCTACACAAACAATAAAAGTTGCATAACTTGGTAGTGCAACAAAGAATATATCATTGTCTGCATAGATATATACAATCTGATAAGAACATATCATTCTCTGCTAAAATATATATACAATCTAATTAGAACATATCATTTTATGTGAAGCTTCAAGTCATTAAATTTCATGATTGTAATGTAGGGATTCGAAGAGAATCTGACAAAATCTGTATACCCATTTATTTTCATGTGCATATAATTACTGAAAATAGAAAACATCTGCCCATTAACCCGTATGGTGAAACCCATAAAATTTCATGATTATACTGGTGTTTGACAATATACCCATTAATTTTCAGGATTATACTTGGTCAAAATTTCGTCAATGTTTTGTTTGAATCACATTACATGTGATTAGTTCATAGAATAATGTCAAATAAAATCATAGCAGGAAAACCCTCGATTGCATAGAAAGATTAATTCATGAGGGATCAAATTTGTACCAGTCACATGTAAAAAGAAATGATTACAGTCAAACCCAGGCAAACCCTCGATGGCATAGACAGAATAATTCATGAGGGATCAATTTTGTACCAATCACATGTAAAACGAAATGATTACAGTCAAACCCAGGTAAACCCTCGATGGCATAGATAGAATAAACCACGAGGGATCAAATTTATACCAGTCACATGTAAATAGAAATGATTACAGTCAAACCCTTAATGTCATACAGAGAAATGATTTTTAAACACACCAAGAAAAACCCACTGTTCAACAAACAATCTTGCAGGTGATGAGAGGTGGAGACGTTATCTACAGCATATGGGAGTCAGACGAACTTGACATGGTCACACGAGCTCGCATCGATGTTGGGAGAGAGGAGACCATAATGAAAAAACACAACATGGCATGACTGTATATATATACATATATATATATGTATGTATGTATGTATGTATATATATATATATATATATGTATGTATATATATATATATATGTATGTATGTATGTATGTAATCTGATAAGAATATAGACAATATATCATTGTCTTTGCATATTCTTATCATATTGTATATATATATATATGAATGTATGTATACATTATGATAAGAAAATATCATTCTATTTACAAAGAATGATATATTCTTATGAGAATGTATATATATATATGTATGTATGTATACAATCTGATAAGAATGTATCATTGTATTTGAAGAGAATATTATATTCTTATCAGATATATATATATATACAATTTGATATGAGAAACCCTACATGGCATGACTGTATAAAGATAAGAATATATATATTTGTCTGCAAATTGTAATCCATAAACTGCTCAATAAATTGGGACAAAAACTATAAACCCATTAAACTTCATGATTAGTAAAGAGGGATTCAGAATATAACTGTGATATGATTACAAAATGGGTAATGTTGTTTTTATTATCTTGATTTATGATGAATGCAGGTGAAAAAAATGTAACTATGATATGATTAAATGATGGAAAATGCTAAGTTGAACAACTGACTAAAAACAAAATAATTTGTATGCCTGAAAAGAATGTAAACACTAAGTATGTAAATATAAAAGAGTATATTGAATAATGAAATAGGCAACATAAATGTAAAACATATCGCTTGAAAAAAATGTAAACATTGAGTACGTAAATATACAATAGAATATTGAATAATGAATCAGACAACATAAATGTAAAACAATATGCCTGAAAATAATGTAAACACTGAGTACATAAATATAAAACAGTATCTTGAATAATGAAATAGATAAAATTAATGTAAAACAACAAACTGATAAATAAAAACATGAATTTACCTATTTTGGGTGTATCAACCTGAATAAGCTCCCTTTAAAGAGGAATGTGCAGAAATTGCCTTAGAAAGCTCTGAATTTTGCAGAGGATATTCAGTGAAAGCAGAGGATAATTCGTAATGAAAATGACCCTGGCAATTCCCTCTTATAAAATCATTCGAATGTGTAAATTGAATGCATTGAATTATGGTGGTTGAATTTCAAATTCGAATGCATTGAATTGTGGTGGTTGAATTTCAAATTCGATTTTTTTGTGGGAAAAAATTTGTCATTTCATTTTGCAGTGGCCATTTATGCTTGAGTTTTACCGTGGCCTTTAGGAAATCAATTTTATGTTTGGTTTAATAGATAAAATAGGTGGCTTGCATAAATTCAGTCATTTATATGAATTATAATATGTTTTTTGGTTTATTAGGGAGCCTTACACCATTAACTATGTGTGCAAGTACCAGAAGTTGATGAAGATAATACATGAAGATGTGATAGGAAGTGTGGGTGAATGTGCAATTGATAGCTCGTAAAGTTGATCAATGTTTGCTATTATGTCAAAATGTGCACCATTAGTTGTTCATAATGGTTTATATAATGTGAAATTGTGCACCATTAAGTGTTCAAATATATATTTATATATAATGTAGTTGAAGCTTTGAGCCACTTGCATAGAGTGGTAATTGTAAACATCAATGTACTTACATAAATACAAAAATTACTTTATTTTCTGCAACTTGTCTTGAATTCAAAACATATATGTACCAATAGATGTTTAGATTAGTTTTTTTTATTGGTTAGCTACACATTTAGTAGTGAACATATATTGGTGTCATGTGTAAATTTTTATTGGCATAAATAAAATAATGTAATGACTAAAATATAAATGGTTATTGGGGGGCCAGGTGAGCATGGAGTGAACGGGTATTGGATCGTGCGCGGCAATTGGGTCTTTTCCCCTAGTATAATTTTGTGTATAGTGATTTAATTTTTTTAGTCTATGTTTCTTTTTATTTATATCATTTTCATGGTTTCAATTTTATTTGATCCATATTTACACATATTCTTATGCAATTCACATTTATTGTGCATTCTATGATAAAAAAAAAAATAATTTCTTGTGTAAATATTACTATTCTTTTATATCTCAAGTCATTCCTATGAGTGTGGGAGCAATCCCTCGTACACAAATCTAACCCCTAAAATTTTAAAATTTAAATTCAAATTTGGCTAACTCTCACCTATTTCACTAGTCATTATGAGCAAACTAAATGCATGTTTGTTAGATTTATTCATATGTCATTATATTTAAAGGCATTCAATTAAATTTATTTTATCATTTAGAAATGATTGAATGATCATCCACACTCAAGGAACATTTATTAGAACACTTCATTTGGAGTACCTAAAAATAATTAAAGTCTACTTAATCGTTCTAGGGCATTTGAATGCTTGAAGATTATTGTCATTGATCACTTCCATGACCACAAAATCAGTATAATCAAAGGGTTCAACCTAGGAGATTATAACCCTTGTTCTTTGGCAATCTCTACTAGATGTTTGCAAACATTGTCAATCCTTAACATTTAGCAAGGAGTAGATTTGAAGGTGCATTATAGAGTAGAAGTGCATGATTAGGATGATTACATTTGTGTCTTGAAAAACATATCTATGCTTGTAGAAATGATCTCAAACCACATACTCAACTAAGAAAAAGCTACAAGTTTATACAAAATTTGAGATAGATGACACATGCAAAGCATCTATTTTATGTACTAGAGCTAAGTACATTTGTTTATCATGTTTAATTTCTTTATAATATTTAATACTTCAATTATCGCTCTCGTAACTCTAAGCTATTTAATCTAGGTTTATTTGTGCTTATGTGTATGCATTTATTGGATTAACCTAGATTAAGCTTAAGGAAATATTTTTTCCTATAGACTTTGAAAAGGAAAATACAATTTGTTAGGGTATTACATAGATTGATTAATTAATTAATGCTAGCAATAAAACATAATTAACCTATAACATTGAGTTGAGAAAATATCAAAATAATGTCAATAAAAAAAATCAAATGCAAGGAAAGGTGCACTTAGCTCTTGAATCAAAGATGGATTAGGATTGCTAATGAATTGCAAAGATTTGTCATGTACAAAAAATAAGTGGCCTTGAAATGCAAACTATCCTTGAATATTATTTAGGGTTAAAATTTCTTAAAGGTTGAGTCCATGTCTCTAGATCAATCCCACATAGTGCAAATTTGATTTGTAACCCATGGATCTAAATTGTCGAGGCATGTACTTATGCAACTTAGATCTCTCCAATATTTATTGTTTGCTAGCATTTAAGGATTAGTGGTATTGAGAAATATCTTGGGGAGATTGTTGAATTGTGAGAGTTTACATTCTCCATAATCAACCCCCTTGATTGGTCAATTTATGGCCTTGAAAAATGTTAACAAACAAGAAGCAAGCATGTAAGTGATCTAGGATGCAAATTATGATACATATATTCTTCTTGCTAATACACCAAGTTAAAATATTTCTATTGTGTTCTCCTTAATATTGTAGGGTTTTAAATGATTATTGAACATGAAATAAATATATATATTTAAATATTAAGACATAATAAATTATTGCACAAATGTGTACCAAGTCATCTCCTAATAGCTATGAGGAAAGGACAAGAGTTAGTGTTTTAATTTTAAACATTTGAATTTTGGATCAAATTCACACCGTGTGGGATTTCTCTAGTGTATCAAGAATATAAATAACCTAGAATAGTGACATGTGATTTTGAGGTACAGATCATGCATTAAGGATCAGTACTAGTAATATGAATGTGTGGGGATTAGTGCAAATAAGGAAATTATGAGGTCAAATTCATGGAAATGTGTGGAATTGGAGTAAATAATAGCTGATAAGGATTAGGGAAGGAGCCAAACTTAGCAAAAAAGTGTGTCACCTGTCACTATGTAACTGTACTAAGATATTTTCTCAAAATAGATCCAAAACTTAATGGGATTTGGCATGGGTATGCAAATTTCACCATTACATTTTGCCTCCAATTTGAGGTGCATGTGAATCCTAAATGGATGTGGATTTCAAAGTAAACAAGCACTCATTAACATACAAGTAAAATAAATATCAAACATACAAATGATATTGGGGCCCAAATAAAGTAACGAACCTAACTAGATATCTTTGTGTGTTCTTCCTCCTTGGCATGCACACTCCATAAGAACCTACAAATAAAAGAAAGAGTGTGCAATGTGTAGCTTATGTCTCACAAATGAAATAGGTGAAAAATATAACTTTGTTATAATTGACTAGGAAAATGAAAATATAGGAGCAGGTTTAAGCAAAATTTTCCCATATAGAAAGTGGTTTTGAAATACTTTGCCTTGTGTGGTGGTCATAGGATATAAGCCATATCAAGCACTAACATGTCGCATGATCAAGATCCATATAAACATGATGATGAGTTTTATGTAGTGCAAGTCACAACTTAAATTTTCAACATAAGAATGTTATTGATGATACCCCTCCAATTGGTTGCATGCAATGTGTGCAAGGAATTAAAGGAGAGTGGGAAATGATGCATGAAAATTAAATATATTTGCATAATATAAAATTTCATGTTAACACATAATCATTTAAAGTAAGTATCACAATTGCATTATGTGATAAGTAGGCAACACATATAGGATTATGGATGTATGGGCAAAAAATAAGGTAAAATTAACCCTAGAGGCATAATGTAGGTGTAAGATAGGGAAGGCATCATGTGCCCAAGGTGGCTCTTAGTACATGTCAATGCATGCAAGACAACATAATAGGATGGGGGAAGGTATGATGCCCCCTAATATGGTAAGATAACTCTAGAAACATAATCAATCATGTGAGTGCAAAATTACACAAGGGAAAGCATAGTTCTCCTATGAAAAGAGATAAGCTATGACAACATAAGAGATAGTGGGGACCAAGGTGGCTCTTAGTCACAACCTAAATTTTCAACATAAGAATGCTATTGATGATATATGCCCCTCCAATTGGTCATATGTAATGTGTGCAAGAAATTAAAGGAGAGGGGGAAATGATGCATGAAAATTAAATATAGTTGCATAATATAAAATTTCATGTTAACACGTAATCATTTAAAGTAAGTATCACAACTGCATTATGTGATGAGTAAGTAACACATATAGTATTATGGATGTATGGTCAAAAAATAAGGTAAAATTAACCCTAGAGGCATAATGTAGGTGTAAGATAGGGAAGGCATCATGTGCCCAAGGTGGCTCTTCGTACATGTCAATGCATGCAAGACAACATAATAGGATGGGGGAAGGCATGATGCCCCCTAATATGGTAAGATAACTCTAGAAACATAATCAATCATGTCAGTGCAAAATTACACAAGGGAAAGCATAGTTCACCTATGAAAAGAGATAAGCAATGACAACATAAGAGATAGTGGGGACCAAGGTGGCTCTTAGTACATGTAAAGGCATGCAAGACAACATAATAAGATTGGGGAAGGCATGATGCCCCCTAGTGTGGTAAGATAGCTCTAAAAACATAATCAAGATCATGTGAGTGTAAAATTACACAGGGGAAAACATAGTTATCCTAATGAAAAGAGATAAGCAATGATATCACAAGAGAGAGTGGGGAAAGTATGGTGCCCCCAATCTAGAAAGAATGGCTCTAATGAAAAAACAGGACACTAGAGGCATAGGATAGTATTGAGAGACATTTTGCTCCCAATGTAATGGGATTATATGGCAATGAAATAACAATATATCAACATAAGTTGTAAACATTGATAATAGGTACATAGGAGCAATCTATGCAAGAAATGGTGTACTAAGGTTCATAAATTGCAAGATATCATAAATATGTGAGAAAAGATAAGCATGTGATGATGATCATATGGTATGGAAGATAGGAGAATAAGAAGATATGTGATCCATAAGAAAATAAATATCATAGGAAGTGAAAATCACCAAGGATGGGTAAAAACCCAATTTAGTAGGCCCATAAGAAAAACACAAGCATAAGTACAATGTGAAGGGCATGAAAATGATAGATAAAGGATGTGAACAAGCATAAGGGAAAAAATGTCTAATAGGAATAGAGGAAAATGCCCCTAGATAAAGGGAAGGAAAAGCATAAAATAATATATAGAAGGTGAAATGAGTATGTAAAGCACAACAAACAAGTCATAGTCAAAATACCAAAAAGTAATAATCAAGTTAAATAACTAGGAATATAGGTATGCATAGTGTATGTGATGCTTATGGATCATCGAACAAACCTTGGAGGATCATCATCATCCTACTATGTGTCAATGTATTTGTTTTAATTTATTCTTGTTTATTTTGCTTCTTTACCTACCTTTTCTACCACATGTGTTTCTTATTGTTAGACCTTTGTACATTGAACATACATGTTGTTGATGGGTAGTACATTAGGAATTTAATTCTTGACTTAAGTTTCTTATTCCTTTACTTATGGTTTTGAAGAAAAAATACTATTTGGTTTTCCACAACATTTTTCGTTGGTATCTAATTAACCTTTTGAGTAGGAAAATTTATCTTTTTTGTTACTTTGGATTCTTTTGTTTCTTTCTTAGGTTTGTGTTTTCTTTTTTCCATTGTGAGGTTATTCATCCTTTGCTTGTAATTCCATCTTCTTATGTATTTTTTGCATGTAATCGATTTTGATACACCTTGTAAATATCTTTCTCAAATCCGCATGGAGGTTCTCTTGGAGTTGGAATACAAATATTTGAAGTAAAATGAATCAACTCTATATTAGGATCATATGATTCATATAGAATCTTTCCAAATTCTCCTTTATGAACAAGTGTTATGCAATGATGTTTGAGTGAAGGTGCCTATTTCAAGTGTTCTATCCATGGTCTACAAGGTAGTATAGAAAATCCATTGAAAGAAGGAATAACATGGCATTAGACCTATACTTGTTTGGTCCAAGTTTAAGTTGTAAGATAAAACAACCTAATCTATTAATCAACAATACATTTTTCATATATTGTAAGAATCCAAATGAGCACAATAATTTAGTTTCATATATTTAGAAATTAGGAACTCTTTGGTGCTTATGCTATATTGGAACTCTAAACAATTATGTGATATATTCACCCATTTGATAATTTATAAACCCACCTTTCTAATAATCTCACATTACTATAGTGCATGTCTAACATTCATAAATTCATTGTTATCATGTTCATTTAGTCTAGCATCCACTCTTTTATCTAATTGTTTTATCTCTTGTATGAATGCATTTAGTGTAGAATAAGGAATCATGATAAGAAAAATTTGAGATCCACTAGACTGGGTATAGGTATGGGTACAATTAGTATGAACAACTAAAGAGGTAATGAGTTGGGAAAGATAGATGACAAAAGTGAGATGAAAAATCTATATGGGAATGGATGAAGGAATGAAATAAGGAGTATACAAGGCAAAAATTGAAGTGGTAGAAGTAGATATGACATAAGTGAGAGGAGTGGCAGAGAAGGTAAGTTGAGTAATACATGTATAATACATCATATATTATATGTGAGTACAACAGGAAAGGTGTAGTTAGGAGGTATTCCATAAAGAGGGTTAAAGGTGGAGAAAGGATGGCCACTATATGGTGGGATATTAATGGATGTGGGGGTAACACTATGAGGTTGATTAATGGTACTATAAGGGGACTAGTGGATGATAAAACAATGGTAGAAGAGGGAGGGGAAATGGTACCAAACACGGTAGACAAAACACTAGTAGCATCCATATCTTGTAAGATCTCTAACCCAGCTTGTTGCTTATTGATAAATATACTCTAAATCATGTTCATTAGTTGAATATGATTCTCTACATGAGCCAAAAAAATCACTAGAAAAATATTGTTATTCAACATGGACATCATATCCTAATCATTTATGATGTTCTCAAATGGGAATCAAAGAAAATTTCAATATCATCATAGTGGGAAACAATATTAGGCTTTAAACAAGAGTTAAAGTTCAAAACTATGTCACACTTTACGCTAAAAAAATAGTTTCATGTGAAATAATTTCACTTGAAATTAATTGGCACCTACATGGCACAAAGAGTTTGAGGAAAAACCCTTTCAATTGAAACTATTAGATTGGTATAATTTAATTTTAAAATTCAAACTAGTTTAATTTATATGGTAATATGTTAGACAAAACCTTTTTTGGTGAAAGGGTTTCACCTAAAAATGTTTGTGGCAGCCCATGTAGAAACCTAACCCCATCTTTTGGGGTAAATTCAACAAAAGATAACTTCAACTCCAAATTTCTCCAATGGTGTTTTCGTGAAAATCTAAAACCACCCTTTCACAGAGCTCAGAGAAAAAAATCTAATTATTTGTTGATATTTTGATTAATACTATTAATGTTTTTTTTTAATTTATTGTAAGTAGGTTAAAATAGTCAAATATAAGATTGATTGAAAATTTAAAAAATATTAAATTATATTCAATTAAAAAACATACAACACACCAGTGGAGAGAATCTTGTCCAAGAGACCCTTCTTTTAATTATTAAAAAATAGACAAAAGCTAAAGTCTCATCAAAACTATGAAATTTTGAGTAAATTTGACTTTTAAAATTTATTAAAAAATAAATATTCATCATTTTTTTTCTCTCTATGCACTAGATTTTAAAGTTATTTGAATGGAAAAATTTAAATTTGCTATATTTTTTTGTGAAGTTCCATTGAAATCGCTTTTAAAAAAAATACTAATTATAATTATTCTCTCAAAATTATAAAAATATGTTTCCAACTATATTTTTTTAAGTATAAATATAAATTACATCAAGAGATCTACATTTCATTAGTTAGTTTCATTTTAGACTTCAAAACATACACATCACTTTTATGTGGTCCAAGTTAAAAAAACTATATTTGAGTTAGCCATTTCCTTTATAAAAAGTTTTACACAGTTATGAACTTTAACACACAAGCACTCCTCAAAAGAAAATTAGGTGTAATGGAGTGAATTTTCACCCCTTGCAAATTATCCATTTACACCCCTACCTTAGAAGAATAAAACTCGACGATGCTTTTCCACTTCATCCATTCCGCTTCCACCCACTTAGCGGTTGTTTGTAGTGTCAGAGGGGGATTTTTTGTTGAGGACACTAGCATGTTGTGCAGCACATTGTTGTCCTAACAAGATTCCCACCTCTGAAATCTATAGAGGTGTTACACTTCTCCATTGACGATGAAGAGTAACACCCTTGCACCCTTGATCGACCTCGAACAACTCTTTTGGGCTTCTATCCATGCTAAAAATATCTCTTTCTTCATTCCTTCAGGCTTCATCAATCTTCTACACATTTCTTAATCACACTTGCTACGACACACTTCATTTTTCATGCACTCTCCATTGTTGAAGCTCCAAGATGTTACTTTGTTGGTTTTTCCTCTCACATTGTTGCGGCAACGATGGCACTCACAAGCTTGTGAGCTCACATCTCCCTTCACGTGCTTGAGGGCACCTTTTTTGGGAGGTGATATCCACTTTATTTAGCATTTTCTTTTATTTTGTAGCATAATGTTGTTACTCTTGCTTGGTAATGTTTTCTTTCCATACTTCTTTATTGCATTATTTCTCTCTTGTTGCTATTTTGGCTATCCGCGGAGGTGGGAACATCGAAACAGGGGTTTGACTACGACAAGCCTCGAAACAACCCCAACATTTTTTCCCGTTTTGTTGTGTGTAGGTTTCATGTTTGTGTGAAGCTTGTGAGGGGTTGGACCAATCGTGAGTTTGATTTTCTACTACCTTTACCCTTATCAACTTCTATCTTTTAAGTTAAAGTGTTATTCTCGTCATTTCAATAGTTTAACTTCTTTATGTTTTCTATCAGTGCATAAAAACCATATTTGTCAGGTAGATTAGTTAATTTCCTATTAGTCTTAATTGTATTTTGTACTCTTTGTACGTACGAACTCTAGTGTGATGCGCTATCATCTGTCTTCTACACGAGTCCTTTGGAAGAGAGTTGTCAAGGTCACAGTTTAGACTTGGGAATTTGCTCACCTGGGTTCCTGAACCTCTCAGGTTGGTAGAAGGATAGGGGCAGGTCAATTTCCCTTCCTTTTCACCTTCCTAAAATATTAAACTTACCTTCAACAATTCTTAGTGTGAGGTAGATCAGGGCAACTGATCTTTCTAGACCCTCCCATGACCTAGGGTCCTGAGCGTTTAGTTCCCCTCCTCTACATGTTGGTGAACTTGACGTGAAACTTATAATATTCATTTCTTTGTGTTGAGTTCCTTTCTTTTGTATCTACGTTATTTATGGGCTTGTGCATTATGATGCTTTATGAGCTTCACAACTCAGTCTATGAATTCTGGATATGTTGTTAGAAGAAGCGTATAACATCAACACTTAGGAATCGACTTTACGAGGATCACTTCAGCTCTTTCCTCCTAGGAGATGGTAACGGTGGTAGAGACGAGTTATTTTGATGAAACCACTTGTGCCCCTACACCTCCTACTTCCCCCTCGCCTCCACCTCTGGAGGAGAGCAAAGTCATCCCTATTCCTATGAAGAATCCCATGGCTCTAGATAGGAGGCTATTGGACCTTGAAAATCGCTTAGAGAAGGATCAAAGAATGGCTAGGCCCGCAAGGGTTGCTGATGAGATCAAATATATGTTCGGAAAGGATCCAACAAGCATAGAGTTTCTCTGTGGCCTTACTGATTTAGTGAAGCATACGTCCCCTCTTACAACCCTCGGTCAAGCATTACCCAAGGTCATGAGCAGGACACCTATGAAAGACAAATTAATATCTTGATTCTCGTGACATCGGTATGCATGGTTGAAACGAGCCCTTTTGTTAACATCTCTACTCCTAGTTCACCCCCTACTGTCAAATCAAGTAGGATACCTCTAGGATTTGAGTTTCTTCCTCCTAGGGGCAACCCTATCTTTGGCAGTAGGATCTCTAATGGAATGGGGGTTGGTGGTTCTGGTGGAGGCCACGGTGATGGCCCTAGCAGTGGTTCTAATTGTGGTCATGGTGGTGGCTCTAGAGGTGGTTCTAGTGGAGGTTCCACTGGTCCTTTGTCATCTTTTGACCTTATTTTGAATTCTCTCTTATAGAATATGGGTCAAAATAAAAACTAGTTGGTGAATTTGTCTCATGCCTCTGCCCAGCCCTTCTTCCAACATAGCCCCTTTTCAATGACAGTTTTAAACAGTCCCTTCCCTCAAAGGATGGAAATTCCTAAATTTGAGAAGTATGGTGGTAAAGGAGACCCTCAAACACATGTATCAGCTTTAAATGTGATGTGTATGGATTTCTTTCACCACGATTCCCTAATAGCCAAATTGTTCCCTCAATCTCTAAAAGATACAACACTAGAATGGTATTGTTCTTTGCTTGATAATTCTATATTCTTATTTGATCAATTGGTTAATCAGTTTCTTTAGCAATTCCAAGCTAACATCGAGCTGAAGATGACATTCTCAGATCACATCTAATGCAAGTAGGGAGATCATGAGAAGATCATTGATTTCATTGCTCAATACCAATCAATCTTCTCTCAAACATCATACCCGCTACCTGACTCGGATGTACAAAAGGTGTTCATAGGCAACCTGCAATGATCTTGGCAAGAGAAGTTTTCCTTAATGAAGTATCCTTCTTTCGCATATTTATGTGTGACATTATAGGAGTATCAACAGACAATTGTTCAGTTCAAGGGCTATTCCTCACACTCTCATCCTGAAAGAAGATCTATAGTATCAATTTAAGAAAAAGGAAAATCTATTGAAAATGTAGTCATTATATCTAATGACAGAGCCCTCAAGCACAATAGATAGTTTACTAAATTATTTGAATCTTATTCTTCTATTCTACAAAAGTTGTTGAAGGATAAGATTATAACATTGGAAGATCCTCAACCTCTCAGAGAGCCTTAGTATCTCAACTAGTATGATGGGAACGCATTCTACCAATACCATCATGTCCATGGGCATGATACTAAACGTTGTATGCACTTGTGTCATGAGATATAGGATTGCATCGATGATGCTACCATCTGTCTCAATGGTAAAGAGCAAAATGTGAACAAGTCGATGGTTAAGGCAAATAGTGAATTGTAGATCTATACAAATTCATTTCCATCACATTCTGCTAATTTGATTGTTGAACCTTCCATTCTTGGTCCTACCAACGAGGTCCCCTCTACATATGTAAATGGGGTCTCATTTACTCCTAGTCGTCCCCCTCAAACTACGACTAGCTCGCCAGATTTGAATTTTACATCAAAGGATTTCCCCATGAATAACAAAGCCTCTCCTTTATAAATTCCTTGTCATGTCAATGAGATTATTATGACAGGATTCCTTATGGACCCTACAAGCCACGTGAATGTTATCACGGAGGAGCCTCTTTTGTTGAATTCCTTATAGCCTCAGGAGGAATATGAAAAGACAAAAACTACTATATGTACTCATGATGGCTTCTCTCTCATTTTCTACGACTCTATAACTCTTTTTGTCCTAGTAGGACCTAGGGTTGTGGATACTACTTTCGATGTCATTTTGAAATCTAACCTATTTAGGGTGAAGTTAGGAATCCCTTGGCTAGCTTTCATGAATGGAGTTGCTTCCGTTATTCATAAATGTCTAAAATTCTCTCACAAAGGTGTCATGCATATCATGCACAACACTAGGTATCAGCTATTAGTATCACATGGGGATATTCGTTGGATCATTTTTGGCCCTCCTCAATTGGTTCGCTTCCACAAAGGATGAACTTGCTTTATTAGAACTATATTAAGTATAAGACCGGGGGCAAGGTGCAGCTGAAAATGACTTACCTTGTAACACAACGACAAGCTGCCTCCTCCTCCCAAAAGGGGAAGGGGAAGCTTATCCATTCTCAACGCCCTTCTTCTTCCTCCTCCTCTGTTATTCCACCTGGTGCTTCTTCCCACCCTATTGTGACGCCTTTGAATTTTGCTCCTATGCGCCTCTTACAGAGTCTAATGGTGCTCACTTAGTGGAAGGCCGAGCATCGAGTGCTTGAACTTCCTATCTTACCCATGGTGCCTCAAACCATCTTGTATGGTAAGGGTAAGGTTCCCCATGGAGCATCTTCCATGTCTTGACCTCCACGACCTCCTATTGTACCTACCCTAAGGTAGTGAATGGGAAGAGGCCACCACTAAGGCACTTGAGTCTGCTCCCCTATCTATTGTTGCATCTACCTCTCAATCTCTCCCTCCTATCTCTATCTCGGAGTCACTCCCTCTACCAAAAATGATTGTGATGGATACTCTGGTGATTGAACAAGAGCCTTTTGTTCCTTCTCATTTTGCAACCTCTAGCTCTCAGAGCCATAGAAACTGCCTTGCATGTGAGTGAAAGTGTTAAAGGAAGGCTTTGGCCACCTTGTAGAAGAAGGAAGGGGGGCCAGTAGCTCTTACTTCATCATCTTCTTGTCGCCTCCATTTCCACCACTTTTGTTTCAATTCTTTTTACCTCAATCTTGCTTCCAGCTCCCCCTCCGAGCATGAACAATCCTTACACGAAGAGGGTGTAGGTATTCATTGCTCCTTCAGTTGAGCCTTCCCTTTTGATGTCCCTTCTAGACATCCAACCTTTTCAAAACCTGTCAACATTTTGAATACCTCGGTGGTGTTCATTGTAGTTTTCTCCTCTTCCTCCTCGCCCTCTACTTCATCTATGGGGATCTCACATCCTCCGATGAAGCGAAAGTTGGAGGATGACCCCGCTTCTAATGGGGGTCAAAAGAAGGGTTCGCCTTCTTTGGAGGTTGGTTCTACATTGGCTTGCATTGACCTAGTGTCAGAGGAAGCCCCAATGTCCTCGAAGTTCATCGTTGGTCCCGAATCTTTTAATGAGGCTAGCAGTGGATCTCAAGCACCTCCTCCATCACCCACTAAGTTGACACATGGCACTCTTGTAAAGTGCATGTTGAACTCTGAAGATGATGTCCCAACTCTATCGATAATTTTTGCTAGATTACTAACATTTACCTCACAGGAATTGAGTGAAGGAAACCTCAAGGGGCCCTCTTCCTTGGCTCTTGTTGTACGAGATTCAGAGGGTACCCCTTGATATTTCATCCTTGCAGGCTCATCCACCCTCTCCTTATGATGATATACACTAGGATAACAATGACCTCTTGGTTGATGAGGACTAGGGGCATCTCTTCTTCATCTGTAGATTATATTGTGTGTGTGTGTTGTGTTCCCCTGTGCTTGTATTTTTGTGTTGCTAGAGGACCCTCGTCACCCTCATTGGTGCTTTGATACAAGAGTTTTTTTGTGTCATAAAACTTCTTCTAATTGTCACATCATTCTTCTCTTTGTTGTACTTTAGTTTTCGACAATGAGGGATGATGCAAAGTGTTGGGGGCATTTAGGCTTCCCTTCCATGTTGACCCAATTTTTTATTTTCATTTTGTTTTCATGTGCCTTTCTTCACATGGTCTGATATAGTAGGGGGTTGATGATATTTAATTTATATATTATTATACTTATCTATCTATATTTATGAGAAAATATGACCCCAAAATATTAAATCTCCCTATCTCTTGTTCATTATGTCATTGTTTCTCCTTTCTTTTCATCTTTCTCCCTTCTTTGCTTGCTTTGTGATGTTGTGGTGCTTATGTGTTGTCCCTCACATGTGTGACAACATTAGCATGGTTACATCTTTTCATGTTCCATGGACCACAACATCACTTTCATTCTTGATTTTCTCTCCTTAGGATGTCATGTGCCTCTGAATTCAACACGCACCATCTTAAGGGGGGCTATCATATAATTTAAACTTTTAGAAGATGTATTCGGTGGCCAACAAATCTCTTCTTGAAAATCTCTATTTTTAAAAATTACACATGGGTCCCTAGATGATTTTTTCTTTCATCACA
Source organism: Sequoiadendron giganteum (assembly GCA_007115665.2). Taxonomy (NCBI): domain Eukaryota; kingdom Viridiplantae; phylum Streptophyta; class Pinopsida; order Cupressales; family Cupressaceae; genus Sequoiadendron; species Sequoiadendron giganteum. The sequence continues at coordinate 591,267,015 of CM021105.1, forward strand.
GATTCGTCAGAGAATCTAGACTTTCCCTTGTGAGGGAGCATTCCTTCTTTTGAATTCCTTGATAAAATGAATCTTTCAAAAGGATTCCTTAATGCTAGAATCATTGGCGAAAAAAATTTCTCTTTTCAAAAATGTTATCGCTTTCAAACTGAACGTCCCTTAAGTGGATCCCCTTTCTTTTGAAGGGTTCCCAAGGGACCCCTTGAAAGCTCTTCCTTCAATTGTTGATTGTTTGTATGATTGTCTGTAATTCTACCTACGTGGCTTCTTTTTGATAGCTAACATGTTTTGTCTACAAATTAACATGTTGCTTTGCAAGTGCGCCTATGAAGCTGCTTTTCAACCAGACTCTGCAGAGCCTCTTACATCTGGGTTCCTTCAAGACCAAGCACTTGGGGGTGCCTCCTTTGCAATTCTGAGGACCTGTGAAGTGCTTACATCATTTTGGATCTCTTTTTTCAACTCTGTAAGTATGGGGACCTGTAGAGCCTCTTTGTTCAACATCTGTAGGTCTATAGATCTGTGATGTATGTTTGTTCAACTCTCCTTGGATCTGGGGACCTATGGAGAAAGCTCCTCTTCTTATGCTTTCGAGTGGGCTAGATTGCGGTCTACTTCCTCGACAGTTCAGGTATACTCTCTTTGAACTCATTTGATCTACTTTACCTTGCATCTGGTAGTACATATTATCATTAAAGTGGGGGGAAAATGTAATGGAGTGAATTTTCACCCCTTGCAAATTCCCCATTTCCACCCTTGCCTTACAAGAATTAAACCCAATGATGCTTTTCCACTTCATCCATTTCGCTCCCACCCACTTGGCAACTGTCTGTAGTGTCAATGGGGGAATTTTTCGTTGACAATGCTAATGTGGCATGCAGACATCTTTGTGGCACGCTGCCATTCTAACAAGATTCTTGCCTCTAGGATCTACATAGGTGTTACACTTCTCCATTAACGATAAAGATTAATGCCCCTATGCCCTTGACCAAGCTTGAATGGCTCTTTTGGGCTTCTATCCATGCTAAAAATATCTCATTCTTCATTCCTTCAAGCTTCTTTGATCTTCTACACGTTTCTTAATCACACTTGCTATGACACACTTCACTTTCAAAACACTCTCAATTGTTGAAGCTCCAAGACATTACTCTATTGGTTTTCCTCTCACGTTGTTGTTGTAGTAGTGGTGGAATTCATAGGCTTACGAGCTCACATCTCCCTTCACATTCTTGAGGGCACCTTGTTTGGGAGGTGATATCCACTTTATTTATCATTTTCATTTGATTTTGTAGCATAGCATTGTTACTCTTGCTTGGCATTTTTTTCGTTCCATACTTTCTTTATCGCATTATTTCTCTCTCATTGCTATTTTGGTTGTCTGTGGAGGTGGGAACACCGAAACAGGGGTTTAAATACGACAAGCCTCGAAACAACCCCAACATTTTTCCATGTTTTTCTATGTGTAGGTTTCACATTTGTGTGAAGCTTTCCAGAGGCCAAGCCAATCACGAGTTCAATTTTCTACCACCTTTACTCTTATTAACTTCTATCTTTTAAGTTAAAGTGTTATTCTTGTCATTTCATTAGTTCGGCTTCTTTATGTTTTATGTCGGTGCATAAAAACCATATTTTTCTGGTGGATTAGTTAATTTCCTATCAATCTTAACTGTATTTTGTACTCTTTATCTATATAGATGCCAACACCTGACCAAGACGCCAGTGTGGCACATTGTCGTCTATCATCTACACTAGAGTCCTTTGGCAAAGAGTTGTCGAGGTCATAGTTTAGACTTGGGAATTTGCTCACCTGGGTTCCTAAACCTCTCAGGTTGGTAGAAGGATAGAGGTAGGTCAATTTCCCTTCCTTTTCACCTTCCTAAAATATTAAACTTACCTTAAACAATTCTTAGCATGAGGTAGATCAAGGCAATTGATCATTTTAGACCCTCCCGTGACTTGGGGTCCTGAGTGTTCGGTCCCCCTCCTCTACATTAGGATAGTCAGTAGCTGGTGGTATAAACAATGCAACATGGCTCACAAAAGATATAGGAGCAAGGAACTATGAAACACTTTTATATTTGTGTAGAGGAGGGGGACCAACCACTCAACGACTCTAGGTCACAAAGAGTTGAGAGTTGAAGGCTGCCCTAATCTGCCTCAACTGTGCAGGTGTTTAAGGAATTGTTTGATGTTTAAGGATAGATAATGAAGAGCACTCTCAGTGTTTTTATCACTCTACTAACTCGAGAATTGGATATGGACTAAATGAGTAGGTTTCTAGAACTTGGACTATACCTTGGACAGCTCTCTACCAGAGGACAACTACATAGAATAAAGATGACAACACGATGTGTTGGTCTCTCACAGGTGGATTGGCGTCTGTATGGATAGAAAGTGAAAGGACATAGTCAAAGGTATTAAAATCCTACTAACACCTTAGGTATTGGGATTCACTAGTGATGACTAAAGTAATAAATAACAAAATGATTGAAATAACAAGAGAGATGATAATAAATGACAAGAACAAGGATGATAAAGATTCGACTCATGGAAAGTCCAGTTCTCCCGCAAGCTTCACATGAATGAATACCTACAAACAACAAAATGCGAAAAAAATTTGGGGCTATTTCATTGCTTGTCATAATCAAACCCTTGATTTGGTGTTTTCACCTCCACGAAAAACCAGATAGATAAAGAAGTAGAAAAGTGATAAAGAAAATATGTTGGAAAAGAAAAGAAACCAAGCACTACAAGAAGCACTATACTACTCAAATTGAACAATAATGTAATAGTATGGAAACAATATCACCCTCGACCAAAGGTGCTCAAGGCCAATGAGAGAGGAATGCAAGTCTACAACTGTGGAAAATTTGACGTGGCCGCAGCGACACTAAGGGGAGTCTCACAAGATACCGAGCTACAACTTCTATGGTAGATGTGAAGAATGTTGTGATGTTGGAATGTGAATCCAATAGTTCAACAAGTAGCTCAAGAGTGTGAGAATAGTCAAGAATTTTGTCCAGAATCTGTAGAGTGTGAAGAAGATAGAATGAAAATGAACAATATCCATTTGGAGGTGAGTTTGAGAGGGAAAGAGTCATTCAAAGTTCGACAGGGAGGCACAGATGTGTTACACTTTAGCTCTAATGGTGAATGTAACACCTATATAGATTCCAAAGGTAGGAATCTTGTCAAGATGATAGCACACCATGCAAACGTCCATGTGTCACGCATACATCCCTGACATGAGTTGCCCCACCAACACTAAAAACAAGCACATAGTGGATGGGGTACGAAATGAGGATGTGGAATTACATGGTCGAGTTTGATTTTTCTAAGGTGAAGGATGTAAAAGGGTGACTTGCAAGGGGGTGAAAATTCAATCCTATACATTTTTCGCCACTTTAGCGAACATGAGTGCTAATGAGTGTTCGGTAAAGTAGGTCAAAAGAGTTCTAAGAAAGTATACCTAAATCGTCGAGGAAGCAGACTGCAATCTAGCGTACTCAAAAGTGCAAGGCAGGCAAATGACTCCACAAGTACTCTCTCTTGAGGAGGGTTGAATAAAGTGTGTCAGAGGCCCGCAAACCAATGGTAAATAGATCTCGTAGGATGAAATCACTTCACAGGTCCTCAAACTTGCAAATAAGGTTCCCCTAGGTGCTTGGTCCTTAAGGAAGCTTGATGTGAGGGACTCTGCAGATTCAAATTGGAAAGAAGCTTCATAGGTGCACCTGTAAAGCAACATGTTAATCCTTAGATAAAACATGTTAGAAAAAATAAATCCACACAAGCAAGCAAGTAGACAGTCACACAAACAGTTGAAAATTGAAGGAAGAGCTTTCAAAGGGGTCCCTCGGGAACCCTTCAAAAGGAAAGGGGGTCTACTCAAGGGACACTGTTTAAAAGTGCAAGAATATTTTTCACAAATAAATTCAACATCAAAGAATCCTTTTGAAAGATCTCACTTCATTAAGGAATTTGAAAGGAAGAAAGCCCCCTTGCAAGGGGAAAGGCAAGACTTCTCCCACAAGAAAAGTTGCTCCCTCCTTGGAGGAAAGTTGTTTCAAATTCTTTCTTTATGAACCCATGATGAAGGAAAAATATTCCACTAGAGGTCCTTATTGGCGAGTGCAATTCATGAAAAATATTTTGAAAAGTTAAAGATAAAGGTTTTCAAGAAAAGATTTGTTGGCCACCGAATGCATTTTTTGAAAATCAAAGCAGCATGAGATCCGCCCCTTAGGATGTTGTGTGTCGAACACAAAGGCACATGACATCCTAGGGAGAGAAAAGAAAGAATGAAAAGTGATGTTGTGGCCCGCGGAACATAACGAGATGCAACCATGGTAATGTTGTCACACACGTGAGGGACAACAGATGATCACCACAACATCACAACATAAGCAAAGAAGAAAGAAATATGCAAAAGAAGGAAAAAGACGAGGATGTAACAAACAAGATAAAAGAGGATCTAATATTTCGGGGTCAAATCTGCTCATAAATATAGATAAATAAGTATAATAATATATAAATGAGTTGCCATCAACCCCCAACTATATTAGACCACGTGAAGAAGATACATGAAGACAAAATAAAAATTAAATATTAGGTCAACATGTAAGAGAGGCCTAAATGCCCCCAACACTTTGCATTGCCCCCAACACTTTGTATTGTCCCCAATTGTCGAAAATTAATACACGACAAAGAGAAGAATGATATGAAAAATTGAAGAATTTTTACAACATAAAAGCACTCTTGTATCCAAGCACTTACAAGGGTAACAAGGGTCATCCAGGGACATATAATACAAGCACGAGGGAACATGACACACCACATAATCTAATTTGCAGATAAAGAAGAGTCTCCCCCTAGTCCTCATCAACCAAGAGGTCATCGTTCTCCCAATCTAGATCACTGTAAGGGGAGGGCGAATGAGCTTGCAAGGGAGAAATATCAAGGGGGGAATCCTCTGACCATCCTACAATAAGATTCAAGTAAGAAGGCCCCTTAAGGTCTTCTCCACTCAGTTCCTATGAGCTAAACATTAGCGATTTCACAAAGATCGCTGATAGGGATAGGACCTCATCCACAGAGTTAAACATGCACTTTACCGAAGTTCCATGTGTCAACTCAACAAACGATGGAGGTGGCACTCGATATCCACTACTAGGCTCATCGAATGACTCAGGATCAATGACAAACTCTGAGGATGTTTGGGCTTCCTCTATCACTAGGATGACACAAACCAACACAGAACCACCCTCTGAAGAAGGTGAGCACTTCTTCTAACCCCCATTGCTAGTAGGGTCGTCCTCCATATTTTGATTCATCAAAGGATGTAAAATACCCACAAATGAAGCAGAGGGTGTGGAGGAAGAGGAGAGAACTACAACGGACACCACTGAGGTATTTGCAATGTCCATGGGTTTCAAAAATGACCGAATGTTTGGAAGGGACATCAGAATAGGAGGCTTAACTAAAGGAGCAATGAATACCTGCACCCTCTTCGGGTGAGGATCATTCACGCTCATAGAGGAGCCAAAAGCAAGATTGAGGCTGAAGGAATAGAAGCAAAGAGGATGGAAGAGGAGGACACAACAAAAGACACCGAAGAAAGAACTATTGGCTCCTCTTCCTTCTTCTGCAAGGTGGCCTGCTCAGCGGACAAAGCCTTCCTTTGACGCTTGCACTCATGCTCAAGGTGGTTTCTACGACTTTGGGAGCTAGAGGTCATAGGCTAATAAGGGATGAAAGACTACTATTCAACCATCAAAATATCCATTGCAGTCCCTTTTGGTAGAGGGAGGGACTCCTGGATGGGAACAAGAGGAAGAGATTGAGAGGATGATGGAACAATAGTTGGGGGAGCAGACTCGAGTGCCTCTATAGTGGGCCTCTTCCCATTCTCTACCTCAGAGGTAGGAGTAGTAGGATGCCGCAAAGGTCAAGATATAGAGGATTCTCCACGGGGACTGTTCCCCTTACCATACAGAACGGGTTGAGGTACCATGGGTAAGACAACAAGTTTGAATGTTGGATGCTTGGGCTTTCGCTAAGCGGGCACCTTTGGACTCCCCAACAAGTGCATAGGAGTGGAATTTGATGGTGCCACAGTAGGGTGAGAGGAAGCGACAGGTGGGACAGCGAAAGAGGAGGAAGAAGAACCCTGAGAAAAATTCTCCTCCTCCCTTTTTTGAGTGATCAAAGTAGCCTTGTGTTTCACCTTTATGCAAGATCTATGTGAAATGACATAAGGAGAAGGAGGGTATCTCACCTTAGGCATTATGCCCCCACTCTTGTACTTCACATAAGTTCAGTACAAGAGGTTTGTTCTAAGAGGAAGTGAACCAACAGGGGCAAGCCAAAAGTGATCAAGTGAGTAGCCCATATGTGCAATCATCGGTTTATAATTGGTGTCATGGACTACATGCACTAAAACCTCATGGGAAAAATTCAAGAACTTATGGACTACGGAGGGAACTACATTCATGGCCACTAACCAGGGAATGCCTAGTTTCATCCTAAACAATTTAGACCCCGAGATAATATTGAAGAGTGCATTCATGGTTCTAGGCCCAACTGGGACTGACAAGGTGATGCAACTAATGGGAGGAACGCAAATCCCATCATGTGTACGTATAGTTATTTTAGACTCGTCATACCCATTCTTGTGTAAAAATTTAATTAGCATAATCACCTCTGTAATGATATTCACTCGACATGTAGGGTCAACGAGAACACCAGTTACGATATTCCCATTGATACATGCGGGGATGTAAAAAGGGGATGGTTCTCTATTATAGTTCATTGGAAAATATTGCTAGGTAAATATTATAGCGGGAGATCCACTCACAGGTTGTGCAAATGGGATGGGTAGATGTAAAAATGAATCCATCTTTACGTACACTAGACAAAACTTTCACAAGAGCCCCCAAGGGTTTCACAATTAGATGGTGACCCACTCAAGGTTTCATTCTACAATGCTTAGGGAACCTCCTAGCTATGCCACTAGGGGTTGTAGGTTGGGTTGCAAGGCTGCGCGCCCTGCAACACTCACACCTACAACACTCCAAATGAAACCAAAATGGTTCACATCAAGTTCACCAAAATGCAGAGGAGGGGGATCAACCACTCAATGACTCCAAGTCATGGAGAGTTGAGAATTGAAGGTTTCCCTAATCTACCTCAACCACGCAAGTGTTTAAGGAATTGTTTGATGTTTAAGGATAGAGAATGAAGAGCACTCCCAGTGATTTTTCACTCTACTAACTCGATAATTAGATTTGGACTAAGTGAGTAGGTTTCTAGAACTCAGATTGTACCTTAGAAATCTCTTTGCCAGAGGACAATAGCATAGAACAGGGATGACAGTACGATGCGCTAGTGTCTTGTAGGTGTGCTGGCATCCGTACGGACAAAAAGTGAAAGGACATAGTCAAAGGTATTAAAAACCTACTAACAACTTAGGTATTGGGATTTACTAGTGATGACTAAAATAACAGGAGAGATGATAAGAAATGACATGAATAAGGATGATAAAGATTTGACTCATGGAAAGTCCAATTCTCCCGCAAGCTCCACACGAACAAATACCTACACACAACAAGACGGGGAAAAATGTTGGGGTTGTTTCGAGGCTTGCTACATTCAAACCCCCATTTTGGTGTTCCCACTTCCATGGACAACCAAATAGATAGAGAAGTAGAAAAGCGATAAATAAAATATGTTGGAAAAGAAAAGAAACCAAGCACTACAAGAAGTAGTATACTACTCAAATCCAACAACATAATAGTAAGAAAAAAATACCACCCTCGACCAAAGGCACTCAAGGACAATGAGAGAGGAATACAAGTCTATAACCGTAGCAAAGTCGACATGGGCACAACTACATTGAGGGGAGTCTCACAAGACACTGAATTGTAGCTTTTGTGTTAAATGTGAAGAATGTTGTGATGTTGGAATAGTGAAGCCAATAGTGTGGCAAGTAGCTCAAGAGTGTGAGAATTGTCAAGAAGTTCATCCAAAATTTATAGAGTGTGAAGAAGATAGAATGAAAATAAAGAATAGCCATTTGAAGGTGAGTTTGAGAGGGAAAGAGTCGTTCAAAGGTCGATAGGGAGGCGCAGATGCATTACACTTTAGCCCCAATGGTGAACGTAACACCTTTGCAGATTTCAGAGGTAGGAATCTTGTCAGGATGGTAGCACGCCGCATAAACGTTTGTGTGTCGCGCATGTGTCCCTGACAGAAATTCCCCCACCAACACTAAAAACAAGTGCCAAGTGGATGGGGTATGAACTAAGGACGTGGAATTACATGGTCGAGTTTGATTTTTCTAAGGTGAAAGATGTAAAAGAGGAACTTGCAAGGGGGGTGCAAATTCACTCTTATACAATTTGGAACTTAAAAAATTAATGACATATTAGACAGAAATTCCCCCACCAACACTAAAAACAAGTGCCAAGTGGATGGGGTATGAACTAAGGACGTGGAATTACATGGTCGAGTTTGATTTTTCTAAGGTGAAAGATGTAAAAGAGGAACTTGCAAGGGGGGTGCAAATTCACTCTTATACAATTTGGAACTTAAAAAATTAATGACATATTAGATCTTGAAATGAAAGCTCACGAAGGTATCTAAGGGTGGGTAGGGTGGTTAAAATAAATATCACATGATTGGACACAAAAAACTAGAATAAAAAATATAGCTATGTAAAAGTAATGAATAAGAACACAAACCTACTATTTTTAAAAATATGGTATAGCAATTAGAAAGTGTATATCTAAGACTCTAAAAAGCAACAAAGATATAAACCCTAAAGTAAAACCCTAAGGTGGTGTAAGATAAGATGGGTTCACCAAAATATAAAGGAAAATACAATTTCCTAGGATGTTATCTAGATTAACTAATGTATGCTAATCATAAACATATAATTAACATGAATAGCTATGCTAGATAAATAATACAATGATAAATTATAATTTAGGAAATTAAATGTAAAGGAAAGATGTACTTAGCTTATGAAGCAAAGATGGTTTATATGACTGTTAATGAATTACAAAGTTGAATTTTCATTGTATAGAAAATAAATGGCCTTGAAGTGTAGACTATCCTCAAACTCTATTTAGGTATAGAATTCCATAAAGGTCAATTCAAAAGGTTTGGATCAATCCCACATGGTGCATATGTAATTTTTAACCTATGGACCTAATATGGCAAGATGTGTTCTTCTACAACTTTATTTGCTCCAATATTTTTTATATATTAGTGCCTAAATATTAACGATATTTATAAGCACTTTGGGGAGATTGTTAGACTATAAGGGTTCATGTTCTTCATAGTCAACCCCTTGAATGGTTGGTTTTATTTCCTTAGAAAATTTTGGTAGATATTAAAAAAGCATGAAAATTATTGAAGATGTAAATTCTTATGCAATTATTATTCCTTTGAGTGCACCAAGTCAAAATGTTTGTTATAGAACTATTTACTCCCAAAAACAAAAGCATAAAAAACATGAAAGAAGTGAAATAATTATTATATGGGTAAATTAATATATTTTGAAGAGTGAAAATAATTTATTTAAAATAGTAAATAAAGAAGATACTGTAAATTATTACATATCTCAAGGGTGAAAAGAAATTCATTTCATGAGTAAAAATAATATATACATAATACTCAAATGTCAATTGATGAAAGTGAATAACAAAAACCCTTTTATGAAGGGGTGCAATTAATTGTATGGGTATGTTGGTTGAATAACTACCCACTAAATATAAATATATATGCAATTAATAAGTGGAAGAAAAGAATGGGGAATAGTACTTAGAGAATTCTCTGGTTGTTTGATCATGATACTCCAAGTTGTAAAGCACTAAGGAGAACCTGTGTAAAAAGATAGTGTGTGCTTGCATACCATGCAAATGCATCAAAGCCCTAGGTAGGACAATCTCGATTATACTGTGTCTCAAGTTAGACACATTTTGTCTGCCCCTTCTCCTGTGCTCACTTCTTGTTTATCACTCAAACCGACAAAGAGGATTTTTTTTAATTGAAAGATATATTTTTTAAAATCTTGGATGTCTTGATATAGGTATGTCATGACAATCCTTCAAGATTTATTTTTTAATAGTGGGTAAATCGGGAATACATAATCGACTTTTATAATATAGAAGGCCATTATTACCTATTGTATTGTTAGATTTTTTGAGAAGCAAGAATCGAGCCAGGATATGATGTCAGTCATAGATCACATGCAACTCCAATCAACAAATGGTCAAAGATAAAAATAGTAGAGTGGAGATAGAATCTGAAAAAGAGAGAAAAATAGAGACAAAGAAAGAGAAATTTGAGAATACTCTCGATGTTCTCACAGAGATGTCAATGAACAAGTGAAGGTGAGAGTAGAGTGTTGTATATATAGAAAAAATAGGGCATACACTTTCAAGAGGTGCATTAACTCGTACTACCCATAAAAGGTGGGAAGTTTTACCTACTTGGTAAATGATAAAACATGTGGCGTGACCTCCTTAGGTGAAGACAAAAGAGAGGTTATGTTAGGTGGCACAACAAGACAAAAGAGGGTCAAAAACCTAACTACCCCATAACCTACTTAGGTAAGGACAAAATGGAGAAATTTTGATTGCTAATTGGAAATGGCATATTATAATTCAAAGGATCTTGAGGCATACCTTGTCTAGTTTCCATCATTTCCTTTAAGCAATATAGAACACTTATCCATATTCACCCTCCAATTCTTGAAAGTCTATTTTCCCTGGTCTATCCTCAATAATACTTGCCACTCTTTTGCACTTGTAATTAGCTTTTCTCTATCTACAATTAGGGCAATATTCAGTAAGGATTGCCTCTGCCTCTTCTTGTTTTTTCTTCAGATGTAGAGTGTCCAATTGGGTAACCAAATGGCTTATGATGTATTCCTTCATGTTTGACAACAAGTTACTTAATTCCACTCTAGAGACTCCATTAGAATGTCTTGCCGATGGAAGGTGTTTTATCTCCTTTGACCTTCTTTGTGAAATACATTGAATAGTTTCTACAAGCCTTGCAAATATCCTCAAATGGTACTTGAGAGATATCTCCTACCCCAATGAGATTAAGTGCATCCATACGGTCCTTATTAATCCCTCTTAAGAATATTAGCTTTAGAGACTCATCAGAGATCCTATTTTGGTGGGTTTTCTAAAGGAAAAACTAGAATCTTTCCATGTAGTCTTCCAAAGGTTCATCCTCCTTTTGAGACATCCTAAAAATATCATTTCTTCTTCTATCAATTCCTCTATAGTAGTCTTGGTACTTCTCCAAGAAATTTGTCTTCATAGTATTCCAATCAAGAACAACATCTCTTCCCAAACCCATAAACCATCTTAAAGCAACATCCTTCAAGGTTGTTGGAAACAGGTCGAGTTTATGTACATCTATTGTATAATCATAGCTTCTACACAACACATCAAACTTGAACAAGAAGGTATCTAGATCCTCAATAATGAAACCATAGAAGATAGGAAATTTTGAAGGAGGTATGTTCTTCAAGGTAGATGTTCTCTCTTGGTTGGAAATTAGAAACTCAAAAGTTAGATGTTCTAGTGGGTCATCCACCGTTGCATCACTCATGGTTTGGAAGGTATCCTCTATATTTGTAGTGGATGATTCTTCAAGAATACCCTCACTCTAATCACTTTAATCACCAATATCCTCTCTAGCTTTGTGTGTTGAGGGGAGAAATCTTCCTAAAGTGTCTAGTTACCTCCATATACAAAATCTATGATTTTTTGTCACCTTCTCCTACATAATGTTAGCAAAATGTTATGATGTTGGTGGATTAAAACTTAATTATCCTAATGTTAGTAACAAAAATCTAAACTAATAAATCTTGAAATAACATAGGAGAATCTTGAATGTAGCACCATCCCCGACAATGATGCCAAAAATGTAAGGCCCAACTAATGCTCAGGAAACTTGGTGATGAGCACACAATTCAGAGGTGGTTCCTAACTGAACAGTCTACTAAACCCTTATAAAGACTCCATTTAATTATCATCCAGGGCTAACATAAGATTGTGATGATGTTGGCACTATATATGCATCCAAAGATTTTATATTTCCTATATCATCTAGTATAGGTGGTTGACACATATGCAAAAGGAATTAAAGCTTAAACTGTAAAACAAGGAAAAGGATTAAATCTGGAATTATTGCTATGGGTACTTACAACTTAATATTGTGACTAATTCATTGTTAAAACCTGATCTCTATAATGAACTTAATATTGAGCTAACTTAGACTCACTCCTAAATACTTCTAAACACTTGTCTCACTTCGAGGGATAATGCATTGAGACAAACAAAATATAAATTATAAAACAAGATCTCATTCATGATTTCATTCATATACAGAACATGAAAAATCTTATTAACATAAATGCAATAATGAAATCAACTATTGTAACAATAGAAATTAATAGTGGAGCACAATTATCTTGAGTGGCCCTTTCTCAAGTTACTGTTGACATTTTATGCCACCCTTGGATGCCCATCATTTATATCCGATCAAAGAGATCCTATGTGTGCATCCTATTGAAATCCATGTTTATTTTGATGAATTTGGGTTTTTGAGGTTTTGAAACTCCTCAATTGTATCCAATTAGAGTTCTAAAGCTAGGGCTTCCAAAACCCTCATATTCTTAAACCCTAAACCCATTGGTCTTGGCAGACACTTTTGTTATATTTCTTTGTTGACTCCCTCTAGTCGGTTATCAGTCTATTAGTTATAACTTATGTCTATCCAAGTCACATTTTGATTAGCCCCTTCATCCTTGTCTCCCCGGTAAAACCCCATTCAAATATTTGATTGATGTCTGATGTCCCTAGGTCAAAAATAATATTTTTGCATGTCTTAAAGTCGCTTAGGCATATCCCATTTTTTAAGATGACTTGAAGCATGTGCTATTACAACTGCTTAAATAAGCAGCCTAGCCCCATAGATTAAATATGGATTGTTTCCCGCCAGCCTAAACTATCAAAATGATCTATTATATCATTCTGAAACAAGAAGAAATAAACTCTAAATTCAGTGCATCACCTTCTTTTCCTTTTCACTTCATGTCTCCTTCTATCTCTTTTCCTTCCAACCTATTAGAGTAAAATGGATATAGGGTTTTCATGTGTTGGGTTAAACCAACACATTTGTACTTAGTTTAGAAGAGGAAGTCGACATCCTTCAGAGACTTGAACTCATCTTGAAAGATTCCACACCTTGAGGTCATTTCCATTGTGTCATTAGAACATTGAAATCTTGTTTAGTAGGGTGTAGTTTTATTTGACAACAGTTTTTGGAACACCCTGTGGGACTCAAAGAAAATTCATTTCATTATGTTGAGAGAGTGGTACTGCTCTCAACATTCCAGCCTTGAAGAGGCTCTCAAATAAGTACCTAACGACTTTGAAATCAAGGAAGAACTTTGCATACAAATTGGTGACTCTATTGCTACTCAAAACTTGTGGTTCAAGATCAGACCTACAAATTCATACCAAGAATTCAAACAAGAGCATATTCTAGAGGTAATTTCCAATACATCCAGCTCTCATTATCTACTTCTAGAAGAATAAATAAACAATCCTTATCTCATGTTAGAAGGAATAGAAGTTCAAGTCCTCCTGGAGCTTTATCTACACCACCTATGGGTAGATTTCTTTAAGCTAGAACACCTACTACCCATACAAATAAGGAATTATTCCATATGTATTTACCTAAAAACCAACCCTTTGTATCTTTTACTGGTGGCAACCCCTTAATTTTATCCCAAAAGAATGATATACCAATCAATGCCTTGAAAAGTATTCCTCATTTTACTGGTGAAACATCTATAACTCTAGCAGAACACATCATAGATGTGGGAAACATATGCTCAATGCATGATGTTACAAAAGATGACGTGGATGTTAGGTTGATTGCCACTTCTCTTAAGGGTAAAGCATTGCAATGGTACAGGGGTCCACCACTTAACACCATTCACAGTTGGGATGAGTTAGGTGAGAGGTTATGCAAACATTTTGAGGATAAGAGTGACCACTTATCCTGGTAAAATAGCTAACAAAAATTAAAACAGAACCTCATGAATTCATGAGTGATTTTAATTACAAATTCTCAAAAACTTGGGATAGAGTTCCTATTTTGGTCAAGCCCTCTCTTGAGCATGCTTTTGTATATTTCTTAAGATATCTTAATAGTGATATAGCTATTATGGTTCAGTCAATGGGAGGTTATACTTTTCTCGATGCATATGATCTTGCCATAAGGGTAGAAAATTATTTAATACAGGTTGGGAAAATAGCTCCTAGGCCACCAATGCCTTTATTTCCAGAGATTCCTTCACAACCAACAATAGCTCCTATCTCAATGGGTCCTATTCTAGTGGTTCCTACAAATCATCCTTCTACCTCTGCTACACTTCCAGAAGATTGGGGCACCTTGCTTTGAAGTATGAATAATGATTCAGTATCAATGAAAAGGCAGGAACCTCAAAACAATAGGCCCTATCAACCTCAAATCTAGGGTTATCAACAAAACATGCGACCTCATCAAGGAAAAAATTAATGGAATCATACTAAACCTATGAACAAGATGCACATGACTGCTACTGACACTTCTAAAGATTTAGTACTAGTGTAAAATATTCTATCCCAAGAACATGAGTGGTTTTACCCAAGTGAGCAAGCTCATAACCAATAGGCTTATCAAAATAGAGAGTTCGCACAAACTTTGGTAGCTCAAAATGAAACCTCTATTTTAGGGCAATAAATGGCATAAGCCAAACAACTGCTAATAATCAAAATCATACACAAGAGGACTCCTCATTTGTCATTTGGGGCCAATAGGATTTTTGTGGTGCAAATCAAGCAAATGTTGACTCAATAGCCCAAAATACTAGATCAAAGAAAAGAGCAATGGATGGTGTACATCTTCCATGGTTGGGCAAGCATTAGTCTCTCAGCAACCTCAACAAAGCATAGATGTTGGACCGATAGGTAGGACAGTGGATGTCCCACAATCAAATCAACCTATTAATAGACCTAAGAAAGTGGTGGAATAGCTTAGGATCGCCCAATCAACAAGAATTGACCTTGTTGTTCCAAAGATTCTTTTTAAAGCTAGTCGACTTCCTTTCAACATAGTAGAACAAATGAAAAAATCCAATCTAAATGTTACTATGTGGGAGTCTCTATCCATTCCATCACAAAGGGATTTGTTGCAGCTAGCTTTAAAAGAGTATAAACAGTTGGGTGATGGACAAGAAAAATAGTAGACTACTCCATCAAGTAGCTTGGTACAACCTAAAGAAGAAGGGGATTCTAGCAAAATCAGTAAGCCACCTCCCTTCTATCTTTCTCTAATTATTGGAAGTCATATAGTGCATAATTGTATGATAGATTTCAAGGCAAGTAGTTTTGTTTTGCCTAAGGGAATTTCTGACATGCTTAATGTTAAGTATGAATCGATGGCTAGAAAAGTTTAACAATTGGATGGCATTGCTATCAATATAGTAGGGGTAATTAAAAATGTAAAATTATCTCTGCATGCATGTCCTAGTTGTGATGTGTTGCAAGATATTTCAATCATAGACCTCCCTACCCATTTTTCCATTTGCTTATCTAGAGATTTCACTGCTAAGATAGGTGGGTACTTATCTGTTGATTAGTCTCACATGATATTTAGAACTAGATATGACACTAAAGGAACCATCAAATATGATCCCATAGCAAAGTATCATCTAGAACCTTACACTCCTAGTCCAATAAGCATGAATTATACATTACATGATCAAAGGGAGGATTGTTTTATTCATGAGATTGCAAATCCTACTGAAGAGGTACCAGATTGTTTGTTGAATGAATGGGGAAATACTTTACAATTTGATCTATTAACTATTGTTGAAGTGGAGGAAACGGGTATGGGCACCTACTGCATTCATGAAGAGAATCCTACTATCCTCAATCTCATAAAAACTCAAGAAGACTTACACTAGTACAAAAACAATAATAAACTACTAAAAACTACTTACAAATGATTGAACTTGGTCACATGACCATTAGTAGTTTATTGCCAGTCACTTATAATGCGACCAAATTGATGACTAAACCATTTTTAGTCATTTATTCGTTGGTTTGATTGATCAATTTGGTAGTGTATTTAGTCATTGATTGTTGTAATCTGGTCACTTATTTAGTCATTTTTTATTCACTGGTATATTTAGTCATTGATTGTTGTAATATGGTCACTTATTTAGTCATTTTTATTCACGGATCTCTGTCCATTGGTAGTGTGTTTAATCATTAATTTTAATAATCATTTTGATCAATTTGGTAGTATATTTAGTCATTTTTATTTCACGGGTCATATATTTAGTCATTATTATTCATTGTTCACTGATTTTTGTCAATTGGTAGTATATTTAGTCATTTTTATTTCATAGATCATATATTTAGTCATATTTATTCACTGTTCACTAATTTATGTCAATTGGTAGTATATTTAGTCAACTTAATTATTAATTGACATCAATTAGTAGTTTATTTAGTCATTATAATAAATTGATATTTGAGGATTTAAATATCAAACACAAAAATACACATCAATCATCACTTGCACACAATAAGACAACCATTGAGAAGGCAAAATTGGTGAACTTTATTAATAAAAGAAAGGTGTTCTAGTTACAACTTAGAAATAGAGTATTACAATTTTTATTTTCAGTCACAAGACTAAAAATATGAGTTACAATATTGCACATAAATGATTGCAAGAAAGAAACTTCTCCAAAAAAATTATGCAATGATGGAAACACATGTTTGGAGCCCTTCAATGTGAGCACATGCCCCTTTCATCTCTTAAAACTTCTACAACATGGGAAATCTTCCTGGAGCAAGCTGTAATGTGTAGAATCCAAGGAGAGTGTTGATCGTTTCCCCTATATGAAGCTCTCTCCTTCAATGCAATCAATAATAACCCAACTAGAATCTTTCCTCCTTTATATGCAATGTTCCATTTGATATGAGCAACAGGGTCTACCTTTTCTGCCATGAATGAAGATTTGCCTCAATACAACCAACAAAATTACTATTAGTCTCAATTCAGAATTAGAAAAAGTGCATTGTATATTGCAAGTTTACAAAATTAAGTCCAAACATAGCAAAAAGATAAATCAATTAAAAAATTATAGGAGACATATCACATCCACAAACATGGGGAGAGCTATGTAGAATTGGAGAAATTAGCTTGAAAAATGAAGGCAGCAGGGTATTTCCAGATTCAAGACTTTTACTTAATGTTGTGGAATAGAAGAAAAAAGAATCATTTATCTACCACCATAGTGAAAAGTTAGCAATTGCATTTGGTTTGTTAAACATGGCCCCTAGTACAACTATTAGAGTTGTTAAGAACATTCAATTATGTTATGATTTTCACACTACATCTAAATTCATCTCCAAGATTGTTGCAAGAGAAATTATTCTGAGAGATGTGAACCATTTCCATCATTTTAAACAGGGACAATGTTTTTGTGGAGAATATTGATGATGCTAAATGAAACAATTTTAAAAATAGGCTTGCACTATAATAATGTGCACTACATCAGATAGCCAATAATAACGAAGGGACATCCATTAAAGCATAACAATAGGGAATTTTTTGTCATATGTTGTAGTTACAAGTTCCTTGCTAGACATACATGAAAATGTGGAAGCATAGATAAGGAAAGCGAACTGTTTGAAAAAATGCCTCAAAGAAATGTGATATCATGGAATGTTGTGATTGAAGGATATGTTCAAAATGGGTTTTTCTAAAAAGTCCTTAGGAAATTTAAAGAAAATGCAACCAGTGGGTGTAAAGCCCAACTCCTCAACCTTTGAAAGCATCCTTCCTACCTGTGTGTGAATTGGAGCTTTGGATGAGGATATGAACATCCATCAAAAGCATATTTGGAAGTAGTTTTTTATTAGATATTATAGTTGCAAGTTGCACTTCGGATCACCAAAGCCTTCAAAAAACCTTCTACACAACCACTACAACACCGCACGACTGTTGTTGGGCCTTCGTGGTGATGTGGGGGAAATTCCCTGCATCGCTGCAAAGGCCCAACAACAGTTGTGCGGTGTTTTAGTGGTTGTGCAGAAGGTTTTTTGAAGGCTTTGGTGATCCAAAGTGGAACTTGCAACTACAGTATCTGATAAAAATCCACTTCCAAATATGCTTATGCCTTAATGAGAAATAATCACTCGTATAACCAGTTAGTTGGAAGAAAACTAGGAGATAGCATGAGTGCTCAGTTAGCAATAACAATATCGAAAGAACCTTCTTGAATGTTGGTTCTACATTTTGTGTTGTAAGAAGTTGGATTCTATGGATATCAAGTCTCAAAATTATTCTCTCAAATTGTTCCTTGTGACATTGAATGTGCTACATCACATTACACATTCAAGAAGAGAAGATGACAATTTATTCCATTAGAAAATGAGGGGAGCCTTCTCATCAATGGATAAGATATTGTAAAGAGCCCACAAATACTGATACTAGCTCTTAAGGAGTGACCTAGGAATAACAAGAGCAAGGTTTTCATCCTTTTAAGGTTCTTGTTGTGTGAATATTATCATAAATGTGTATTTTGAAACTGTGGCAAAAAATATGTGTATATAATCATAAAGATTCCAATGTGTATTTTGAAGCAACTTATGGCATTTTACATAGGTGCAAACATTCTTTGTAAGGCTTAGTTTTGGGTGGGCACAAACATTTCATGACATACCTTCTTCCTAATTGTGGAAAACCATTAGAAAGACACATTTGGGCTGCAAAATATAGGGCAAATATATTCTCGGTTAGTGCTTCTCTGGGTGGTATGGTATTAGGTGGATACCGTGGAATAGAGTACATTATACGCTATCTTATGTACCAGGGAAACTTGTGTCAAGATCTGAGTAGATAAATGATTCTTTTACTATCAAAACATTATACCTTCCATTCTCAGTGTATCTATTGTCATGCCTCTCACTAACACTGTTATTTTATTCACTGTTATCCTACTGCCTCTGTAAAAGAGCTCAATTTAAAGGCATCTTGACTACATAATATGCACAACAAAACTCTACAAGTGCAACAAGATATTTGCAAGACAAAATATGAATTCATTGAAACATTATTGTCTAAGCAACATAATATCTTCAAATGAAGAAGCATTGTAACTGTGATTGAGAAAACATTGTGTAGGCATTGTTAGCACTGAGAAATGAAGAAGATAACACATTGAATTAGGTGACTGAGATCACTGAAAGGAATACCATTGCTAGAGAGTTGCAAACTGTGAATTGTCCTATGTCCTATAGGAATAAGAAAGGAAGAACAAAGTCAAAAAGTGATTAAATCATAACAAGTAGTCCAAAAACAATAAAAGTTACTATCAAATGGTGATAAAGATCTGTCTTCTAAGTCATTTGCACATGGTGATTGAGAACACAGTGAGTAAGAAGTAAAAGAGCACTGGATCATAACACTATAAAATTGTCATGGTTTATGCAATGAACTTCACTATTCTTTTGATTATAAAGGAGATCAAGGTAATAACCAACATACTGATTTTCACAGAGAATTTTCATGGAGTGCAAACTTCCTTACAAATCAATTACCATAACAGAGTTCAAGGTGATTTGCGCCTGCTATTTTATGCTGATATGGATATGTTCAAACTTGTAGTTAATTGTTGTAGCATAATAGATAGGCTAAATAATTGTTCATAAACCATTGTTTTAAATTCAAAATTGCTATACCTTATTCTAGGAGCAAATCACAGGGGGAGTCTATACATAAGACACCATTATTTCAAATTCAAAATTGTTAACTCTTTCACAATTGTTTGCTTCATTTATTTTATCTAAGACAACCTGCTATATAGAAGATGCTCTCAAAATCACAATAAAATCTTTTATTTTAGGAAGACTGTTCAAAATCTTCTCATCATAACAATGAACAAAAGCATCAGTCACTAACCTAAACTTTGCAAGAGTTCCATCAAATTCTACTTTTCCACTCTGAATTTTATTCGTAATTTCATCCATGAAGATCTTCCTCAACATGTAGATCATATTGTTAGCCATAACTTTACCAGGTGTTGAGGATAGCTTCGAGTTTTTACCCAAGCAGTAATTGACAAAATTTGACCTCGCCAAATACAATGTGTTGAAAAGCTCTTTGAAGTTATTCTGGAAAAGAGTTCCTGAGAGTATAATGCACAGTTTTAAATTAACCTTTTTGAATGAATTCCATATTTTTTATCAACTATTTTGAGCTTGATGTTCTTCATCAAGAATGAGCAAAATCGTGCTCTCTAAAAGTAGTTTTCCTGAAGAGGCTAAGCATATTAGAAAACTGCTTTTAGAGAGCCCAAGTCTGCTCATTCTTGATGAAGGTCATCAAGCTCAAAATAGTCGATCAAAGATATGGAATTCATGCAAAAAGGTTAATTCAAAATTGTGCATTATACTCTTAGGAACTCTTTTCTAGAATAACTTTAATTGCTTTTCAACACATTGTATTTGGTAAGGCCAAATTTTGTCAATTGTTGCTTGGGTAAAAACTCAAAGCTATCCTCGACACCTGGTAAAGTTATGGCAAATAATAGGATCTGCAGGGTGAGGAAGTTCTACATGGATGAAATCAGGAATTAAATTTAGAATGGAAAAGAGAGTGGAAAAGTAGAAGTTGATGAAACTCTTGCAAAGTTCAGGTTAATGGCTGATGCTTTTGTCCATTGTTATGATGGGAAGATTTTGAACATTCTTCCTGGAATAAAGGATTTTACTGTGATTTTAAGAGCATCTTTTATACAGTAGGTTGTCTTAGATCAAATAAATGAAGCAAACAATTGTGAAGGAGCCAAAAAATTTGAATTTTAAATAATGGTGTCTTATGTATAGACTCCCACTGTGATTTGCTCCTAGAATAAGGTATAACAATTTTGAATCAGAAACCATGGTATATGAACAACTATTAAACCTATTTGTTATGCTACAACAATTAACTATAGACTCCTACTTTTGCTCTGAGTATGACAGTAGTTGAGCTTCTGGTGTTTCTAGATGAAACCTATTGTAGAAAAGTGTAGTCTCCATATGAAGGAAGCATCTTCAGAGCTCTTCCCTAAAATGAGGGTTGAAAACATTAGAATAAAAGCAACACCATAATTTTAAAGTAACAATTTGTATCAAGCCAAATGTCAGAAAGTATAATTAAAAAGACAAATCCTTACGATTGGACCTCAAATTGGACCAAGCATATTTATGTTTTTATCTTTAGAATGTAGGAAATTTCTCTGTGGGAGCTTGAGGACCTCAAATTGGATCTCCAATTGGACCAACAGATTTATGATTTCATCTTCAGAATGTAGGAACTTCCTTTTTCAGAGCTTCACGACCTCAAATTGGATGTGAAATTGGACCAACAGATTTATGATTTTATTTTTAGAATGTATGAACTTTCTCTGTCCAATATTCACGACCTCAAATTGGGTTTGAAATTAGACCGATGGATTTATGATTTTCTCTATCCACTGACATTTATATTCCTACACTCAGGTTCTGCTTTCGAGCGAAAACACCTGGAAATGTTTCACACTAGCTGAAAGTACTCTCCAACCTGGTTATGTCACTAATAACAATCCAAGTTTTCTTGAACCATCCATACCTGAATGTTTCATCACAATATATTCTTCCTACACATAAAAATGCCACATATTAACCCCTTCTAAACAAAATATTCAATCATCATAAAACCATAATTAATAAATCATTTCAGTTTTAGAAAGAATCTGATCTCATTTACTATCAAAACAAAAGTTGTATAAATCATAAAAAATACACGAAGCCTCCTAAATGTAGCTTAAATCAAGTTTAAAAGATGGGTTTTAGCATAAGAAGATTTCTACTACAACTCTCAATGAATGCATTATAAGAAAAAAAAAAACAAAATTATTCACACTCGAAGTAATGTAGTCAAAAATTTATTCCAAAAGTATGTTATCAAGAGTTAACTAAAAATAGAATGATTTTTTGCTTGGTTTCTTTTAACAATATGCCATGTGGAAATGGAATAATCACTAAGAAACCCTAACAATAAAAAATGAAGTAAAGGTTCAAGAAAATAAATTATAATGTATTATTGTGTAATGGTGACGAAGGCACTTATATGAGCATGACTTGCATACAAATCCCTACCATTGAATTTCCATCCATCCAAAGAGAAAACACACAATGTAAAGATTTGAGCAATATAACTCCAAAGGGTTATGTTGTAACGGTAATGGAATCGGGTCATAAGAGCACAACCAAGGAACAAATTCTTGTGACTGTAATTATGTGATCCATAACTCTATTGGTCATGTGGCACAGTTGTGCTATAAAAAATACATGATACATTTATGTGTGAACCAAGTTTAATGTGGCTATGTTGTGATAGAAATGGAGGCACTCATATGAGAACAATTCATGTACAAATTAATCATTGTCATCATAATTAGGTGTCAATCATCATTGGGTGCATTTAGGTTGACTCAAGTTTAACAGGTTACAATGTAATGATAACATTATCCAAGAGCGATTACCACTTGTTGCAATAAAGAGCCTATAACTCTGGTTGATATGCAAAGTGGTTGTTTTATATTAATTATGTAGTGCATTGAAGCACAACCCATGTTTAATGGGCTATTCTAGAGAGTGGTCAAGATTTTCTAAACCTTATGAATGTTACTTAAAAGGATTGTGCAATGGAAATGATCATATAGAAATGATAAGGTTTTTTTATGCCAAAAGACGATGAATACTTACAATGAGTCCAGTGATGAATGAGGACAAGAAGTTTGCATATGATTCATCACCATGACATTGTTAAGTGCAAGCTACATGGACAACTCTTAGCTATGCCTTGGATTATGAGAGGTTGATGAAGACATGAAAGTAGAGTTTTGAAGAGGATAGTGCTCTATTAAATATAGTAATGTTACAAATGGCAAAGGCTTTCACCATGAAGGTCTCCTTGAGCATTCAATAGTGGTAGACCTATTAAAAAAGGGAAATGATTTATGTATAAATATTTATAAAAAGGCAGATTGTAGATAATAAAAGATAGTTATAAGACATAAAAGATGATAGTCATTGTCAATGGATATAAGGGCAATCCATATGCAAAAGATACTCTTTATGACTGTAATAAATGGGAAAAGTACCATGAAGCTAAGGGAAAATCAAGAAGTAGGAACAATTACTATAACCAATGGATAGTGACAAAATTTTATGACGATAGTTAGCTCATACATGATAGTAAATATGACCTTAGTCATAGTTGAAGCTAGCATAAGTGGATATCAAGTAATTGCATTGAAATTGACCTCATTGAAATAGGATAGTCATGGTTATCAATATTTATAAGACATGAAAGGACAAAGCATAATTATCTTGAAGAATTTTAAACTACCATCTTCAGATATGAATGATAGTCATGAAATATCAATCATGAAGGATTCATGGGACAGTTATAGCCACATGACAATGGGTGATAAGGGAGATCTAAAACACTTATTTATTTAGGTATAAAGGGATGGATAAAAAGAAAGAGAAGCTATATTCATAATCATAATTTAGATAAAGAAAACATGTAATGGTAGGTTACTTTTAAACACCCACATCAAACCCTAATGAGATTTGTCTTGAGCATTTGTTTTCAAATGAGTAGATTTGAGGACAAAACCTTGCAGATTGTTAGTAACTAGAGGACAAAACCCCTACTAGTTTGTGAATGGCCAAGGATGAAAACCTATTGGCCAAAGAAATGGTTCTCACCCATAGGTCGTCATTGGTGATATCAAGATAGTAAAACATACATATTGCCATTTATTCATCATTATTTTCATTACAAAGACAGAGATCATATTGCCATTCATAACCAAAAAAACTCTTCATAACCAGTAAAACCCATTGACACTTCAACAATGAGACTATTGTCCTGTCTTAAACACATCATGGAATGTGATCTTCTCAAAAGATCTGCATTGTGATATGAAAGTATCACCTATGAAGGTGGTTGTTTTCCTAATAAGAGCTTTGAATTTCTAGTTTGGGCTTATGACATGGATAAAACCTTCATGAGGAGACAAGAAAGCTCTTCCTCAAAACTTGAAACAAAACTAAAACCCTAATGACATGAGTATATTTGGCAAGATGTGAGGATGAAGGCTTCCAAGAAAACCTCGAATATTACTCAATGAGGGCATGATCTATCCTCAAAACCTTGGACAATCTCCTCGTACATGCAACGTGTCTTCAAACCCTTGTGAATCTCTGCAATGTGGATGAATTCAAAGCCAACAAAGAAATGTTTCTTCAAATCAAACTCAACATTCCTTTATCCTAGGTCTTCTCAGCATTGTGGATAGATGCTAGTGCAACCAACTACTAGTTCTACACCATGCCCTTGAAAAATATTTGGACTTATTCCAACCAACAAACTAAAAAATCCCTAACCTTCCTCTTGTTACATGGCTCAATAGACAGAAGGAATGAAAATTCTCTTTTTCATTGTTTAGCACCCATAAAAACTTAGTCAAAATTCTCTTTTTCATTGTTTGACGCCCAAAAAAAAACTTAGCCTTTCATTAATATCTCCTTTTTTTTACCCGATGATCAAATTAGTCACTTACGATGATCAAATTAGTCATTTATAGTTGTGTTGCAAAAATTGACTAGAATTTAATCATTTTTAGTTGTTGCGACTAAAAGTTTTATTCATGTAGTCATTTATTTGCCAAATTCTACTAGTGTTAGGGGGATTGTGGCAGATGTTTTTTGATGATTCTAGAAACAAAAAATGGTGCTAGTGTTGGTGTAATGCTAGTATCTCCAAGCAAGAGGATATATTATTTCTCTTTCAGGCTTCAATTTAGCTGCACTAACAACGTGGCTGAGTATGAAGCAGTCATCCAAGGTCTCCAACTTGCACAATAAAGGAACATCAAATTATTATAAGTTTTTGGTGACAATGAATTGGTTGTCCATCAATTCAGAACTCAAAGCTCAACCAAGAAGAATCTGATCAAATCCTACAAACATAGGGTTTGGGATTTGATAGAGGGCTTTGAGGGTTTTAGCATCCAAACAATTCCAGAAATTAGAATAGGCATGCTGATAGACTTGCAATAATTGGTGCTTAGTTTGACATACCAGCACATATTGCAAGCAAATGGGAGCAACACATCAGGCTTGTTGTGAGGCCTGATGTTCCAAATAATCAAGATCGTTGGCAAGTCTTTGATAGTGATCAATAGATAGTAATTTTTTTGTAGGATGAGACAAAATTTTCTAAAAGAAATCAGTTCAAGCTGTAAAATCAATATGGTGATCAAATTGTGCAGTTGAGTAGAAATAAGCTACCAAATGGTCTCATCACCTTTGAAGTTATTTTTCAACCCTAATGATCAGCTAAATCAAAAAAGGATGATTTTAGCAACAAAGAGGGTGACTTCAAGCCAATAGAAATTTCAAAGGTAAAGTCTTTAAACTTGGGAAAGGTATTCTTTATCGCTGAACATGATGTTTTTATAGATCTTTGTAATTGATACGATGATGTAGTTGCTTGGGCTTATGAAGACCTAAAGGGTTTTGACCCAAGCCTTTCCCAACATACTATTGAATTAGATCCAGATGTCAAACCTATAAGACATAAACAAAGGCCTATAAATCCTAAGATTGAGTTGTTAATGAGAAAGGAGTTGGCCAAATTGATTAAGGCTAGAATCATTTTTCCCATCAAGCATTCTTCTTGGGTGGAAAATCTTATGCTTGTCGGAAAAAAGAATGAGAAAATCAGACTTTGTGTAGATTTCAGGGATCTAAATAGAGCCTCCCTAAAGGATCATTTTCCCCTCCCTTCCATAGAGCAGATTTTGCAAAGAGTCATTGGGTCAGAAAGGTTTTATTTCTTTAATGGCTACTCAGGTTATAATCAAATTATGGTCTAAGAATCTGATCATTATAAGACAACATTTACTATAAAGTGGGGTACCTATGCTTATTGTAAAATTCCTTTTGATCTAACCAATGCAGGTGCCACATTTTAGAGGGCCATAGATATAACATTTCAAGGTGTGTTTAGACAATTTGTATTGGTCTACCTAGATGATATTACAATGTTTTCAAAGCATACAAAAGACCATTTCAATCAGCTTGAGCAAGTATTTCAGAAATGCAAGGAATATGGTATTTCCCTAAATCCAAATAAATGTGTCTTTGCCACTAATCAGGGCAAACTTCTTGGACACATTGTTTCAGAGGATGGCTTGGTCATTGATCCTGCAAGAGTAAAATCTATCTTGTCCATCCCACTTCTTAGTCACAAGAAGGGATTATAGAGTTTCTTGGGTACAATTAACTTTGTGAGGAGGTTAATTCTAAATCTTATTACTTTGGTTAAGCCTCTTACTTCTATGCTTTAAAAAAACATGGTTTTCAAATGGACCAAAGAAGGTAAGAATAACTTTAAGGCTATCAAACAAGAAATTGCTTAGAATCCTACCCTAGTCAATCCTAATTGTGACAAGGATTTCATTCATTATACTTTTGGAGGTGAAGCAAGCATATTAGTTGTTCTAACGTAGATAAATAAAGAAAATATGGAGCAACCCATTGCTTTCTTTAGTGAAGGGCTTGAGGAATATGAAGCCAAGTATAGCTATATTGAGAAGTAAGCTCTTGCTGCTATTAGAGCATTAAAAAAATTTAGACACATGTTTTCTATAACAGGATACAACTAATGGTGCCCCATGTCAGTGTTAAAGAGTTCCTGTCGAGCAGAGACATTAATAAAAAAAGGGTCGGATGGATCACCAAGGTGATGGAGTATGATGTTGACATCAAGATCACCAAGTTAGTGAGAGGCAAGGGGTTGCGTGAGCAACTTGTCTCAACATTTGAGACCTCTATAGAGGTTTCCCTTTTATTACAAGAACAAAAAGTACCAAATACAAACATATAAGACAACTGGGTGCATGATATGACTACCTTTTTGTAGGAAGGTAGGTATCGTATAGGTCTAGATAGGACCAAAAGGAGACATTTCAAATTACAGTCCATTCCCTATGTCATAGTGGATGGCATACTCTTCAGAAAGGATTTTAATGGAGTCCTATTAGGATGCATAGAAGCAGATCAGGTCCACATAATGCTAAGTGAATTCCATGATGGCTCTTCAGGTTCCCATTTTTCTGCAAGGACTACTACTGCAAAGATCACGAGAGCTGGCTATTATTGGCCAACTTTACTCAATGATGCTCACAAATGGGTGAGAAATTGAAAAAAGTGTGCTTTCTTTTCTAAAAAGAAAAGGTTGGTTGCCCTCCCTCTTCATCCCATTCAGGTTTATCAACCATTTACACAGTGGGGTTTAGATTTTATTGGCATGATAAATCCACTATGAAGTGTTAGTCATAAGTGGATTTTAACAGCCACAAATTACTTTACTAGGTGGACTGAGGCAGTTGCCTTGAAGGATACCATCAATGCTTCAATATTAGAATACCTTGATGGAATTTTTAAGAGATTTGACACTCCCTCCACCATCATTTTAGATAATGCCAAGGCTTTTACTAGTGCTCATATTCTCAATTGGGTAATTAGGCATGACATTTACTTGAAGACCTCATCTAATTATTACCCTTAGGGTAAAGATTTGGTTGAGTCTTCAAATAAAATTCTCATCAAGATTATCAAGAGGACCTTTGAGGACAACCAAAGGGTCTAGAATAGCAAGTTAAAGATAATCCTTTGGGCTGATAGAATTACTCCTAAAAGAGTAATTGATAATTCTCCTTTCATGTTAGTTTATGGAAGGGAAGCAGAGTTACCATTATCATCGGAGATTCCTTCCCTTGAGTTGGCACATCAACTAGAGTTAGAATAAAATGATGTTATGGTAGTAAGGTTGACCGAGCTCTTAGAACTAGAGAAAAACAAGGAACAAATCTATGCAAGTCATAGAAACACATCAAGCATAGGTCAAGAGAAATTTTAATAAAAAAGTTCATAGAGTGTTCCAAGAGGGTGATCTAGTTTTGAAATGGGATAAAAATAGAGCCAAAGCTGGAAGACATTCCAAGTTTGATGCTATTCAGAGTGGCCCATATGTCATCACTAGCTGCAAGGAGGTCAATGCATTCCACCTTTCCAGATTGGATGGTGAGGTTCTTCCAATTTTAATCAATGGGATTCATCTCATGTCTTATTTTTGATGAGTTTTAAGTTTCATATGCATATTATAAATTTCTTGTTTTCCATGAAGTTCTCTTTGCACACCTTGCATTCTCCTTAAGAGAATGTATGCCTAGTTTCCCTGCTTTTCTCCAAGTGCAGGCTTGCACATGTTTTGTTTTGCCCTTGGGAGGCCCAATTTTGTTGATCCCCTCCATGAATCTGTGCCCAATGGACTAATAAAGCCCTTGATTCCATGATTAGCAGGCAATCATCCCACATAAATTGCCAAAATGTTGACATTTTATGCCACCCTTGGATGCCCATCATTTATATTTGATCAAAGAGATCCTATGTGTGCATCATGTTGAAAATCCATGCTTATTTTGATGAATTTGGGTTTTTGAGGTTTTGAAACTCCTCAATTGTATCCAATTAGAGTTCTAAACTTGTAAGTTAGGGCTTCCAAAACCCTCATATGCTTAAACCCTAAACCCACCCGTCTTGGCAGAAACTTTTGTTATATTTCTCTGTTGACTCCATGTAGTTATTGTTGGTCTATTAATTATAACATATCTTTCAAAGTCATGTTTTGACCGACCCTTCATCCTTGTCTCCCTAGTAAAACCCCATTAAAATATTTGATCGATGTCTGATGTCCCTAGGTTGAAAATAATATTGTTGCCTAAGTCTTAAGGCTGCCTGGGTATGTCCCTTTTTTAAAGTTATGACTTGAAGCACATGTTGTTAAAAGTGCTTAAAGAAGTAGCCTAGCCCCACATATTAAATTTGGATTGTTACCTGCTAGCCTGCACTATCAAAATGATCTTTTGAGATACCATGAGGGATAGCGAGTGTGTGCCATGTGTCCCATCTCTTTGGTGGGCCTCAACAGTGTTCAAGGCAGAAATTATGGTGGTTCGAAGGTCTAAGGGTCGTGATTGAATCCCAACCATTCCCCACCAACCCGTGGGGAATATTTTAAAGATGCTAATATCATAAGGGATAGCGAGTTGTTGCCACGTGGCTTCATTCAAAGCATTCTGAGAACTATTATGGAAGGGAAATATTTCATAAAATATTTTAATAGGATTTTAGAAGCATTAAAGGTTGAGCTACTAGAAGGACTTTTAGCTCGTGTGGTAAAAGGGAAGTGAGATGTTTTAATCTCAACCATCCATTGGATGAGGGCGTTAACATGCAGGAGTAGGCTTAGATGGTTAAAATATGAGCAGGTTGAAGGCTATAGTTTTCATATGGGTCATTCCCTGCCAACCCGCAACCGTTGATCATGCCCCAATGAACTCAGGTGGGCTAGCGAGTTGATGAAATGTGGACACCCCGAGGCTTGTGAGACATGGTGGGACCCAATGCTCGGTGTATGTATTGGTTTCAACAGCTTAGATTCATCGAAGGATAATCTAACGGTCATCTTGGTGATGTATTAATGTTATGTGACAACCGTTGATCATGATTCTCGTGCGATCAATTGTCATGTTTTAAATTTTCATTAGGAATATGATCTCATCCATCCATGCTCGATCTGACAATCAGTATTCAAAATTTAATGATCAACTGCTCCAATTTATGAAAAAAAATGCAAAATTGATTATTCAACAACAATTTCAGCTACCAGATCAAATCTGATTGACTTAGATCGATTTTTCATGCCTTTTCAATGTTGCTTTTCATTTCTAGATGGCACCATTACTCCTTGATGTGTTGGAGTGGCAATATTCTTTTGTCAAGGTATGTTGACCTAAATTTTGTTGCAAAATTCACGGGTGCTCATCCCTGCATTCATGAGAGTCATCATCTTGGTGATTGCTCTATTTTGGGGGCAATTCAGATATTTTAAATGTAATCAGAGTTCATCTTTTTGAAACCCTAGTTAAGTTAGGGTTAGGGATTTGAATTCAACCCTGAGTTATGCCTGAACTATAAAGGAAATGTTTATATCTTTTTGAAGGGTTCTTCCTCTGGATCCTTTGGGATTTTTCTATTGTAGACACTGCACTTTTTGTATTCTGCCATTGTAAAGGTTGCTCCTAAGATTTATGTCAATAAATTCAACTATTATCACCATTGTCTCTTGTATGTTTGAGTGAAATTCATTTACCTTCATATTTGAACATGTGTCTTAGTTGTTCCTTTGATGTATTACGGTGTTCTGAAGCATGAAGAAACAAACTCTAAATTCAATGCATCACCTTCTTTTACTTTTCACTTCATGACTCCTATCTCTTTTCCTTCCAATATATTGGAGTAGAATAGCAATAGGGTTTCCATGTGTTGGGTAAGATGAACACATTGCACTTAGTTTAGAAGAGGAATTTGACCATCTCCTGCAAGGTCCCACACCTTGAGGTTATTTCCATTGTGTCATTAGAACATTGAACTCTTGTTCAATAGGGTGCAATTTTATGTGACAATGGTTACTATATCGACAAAATAAGTTCAAAACCAACTTCTTAAATCAACTGATCATAATAATAAACTGAAAACCTCTTCATTACATATAACAAGATTTCACAATTTGAAAATAATCTTCAGAGATATCTTATTCACAAAAGTATAACTGGAAAATAAGTATTGTCTGTGTAAATGGGAAAACTATCCAAACACATCCATACGCTATATCTACTCCTCAACCACCGAGCCAACTATATAGGTTCGGGGGGGTTTATTAGAATGAGGACTCAAAACAAAAAACTAAATGAAAATTACCACTCCCCTATTAAATAGAGAGTGAAAAATTCTATGTTGAAATTGTAATTGAAAATATGGAAGAAGACGATTAGTATTGGAACTTTGTCCTTAACGACATAGCAAAAATGTGTACTATGGAAATAGTCACGTTGGCTTCCCAATCATTGTAGACTCCTTATTCCTTCAGCTATATTATTAAATGGCTTGTTAATTCACAACCATCCTCATTAATGAGCACTTCCACTTCTGCAACAATTGTGTTCCTATTGTTCTAGAATATCACCTGCATCTCTATCTAGAATCCTTTGACCACGGGTTGCACTTCTTAGTTATTGCAGGTTACACTCTGCTTACTTTTGCTTCTCAACTACAAAGAGATAATTCATCTAACATATACAAAATACTAATAACCATAAATTAAACATATATCCAAATTGCATTCCATATACTCTCACACATCTAATTATGCAATTACCATCATATCATAATCATAATTCCATACATCAAAACCTAGTTCAAGTTGCATGAAAGACATAAAAATATAGATAGTTTTAGGAATGCATATGAAATGAGTATTTGGAAATGTCTAAAGCATGAACTAAAACAACATAAAACTAGCTTATATTTGGTCTCATCACTTGCAATCTAAGATGTGTAGATTTACTAGACCACAAATGATAAGACCATCTTGATTATACAAGTTATCATGGTTTAAAAAATCTTCAAATTCTTTAGTCTTTCCTGCAAAGATTGAACTTGCTCAAGGGGGGACCTAAGAGCAGATTCATAGTCTATAGGAGAAGAAGATCCAGATGGAGTACTTGGTTGAGAACTTTTCTGAACATCGATAGATGGATGAACAAAAATGCAAGGAGGTGTATAACCAGGTGACAAACCCATGGTGAATTGATCAAATTCAAGACCTTGACAGGTTGGACTGGATTGATATCTTGAACCCATGTCTGAGTGTTGAACACTTCTTCTTACTACGTGCCTAGAAGTTGTAGATTAGGTCATAAAACTCCTAAGAGTATTATAAGGCCTCACTAATGTTTATTCAAATTGGTGTTAGACACACAATTTAGAGGAAGGGTTCTTAACTGAATAGTCCATTAAACACTTGCAAATACTTCATTAAATTATCAATCAGGGCTTCATAAGTTTTTGATGATGTTGGCACTGTATTTCCATTCACAAAATCTACATGACCTATATCATCAAGTATAGGTAGTTTGCACATGTGTTGTAAAACAATAAAGGTTGGAAAAGGAAAATAAAGCATAAATTACAAAATAGGGGAAATAACTTAATTTGTTATTGACCCTACGAGTACCTTCGGTTAGACACTGTAACTATGAACTGCTAAACCTAAACTCTGTAATTTCACTAGAATTTTTTATTCTTACTTCTAAATACTTGACTCACTCTGGAGGATGACTCAATGATACATTACAAAACTTAAATCATGAGAATAAGTATCATTCATGTGCACATAATGAAGAATCCATTAAATGAATGCAATAATGTAAACATATAAATTAACAACAAAAATGAAGGTGTGTGAATGGTACCTTGAGTGGCCCTTGCTCAAGTTGTTGTACCCACAAGAGAAACCAAATATGTGCTACTTGATTCAATTAATCATAGTAGTAAACTGAAACATCTTTATTATATATAACTGAACTATACAATCTGACAATAATCTTCATAGATTTCTCATTCATGAACACATAACAGAAAACTAACAAAGATATTGTGCATGAAACAAAATTTTAACTATTAAAACATATCTTCCAACTAGATCTGCTCCTCAACCATCGATATAATTATATAGGTTCGAGAGGAGGTTTATTTGCATAAGGACTAAAAATAGAAATTAAATGGAGATGTCCACTCTCCTTCAAAATAGAGAGAGATAGTCTTTTCAAACGAAACTATAACTAAAAAAGACAGAAGAAGACAAATAGGTTTACAACTTTGCTTTAACGACATGACAAAGTATGTGCCCTGTGCAAATAGTCACATCAATTTCCTAGTTATTACAAAATTCTTCTTTCCTCCATCTTATTGACTGTTCTGATGACTCACAACTGACCACTCCAATGATTGCTTCCATCATTTCTCCAGCTATCACATTTCTAGCATTCTTGGAATCTCCCCCGCAATCAACATGGAATCCTTTGGTTGTGGGTTGAGCTCTCCAGTTGTTGTGGGTTGCAATTCTTCTGGCTGCAAGGAGTTAGTTTCATCTAAAGCATACATAACATTAATAATTATGAATTAAACATAGATTCACACTAAATTTCATACACATTCACACATTCATCTATGTAAACATCATCATATCATAATCATATTTCCACTTATCAAAGTCTGGTTTGGATGACATAAAAGATATAAAAGGTATATAAGTTTAAGAATGTAAATGAAATAAGCAACTTAAAGTGTTTGGAGGATATGAACTAAACAATATAAAACTAGCTATTAATCAGGCTCATCATTCCCCCCCAACTGAGCAATTACTTGTCCTCAAGCAACATAAAGGTTTTTAGTGCTACTATTATAACAACGATTTTTAGTCATTTATTGGTTATTTTCTATCATCATTCCTACCACTCATGTCACCAAACAACCACTGGTTTGATCCTTTTAAAATGACATTTTAATGTTATTGTCATTAAGGTTTAGATCTACCAAAAAATAGGGTTTCTAGCCTTTATATATGTTATACCTAGACTTTTAATAGTTGCTATTTGTATTCTTGCTATGGATTATTGGATTTTGTCATGTTAAATATTATTATATTGTTGCTCCTTATGGATATATTGTAAATAACACTTCATCATTGTTGTACATCACACTGTTGATCTTTCATTTGAAGGTTACCGATTTCCAAAATTTTGAGGGTGATTCTTGTTGTGCCTAGGGTTTTATGATATTTATTTGCTATCATCAATCATTTAATACAATCGAGAAGGGTCCAAGACATGTTTTCACCCATTTTAGCACATTCCAACTATTACCATGCAATGGTAGTTCAAACTTGAGGGGAGGGTTTGTACTTTTTGTATAGCTATACAAATCATTATATGTGAATTTATTGGTGAAAAAATTAAATATTTCATAATTTTTTATTTAAGGGCGCATCGTGCTACTAAAATTTTGGTATGGGATCAATTTAGTATTCTAGTGCCTCAATTTAGATCTAATTTTTACGATAGTAGCTATTTGATATTAGTTATGTTGTTTTTATAAGGGTTTGCTATTCTCTTATAAGTATTTAATAATTAATGTTTAAGTTTACATAAGGGTTTCATATACTTTTTAGCTACCATACATTAGTATGTTGACCACTTTTTCATCATTTAAAGATTCCAAAAATCATATTAGCTTGTGGGATATCATATATTATTGATCAACATTCATA
Organism: Sequoiadendron giganteum; assembly: GCA_007115665.2. Classification (NCBI taxonomy): domain Eukaryota; kingdom Viridiplantae; phylum Streptophyta; class Pinopsida; order Cupressales; family Cupressaceae; genus Sequoiadendron; species Sequoiadendron giganteum. The sequence goes on from CM021105.1 coordinate 591,301,446, forward strand.
TTAGTAAAAAAAAAACATCTAGAATTGGCCTTTGGTATTTGTTTATTATTTTGGCTAGTACATTGTTTGAAAATTCATCTTTTTTCTAGGATTGTTTAATTGGGGACATTACAATGGTATTAAAGCCTTGATCTTGCTAGCTTGCAAGGTTATATCTAACTTCTAATACATCATAAGAGAAAAGAAGAGAGGAATATCTAATTTTTTTCTCGACGTTATCATTAATTGTTTCATGGATATGGAACAAATTTGGGAAGTTCATAATGCATAGATACTTAGATGGCTAGGAAAATATTAAAAATAAACTAAGGATAAAATAATGAATCAAAACAAACATTCAACATTGAATTCAAAATACATTGATACAAAACAAACCATTAAGTAGCGACATAAGAGTTTTCCATGCAATTTGATCGTATAGATCCTTTGTTAGAACAATATAATTTATTGACTTCTAAAGGATGTGTAAACCAACAATCATTAACTAAGTCAAGGAGGAAAATTCATCATTTTTTTAATGTGAAAAGTTCAATATGGAAAAAGATGTGCGAGTCCATGAACTAAGTATCGATTTTTAAAGGTGATTCATTGCAGTATGTGATTAATTTTTAGAGTTGCTATGTTGTTGGGAAAAAAATCAAGGGTAATACTTTGGTTGATCCTAACTTGAGAATCTTGAGTTACAAAGATGATTTTGTTGAGAATCTCTCAACAACTCATACATTGGAAAATAAAGGTGATCATTTTGATTACAACTCAAGGTATAAAAAAGATGTTCATATTTTTGATTCATGATTCCATAATATGTCATTAAAAAAATCTTATCATTATAGGAATAGTTCTAAAAATGGTGAAAGGGTTTAGGATGCAACTTTCAATATAAGGCATAAAGATTCTTTGACTCCAATACATAATTATTTATGCATATGGGATCTAGGTGGTATTTTAAGGTATAAAAAGGAGAAATGCTTTTATGAGATCAATACCATTATTTCCAATGAGTTCTTTGTCCCTTAAATTTAGACTAAAAAATAGTTCATGTATGATCATATAGAATATGTTATGAATTCTAATAGAGTTATGAAGGTTTAATGCTCACAATTCATGAGTTACTCCTTGGATCTAAGTTCTACACATGAAGATAAATATATGATGCCTAAAATAGACTATGGTCTAATGGGTGTAGCCGTAGTTGTAGGGACAATGAGATGCTTGATGATGGAAGGTGGTTAGAAAAATAGATGTCATTTTGATGTTCAAGATTTTCTTACTAGACATAGCATGGTATTTTTGGAATTAGCTACAAATAGTTTTACCACTCTTGAATTTACAAAGGAGAATTGAAAGAGGATGAAAAGTACAAGATGACCTCACCATTCATTGCATAAATAAGATACAATAAATTATCATTACATTGTCTAGACATAAGATGCACGATAAATTCTATGTTGTGGGCCTAAGAGATACCAACACTACCAGGTGTGTAGTAGTTAATTTCTACTAGAACTATTGTCATCATCATTTATAGTTGATACAATTAACCATTCACAATTGTACTAATATTTTCAGTCATAGGGTTACTAATTTTTTAAGGGTTTTAGGAGTGATCTACTGTTTATTGAAGGATTTTCAATCATTGCTTGGTTATTTCTAGCATCCATGTTATTGATGTTTGTAAATAATTTTTAGTATTTCTATTATTGTAGCATATTTATATTATTTAATTCCAAGATTTTAGGAATTGGAACACTATTATAATTAGTCATCTACAACCACAAGGTTGCATATTTCAAGAGGTTTTTATTGAATTGTGTTAATTGTGAGGAGTTTCAAATGATTTATGATTGTTGCAATTACATTCTAGCCTACGTATAATTTGATTTGTGCCATTTTATGAGGGTTTTAGACTATAGTGCAATTGTACATCTATTAGAATTTAAGAGAATTATTATGATACTCAAATGGAGGTCCAATTTTTTTAGCTCATAGTGATATCAAAGTGGCACGCCAAAAATATCATGGTAATTTTATAAGAAAACTTTTAGCCTTGGAAGAGATTGAGGATATCCTCAAGCATCGAGTATAATGCATCATTGGTCAAAAAATCAAAGATCATATTGTGAGTTGTTTACATTCCTTACCTAATCCTCATCATAAGTGTAAGTATAAGTATCGTGAACCTCATCACATATTTCTCCAAGCTTTGCATTCAAGTTGTTGTGAATAAGCTAACTAATCATGCACACTTATTTGTTATTTATCCTCAAGTGGCCAAATTATTTTCAAATAAGTGATCAAGTTACATGAATTATATGAAAATATAGATGACACAGGTAATAAATCCCATAGTTCTTTTTGGATAGAGTTGTTTCCTTTGACAAGTATAGGATCTAGGGTATATGAAAATCACAGCATAATACATCATATTGAAATATTGATATTTGAATATTTAAGTTTGTAGTTTCTTGAGAGCAAGCAATTCTAGGATAAACAAACTATTATGTTCCCCTTTTAGAACTAAAATACTTAATAAAATTTTAAAGTTAGCCCCAATCACTTTATTTTCAAAGGGAAACTCAAATATTGTTTTAACTGGACTACATAATGTTTAAATAAATGTGTTGGAAGAATGAAGAAGATCAAACTCTATGTTGTCATTGATGTCACCATGTTGGTTAAGGTATCAGGTTGGTCTGGTACTCTGAACCAGTATGAAGAACATGTTTACATCCTTCGATGTTTTTGGTCTGATATTTTGGTCTACATTTCCCCTTCGGTGATCATTGTTGTTCATGGTTTTTTGGAAATGGTTTATGAATGTGGGAAGCTTGTAAGTATACAATATTGTGTGCTCATATGATTGTATGGCGAGTTGGAATTAGTCTGGTGTTGCATTTTTGTTATTAGGTCTATCCATGATTTGGTTGACCTAATAAATAGTTGGTGGTATAATGGTTTATTTTGTGTTGTAGATATATGAGCGACCTATCCTAGGTCCAAGTTGACATGATATAGCGTGTTACACGGTTGAATGACTTTTGGAGAAGTTTTGTATATGTTTGAAGCCAATCGTTAGCCTTTTTGTAAATAAAGATTGTATCTAATTAGGGCGACCTAATTGATGCTTGTGGACAAGTCAGATATATATATATACATGATAGTTTGGAGATTGAAAGTGTGTGTGGTGTGAGTGGTGTTGGTGGATTGAATGTGAATGCGAAGAAGAGCGAATATTACTCTGTTGATATTTGAATTCTCTAAGCATCAAAGGAACTGAATCTACAGTTGTGAGGTGTAACTTCATCAGTTCATATTCTAGTTGTAAGCCATTTTGTTACTATAATCTTTTGTAGGTAGTGAGCCTCCTTGTTTGGACAGTGAGTCCTACTTGTAAGCAGTGAGCCTCTTTTGTATCCGATTTTGGAACTACTATATATAGTGAGGTAATCCTCACAATGGTTTTTCCCTCATTGGGTTTTCCAAGTAAAATTATGGTGTTTATGTGTTGTGTAGTTTCATATTTCGTTATTGTTGTTGCTCATCTTTTTTGTTATATGCTTTAGGATAATTGGATGATGTTTGTTCAATAAGTTAAAGGAGATACTATATTACCCCCCCTCTCAGTATCTCGGATATTCAACAAAATGTACTATTCAAAATGTAATTCAGAAGGGGCATTTTTAAAAATAATTTTTAAATACTCGAAAGGAAAATTCAAATTAAATAAAATAGAGGGTCCAAAGTAGGTTTTTATAAAAGAGAGGTCAAGGCTCAGTTGAATTATAATTTTTCTTCTCTTTTCCTTTCAAATTGGACTTTGAAGCATTCAAGGATGAAAACCCTTGATGTGGGAGACCTTGAGGAAGAAAAACCTCTTGATTTCCATATTTTGATTTAATGACAAAAACCCTCTTATCCATTAGAGGAATTCCATGGATAGGAATCATAATTATGTTGACTTGTTGGAGATTTATTGAGGATTTGAAGTCATTTTCTATTGCTACAATGTCACTACAATACCATGGGTGTTTATTTATTGTTTTTGGGGAGGTTTTTCAATGTTGCTACTATCCTAAGGATTTTAAACCATTAATTAGTTATTTTTAACCATCATCCCTACTCTTAACATTGTCATACAACCATTAGTTTACTAATTTTAAGGAAATTTTAATGTTGCTACTATTATTAAGGTTTTCATATGCCAAAAATTAAGGTTTCCAATCATTAAACATGTTGTACCCAACTTTGTACTTATTTCTATTTGTATTTCTTATTATGGATCATTAGATATTGACATGCTAAATGTTATCAAACCATTGTGCCTCATTGGATCTACTAAAAACAACACTTAATTATTGTCATACACCATTTTGATGTTGATATTTCATTCCAAGGTTGTTGATTTATAGACTTTTGAGCGTAATTTCTACTACGCTTAGGGTTTCAGGGTATTTAATAGCTACAATAAATTATTTGTTGTTATTGAGTAAGGATTTCATACTTGTTTTCACTCATTTCAAAACCTTCTAGTCACTATTATACAATTGTAGCCTTGTACTCGAGGTTTGTACCTTTTATATAGTTGTACAAATTATTGTAAGTGAACTTGTTGGTAAAATAAATAAAATGACTTCATAAATATTTGTTCAAGGATACATTACTAGTAATTTTTGAGCATGAGATTAACTTTGTAATTTGGCACCTTAATTCATATATGATTTCTATTATAGCTATTTATATTTAGTTATTTTCTATTAGAAAGGTCTAATATCCCTTATAAATATTTTATAATTAATGTTGAAGTTCACACAAGGGTTTTAGATACTTTATGATTATGATACATTAGTATATTGATCACTTTTTTAATCAATTGAGAATTACTCATCAACTTGCAAGATGTTGGTAGTTGTATATTTTGATTTATAAGGGTTAACAAATTATAACATATTGTTGATCAACATTGCTATCAATAGGGCTTTTATATTTCAATTAAGCTTTGGTATCTGTTCATTATTTCAATTGGCAAATCATTTAAAAATTCATCTATTTCCTAATGTTGTTTGATTAGGGACATTATCAATTTTTGTAATATAAGCAATATATGTATAGTTTTACAAAGTATTTATAGGTTTTCCATTAGAGATGTTACATCAAAATAAATCCAATAGATTTCATATCACTCCACAAAAATACTTGTATCTTAAGAAAAAAATAGAGAATAAAAATTGGAAAGAAACTTGATGAAGTGAATAGGTTTTAATGACTTAATAACCCCTTGATCACTTTAAATCTTGATTTGGTATCTCATTGCATCAAACCTAAATCGTCATTTATGTGCAAATAAAGAAAACTTGAAAGATTCAATTGTCATGCCTTTATCCATATTGGTAGATTAGATAGCCTCAAATTTGCATGAAAGCATAATGATGTTCTTATTATTGTATAGTATTTACACACTTGTATTCAAAAGACATTAAAATTAAAATATAACATGGTGGGTGTTGTTTGTACATATTGCACAATAATTAGAATTTGGTCATTTATTGGAATGCAGGGGGAATAGAGGAAGCAACTCTCATCCACTTTTTATTATTTTATTTGTTGAAACCTCTAAACAAAATTCCTACCATTCTTGTTCTAGATACAAAATCTAAATATAAAAACAAGGGATACAATAATTGCATGCGTTGCAATTTAATTAATACTTTCTTTAAAAAAAATTAATGGTGGAGCTTGGAGGTTGATTTCCAATGACCCATTTGAATCCCATTCTTCGTTGCACACAATTAAATTAATCCATCACGTGACAAAACTCTTCCATTTTTTGGTATCATTGTACATTATGTTGAGATGTAGAAACTATTCTATTTTTACTTGCATGACATGGAGAGCACTTTTATATAACTTGACATAAAGAGTAGAATGACGTGGGTAGTTAATGTTAAAAATAATGGGTAGCAAGGTTGTAACACAAGTGGAAAGAGACAAATTTGTATATCATGGGCATGCACATGGCTAATACCTTGCCATCTTAATTACAAGATGCCACACTTAACTTCATAATTTTGAAGTAGTGAAACTCCACAAATCATGATTTGAAATTTATTATTATTTCCAAAGGTATGATAATAATGTTTATAGTTGACACATATATTAGAAAGTGGAGGGGCATGACCATATGATATCTAATAGTATAGTCATCCAAGTGAAAAGGTAGTAACATTTAGTAGACAAGTTATTTAAATATTTCATAGATAATGTGGAACAATATTAAAGAACAAAATAAACTACTAATAAATCCCAAGAAAACATGTAATGCAACAAAGTACTACATATAAAAATTAGTTGGTGTAAGTCAAGATGAATGAAGTCATCCTCAATAAAGAGGAATCCACCTTTGGTATTTGTTTTATCTATGCCCCCAATGAGTATAGTGAAAGAAGCCAACTTTGGAATTAGCTTTGCAATCTGCAAGAGATCCCATGGATTCTAGGGGGTGATTTCAACTTTGTTGAGAGAAGTGAAGACAAATGGGGAGGTGTGCCCTTAGAATGGAAGGGAGCCGAAAGATTCTTCTAGCATAAGATGAGGGCTAAGATAAATTTAGAAGACCTAATTGAAGGGCAAAAAAGTGAGTGCTCTAGTATCTGGTTTACTTGGTGCAACATTCAAAAGGGAGGAAGGAGTCCATCTTCAGCATATGGGACAAATTCTATATAAACAAGGACTTCTTCTCAATTGTGCCTATGAGGGATGGGCGTAAAGTGGAAGTAACCCCATACACTCTTTCTAATCATCATCCTATTAGGATGAAAGTGTGCCTTAAAACTAGAAATGCAAAAATAAAAGGCTTAGGTGAATGCTTCAATCTCAATACTGGGCTGCTAAAAGATAGTAACTGTAAGAATGCAGTATAATCCCTAAGAGCAATTAACCAATGGACGCATATAAACCTGAATGCCATTGAAAGGTGGGATTTCAATGTGAGGGGTTAGAAAACACTCTTTCAAACAATAGGTAGAAAGAGGGCAACAAACAAGAGGCAAGAGGAATGCCTTCTACAAGAGAAGCTTCTTGAAGCTGAATCTAATCTTCAGGAGAAGCCAAGTGATGTTAGCATAATTGACATGATGGGCTTAGCCAAGAATACCTTGAGAAGGTTGCGAGCCTTCAAAATCAAGGGTTTAAGGGTAAGATCCAAAATGGATTAGTTGGAGAATGGTGATAAGGGATCCAAGTTCTTTTTCAGATACATCAAAGAAAGGCAGATAAAGGGGTGGATTGATCAAATTTGGCAGAAGGTGCAAGTTTGACTAATCAGGAGGACATAAGAGAACAATTCTACCTTTTTTACAAGAACTTGTTTACCTCATAAGGGAACAAGGAGAGTAGCCACAGGGCTAAGGAGCTCATAAAGTAAGTTGTTCCTAAGAAAATTAACCAGGAAAATGCATATAACCTAGGTAAGGGCATTTCAAAAGATGAAATTAGATAGGGAATCCTTTCTTTTAAAAATGATAAGACACCCAAGACTGATGGGCTCCTTGTTGAGTTTTACAAAACTTTCATAGACTAGGTGTGCGATGATTTATATAATGTTTATAATGAAGCCTTGGAAAAAGGCTCTTTGGTTAGGAAAATCAACAAAGGGATAATGAAATTGCTCCCCAAGGATGGAGATCGAACTTTGGTCAAGAACTAGAGGCCAATAACCCTCCTCAATGTCTCCTATAAGATCTTTGCAAAAGTTTTGGCAAATAGGTTGATTGGCATACTCCCCTCTTTCATGAACAACTCCCAAACTGGCTTCATAAAAGGAAGGTACATCCTGGAAAACCTTATCACCAGTTGGGAGGCCATGGAATGGGCCAAGCAAACAAGACAAGGAGTTGTAATGATCTTACTTGATTTTGAAAAGGCATATGACAAAATTGAATGGTCATTTGTCCTAATAGTTATGGAAGCCTTTGACTTTCTTGGATCATTCTGTGACATGGTTAAAACACAATTCCAAGATGCAGCTACTCAGGTGGATGTGAATGGGACTTGAACTGAGGAGTTCACCTTAGAGAGGTCCATAAGGCAGGGATGTCCCCTTGCCTTGACCCTTTTTGTGATAGCTTTTAATGCTTTGCACTACATCCTAAGGGATGATAGGTCTTCTCTGGTGGTTAAAGGAATTATCCTCCCAAATAGAAATGAACTCATCAACATTCAGTTTGCCGATGAAACAACCCTCTTTATTCAATTGGATGAGGATAACATGGTTAAAATAATGGACAAACTTAACATCTTCTGTCAAGCCTCGGGAGAAAAGATTGCATATGGAAAATCTTGCATGCTTGGTTGGTCAGAATCCCCCTAGATTGGCTAAGGAAATTCAATTTGTTGTGGGGTGGGCCTCAAAAGCTTGTAAGGTACCTTGGCATCCCATTTGCCATTGATCCCAACTTGAAGGAGATGTGGATTTGGGTAAAATAAAAGATTGAAAAGAAAATTGATAAATGGAACAAGCAATATCTGTCATTAGCAGGAAGGTTTCAAATTTTCCAAAAGATCCTATCATCATACACCAACTATTTTGCTTTAGTTTGGTTTTTTAGCTACTATAAAATTAATGAGGTTCAAAAGAAAATAGGGAGGTTCATGTGGTCATATGGGAAATGAGGTAAGAAAAGACACTTTGTTAAGTGGGAGTGGTGCATCATAACCAAGGCAAGAGAAGGTCTAGGCCTCAAGGATCCGAGGTTGCAAGGAATTTCCCATTTCCCATACAAAAAAATGGATAATAGGTGCCCTGGAAGGGGAGGAGCCCTGGAAGGTCCTCATAAGGTAGAATTTAATGAACTCTGTCCCTAAACAAGGTAAAGCATGGAAATTCCTCCCTCTCTGTGATATTCTTATTAGAACTCACCCTATCTCCCTGATTGGTTCTAATGTGTTTAAATCAATTTGCAAGGCGTGGGAGGTTGTTAAAGTGAACTTGTCTAATTGCCACTTCATCAAGGATGGTAATAGAACTATCATGGGGCACAAATTGATCTGGTGGAATCTGAAACATAAAGAGAGACCCCTTGCATTAATCCAAGGTTGCTCAGCTAAGGATTGGGCTCAAAAAGGTATTAAGTACTTCAATGATATACTCAAAGAGGACTACTTGAAAGGATGGAATGACCTAAGCACTGATTTTAATTTGCTTCCAAGCAATTGGAGAACATACACAGTGTTAAAGGAAGCTTGTAAAAGCATGCAATTTGCAGTGGAAGATGAAACAAATAGGAATTCCTACGATACAAATGGAAGAATGACACCCCAATCCAAAAAATAAAGGCCAAAACAATCTATGATACCTTAACTGAGCAGATTAACATCACTGAGCATATTAATAAAATTTGGAATATGAATCTAAACAATAAACAGTGGCAAAAGATCCTAGAGAAGAATTGGAAAAAAGAACTTGAATCTAAAAAAGCCTGCTTCAGATGGCTACTGATATTGCAAAGGCTCCCTTACAAAACAAAGCATGATGAAATTGACATCTGCAATCTATGCAAAATACTTGAATTTGTAAAGCATATTTTCTTTGATTGTATTTTTGCTAAAGAAGTCTAGAAACTTTTATGTCAAGACAAGAACATATGGGGAACTGATAATACTCCTAGCTCTACAATTATTTTGTTTGATGTGGATAACAATATAAATAGAGAATGCTCTATATTTTGGATTTGTTTGTCTTCTAAAATACTTAGGATTATTTGGAAAGCTCAGAATGAGGGTATGTTTAATGGGAAAAGGAGAGTGCTTACTGAGTCTTGTAAAAGACTCATGGTTTATAATGTGGCTGTGCAAGTTCATATTACCATTGCAATATCAAAAGACAAGTTTTAGAAATTTTTGGAAAAAAGAAAAATAGACAAATTGATATACAAGAAGTAAGATATGGGCATAAGTGGTAAAAGGGGTAGCCTGGTGTGGAAGTTTTCTTGAAGGCACTCAAATATTTTTAGAAGGATCTCAACAGTGCGAGCCATGCCAATAAAGATGGGGCTCAAGTCAACAAGAGTTGGTTGGAGAATGTTACTTAGGCAGATCAGGATGCAACTGTGGTCCTTGTGAACTTATAACATGCAAGAAGAGGCAAATCCACCAGAGGCTACAATATGGACTTCTAGCATATGTTATTTTTTGTAATTTTGGCATAAATGCTACAAGGGTCTACTGTAATCAATTATATAATACGACATTTGTACATTGAATGTATATTGTAATCCAGTTGTAAATCCTTGTGGTGTATGTAAAGTCAGCTGATTTTTTTTGTAATGGGGAAGGGAAGCTAAAAACATTATTTTTATAAATATGGGTGACATGCGTTGGCCTAACATGTGAAGTTCTGTATCTCCTGACAGTTGTTTACTCTATATATAATACAAAAGATGAATGAAGTCAGTTCTTCACTTGTAATGACTATCTCAATAGATCTTAAGATTTTTATTTTTAATGAATGATTGTTGATTAGGACTCATCCCATGATATTATACATATATTTTATGTAAACCAAACTTTGAAGGTCCTTTATTTTATAATTTTGTGTTTTAAATTTTGGATAGCCATTTAAAATGTGGTTACAAGAACTCAGGTAATTGAACTCTAGATTGAGTTATCCTCTTGTGATTCAATCATTACACGAAGCCAACTCAAATATTCACTTTTACTTTATTATCTCATTGTCATAACATGTATCTTCAAATATCTATTAAGGGAAAGTCACATGCCATCAACATGATGATTTCCAATTTTGGTCCTAGTATATGATGATACTTAGTTCTTTAGACATAAAAAATACAAAATTGCTTGAAGTAAGACATTTTATTAACTTTAAAATAAAAAAGATGTGTCAAATAATGAAATTATGTATTATAATAATTAAATGATACAATATTGTAATTGTGAAATTTGCATATCTATGGAAATCTTCATTTAGTGTCAACTTAATTTTAATAGAACAATTGAATATAACTAAATATTGACAAATGGTGCATTCCTCTTCTAAGTTTGGTTTATTCCCTAATTTTTATTACAAAATTGAGCAATTATAAAAGGATAAATCCTTAAATAACTAAGAACAAGATGAAATTGAAACACAAGGCTCCAATTGCACTAAGCATGATGTTGACAATATCATATGTATCTTGGCACCTACCCAAAAAAATGTATTAAATTAATGTCCATGGTTAATAATGTGTTTTTAATTCCTTACATCATTGTAGTTTATAGCCTATTTTGCTTAGGCAATGTATTTTCTTAATTAAGAAAATGTTTTAACATCTTTACAACTATAAATAACTATTATTACATCTAAAATTGGTACAACATTTCTCTATAATGTAAGTCTAAGTTCAATGAAATGAATCCCCAATGATGCTATTTAAAAATATTGTATTACAAGTTGATCAAATAAAAATTATGCTTTATACATATCAATCAACACATATTAGACAAGTTATAAATAATCAAACCTCAAATTGTTTATACTACTTACTACACTAAAAATTTGAGGTGACTAAGTTCAAATTCTTGAATCTTTGCAATTACCACAAAAACAATGTCCTTTAAACATAATATTATGTACATCATCACATGATCTTCCATGTACATATAATTTTGTAATAACAAATTCATTCTCCATTACATTTCATGTCTTTTGTCCAACATGCAACTATAAATTTGACAACTTCAAAACACCACAAAATTAGATTGTTTAATATGTAAAATGCAATAAACAAGTAACAACTGAAAAAATACAACACTACATTATTCTTTTAAAAAATCCATCATTCATCTCTTCCTAAACTACAAAACATGAACTACTAAGATTACCTTTAGAACAAATAACAAATGTTTTTATCTTGCAAAACTTCCGTATTAAGAAACACTTCACTCTTGATTAAAATAATGTTATAATTAACACAAATTATATTAGACATTGAACAACAAATTATATTATAAATACACTCATCTTCACATTTTTGAAATATTATATTTACAATATAATTTTTAAAATCATTATTAATTATACATTCTTTCTTATAAATACCTTCCATCTATTATTGAATCAAAAAAATTCTATATATTATTTTTGACTATTACAAATTTATTAGAATAAAAATATAACCTTAATTTTATAAAACTGTCCTCCAACCTCTTCAAGGACCAAGTCTCGCTTAAACCCAGAGTGCGCTAAGATAGACTGAGGGGAGAGCTAGGGTTCCAAACTAATCTAGGTAAGGGAGTCTGAACTTCAAAATACTGGTTTTACACTTCAGTTTTTAACAGAGGAACTTGTATAATAAGTAAGTGGAAAGCTAACGTTCTGCATTTTCACGCACCAGACACGTTAGGGCATGGTCGTGGGAATTGATGTAATAATGCCAACAATAATGGACGTGGAGGAGACGAGGATTGAAGAAAGCCTTGCTACTTTGCATCTTCCCTCACAACAAGATATCGAGCTTGAGGATGACGAAGAAGAAGAAAGCGATGAGGACGAAGAAAGCGACGAGGAAAATGGCGGTGTGGTTTTAGGGTTTCTAGAGGAGCTGAAAAATCCTTATGCACAAAGCAGGGCCGGAGGAACACCTGTATGTAATGTGGATTTGGGTTAATTTGTAACAATAATAATTTTGTTTCTATTTAATGTTTTGAATTAGGGTCAGCTTCAGTGTCACATGATTTCATGTGCAGTTATGGTTGGATCCTGTTAACATACCTAGTGAAAAGGACTCGTGTTGTGGCATCTGTGGAAATCCTCTGCAACTATTAATGCAGGTGTTTCTTTATGTTTTGCATCGATTTTGCGTATTAATTTATTATAGTGGAAAAATCATATTGTTTTAATCATTTGAGCTCATCCCATGACCCAACTAAATTACTATTCGATTAGATGCAAAGTGCATGGGCATGGGATGGGAGTAGAGGTTAACAGTTATTGTCTTTAGGTATAGTGAATTAAGTCTTCTGAGAGCTATTTGTCCTCTTTTTATTGTTTTAGGTCTATGCAAAGATTGACGATGCATATCACAGAACCTTATATGTTTTCATGTGCCCTTCAATGGCATGTTTGCAACAAGATCATCTAGAGCAGAAAAATTCAAAGCCATGCAGAAGGTACTATTCATGCATTGCTCTTAAAAAGATTACCTGTCATGTTTAGCAAATGTTTTGACCATGAATGTATGATTTTGACATGAACAGATCAGTGAGAATTGAAATACCAATTAATATGAAAACTTCAATGAGCTTTGATAATACACGCTTATCAAATTTGTAAACCCACAGAACATGGTATTTTAGAAATGCACATCTCAGTGATTAGGAATATGCTACTTTATACTTTACAAGGTTGCGTTTTTGTATATGCTCTCTTTGATTTTTTGTTGATTTTGAAGTGTGAAGGTATTTCGTTGCCAAATACCGAGGAAGAATCCATTCTATGATGAACATGGCAAGCCATTGTCCAGCGGTGGTATGTAACATATATTGACTTTTCATTGTTCAAATTAATACTTCATACCGTTATACTTCAGATGTCTGAGAATATCATGTGCCAGGGGTACATTTGTAAGTTTTTAATCAATCATTCTTCTTAACAAATGTTTGAAAAGTGTAACCTGAGCACATTATTAAATTTTGACTTTCTAGATTATAATAACATTACTTCTGGATCTGGATCCCTAGAGGTATTTGGGCACAACATTCTACACTGAGAGAATTTCATCTAGATGTATTATATGCACAAAAGCAATATTAATAATAAATCAGAAATGGGCATTAATCAGAGAAAGACACGTAGGAGAGATAACAGATATTAGAATCGGAACAAACAAGTTTATTAATGTGTGCATTCTGTACATGGCATACTCTCTTGAGAGATCTATTGTTATGTATTTTAAGTTTATTAATGTGTGCATTCTGTACTTGGACTCGGCAAAAAGCGGGCAGTTCAAACTTTTAACTTGAATTCAGCAAAAAATCTGCATATTAAAAAATATTAATTCATAAAATTGATGTCAATAACATGCAAAATACTTCAAAACAAGTGTAAACAAAATTTTTAGAAAACACATAGGTACGTTCTTTATCAGTTTTAGACTAAAAAGGAGTACAATACACAGCATAATGTCATATGATGATTGATCACCATAATAAATGTTAGAATTTGCAAAATAGATGATAACCCAAAAACTAGTGCAAAGAATAGAAACTATGAAATTGTAAATATAGATGATTATGAAATCAAAATAGCATAACAGAGTGAGTTGCATAAGAGAGAAACGTAAATTCTCAAAAAGCAAAATAAGATTAAGAAAGCTCACAATATCATGAATTAATTAACAAGTTGTAGGATGATACATATATAGGCCTCTTAGATACATGAATCAAGGAGAAGACAAGTACAAGAGTTGAGTTAAATCTCAATCACTCTCTATCAAGAGGTGAGTTAACTCAGTCTAATTGAGATAGAGGCGGTCTTGACTAAATAGAGGTGGCACCTAACTATCATCAACCGAGGATTGATGAGGTAGTGGTGGCACTTGTGTACTTAAGTCAAGGTGTACACATTTCATTGTTAGCTACCTAGGAGAGAATAATTAAATATTCACATTATTCTAAGTAAACTTAATTAATAGGTGTAATATCACACTTATGATAGAGCATACCCAAGGTGAATAAAATATTACACCAACACCCCTCCATAAGTGCAACTTTGGAGAAAAAAGAAGTGGGTCCTGACAACTAGGCATGATGAGGTATCCATGTACATAAAGATTTTTCATAACCAAGAAAAAGGAAAAAACTTTTAGGAAAATAATTCCACCCTAAAAGAGAGAAAGACTCTCCTTTGAGTGTAGCTTAGGTGAGTGAAAAGACGGGTTTTGGAAAATGAAGCTTGAAGAGGTACTCATGTACAAATAGATCCCCCCAAAAAAGAAGTCTCCCAAGAAGAGAGAATACCCCCTCTCCTGTCTTGCCCCCCACCCAAAATAGAGAGCGAAAAGAGAAAATACCCCCAAAAGATAAAGGAGAGAAGGGAGAACTAAGTAGCCCCCTTGAAGATGAAGCCTCATGAAGTCCTTGCAAGATCAATGAGACCACATAGTAGAGAGAGAATGTGAATTCAAAATGTCTCAAATTGAGTGTTGAAGTAGGTTCCTTTGTAATGAATAATGTACCCTTTTTTTGGAAGAAAGAAACTTGAGTTGCAAGTTTGCTAAATTCCCACTCCAAAAGTGGAATGAAGGGTGTGAACATGAAGATATTTGGAAAATGCTTAGAAATCTCCAAGTTTGTGCTTAGAAGTGCCAAAGTCTAATCAAGAGTCCCAAGCTTGATTGTGGAAGATGATAATAAGGAAGCATGAAATGGAGGAGAGATGGTGAGAGTTATATCCAAAGAGAAAAAGTCCCCAAAAGAAGGAAGAGAACCAAAAATGGGTCACAACAATAAGGCCACGTAAGGTACGCATGCACAAAGGTGGTCCCCTAAAAAGAGGCAAAGAGAACCCCTCCAAAAGAGGGAGTACAAAGATGTCTCTAGATGCTGCTTTGTAAAGCTGATGTTGATCTATGACAAGTGTTGATGAATCAAATTAGGTACCAATTGGGACTATTAATGGCCTTCAACATTAGTATGAAAACTAAACCAAAATCCAGGTACTCTTGTAGAAGTTGTCAACAAATGATAACTAAGGTGAATCATAGAATTTAGGAATTGTAGGTTGTCACTATGCAAGCATGTAGAGGCGGAGAAAAAACATTCAAAGAAGTAGATGCAATTCCATTCGAGCTGTCATCAAAGAAAAGAGAGATATCCTCAATATTGTCATCAAGATCTCAAAGCTAAGAGTCCACAAATAAATCTAAAATGTTTGGTAAGTAGACCTCCCAACGAAATGGATCTTGTAGACATGAAGGCCTTATTGTAGAGAATTACTAGAAGCCCTTTAAGAAGTCACTTTGACATTTGATGAAGCAAAAGGTGATGGAGGAAGGTCTCACAAGAGGAAATCTATGTCCTTATTGGTGTCATCCAAGTTTGAAATGTGGGACTCTACAAATAAGAATAGATGTTTGGTAGGAATGTGTCCCAATGAGGTGAATCTAGAAGGCACATATAATCCTATTGCAAAGGATCATCGGAAGTTCTCGAAGAAGTGACTTTGAATTCTAAAGTAGCAACTGGTACATGATAAATGAACCTCAATTGTAGATGGGGTCTCGCAAGGAGGAGTATCAATAATACTCTTTAGTATTATCCACATGTGAAAGCTTCTCCAAGGAAGCATTACTCTTAGATGGAGAATCAAGGTTTCCATATAGCTATCGAATGAAGGTCCAAGTAGTGAAAGGGTGCTTAGTGTACTCAAGTTGATGTTGAATATTGTCGTAGTGAGACATAATAGTCCGTAGACCTCTAATTTTTGTTTAACCAATCACATTTTTGTTCATAATCACTTGGCGTAGGAATGAGTCCAAGGAGACAGGGCACTTGATCTTGCACAATTCATTGATTCTCTATTCCTTATTTCTCGGACGTAGTTCTTTGATATTAGCTTGACAACAGAACGATGGAAACCAAAATTCATGATGCAAACTTCCCCAATAATGGAACTTTATCTCAGTTCGTGATTACAATACCCTAAGATAAGACCCCCCTCGTAACTCAAGAAATGAACCCCCCAACAAAAATGATTTGACACTTTATGATTAGTACAAGTACAATTGCCACTAGTGAAACACAAAAGGACTAGATTCCAATGCTTTTTACAAATGCGCAAAATAGGCTATAATGTTGAATGTACAACTTTGGAATAGATTCAAGAAAATATAATAGCACCATTGTGAAGCACACAAAAGATCATGCACTTCAAAAAAAATTGCACTTTAAAAGTTGCTCGTATGTGTCCAAATAGAGCCTCAAAAGGTCCCAAAATGAAAGTGTGTTGTGTCATCTAAGAGAATCTGCAAATTTTCTATGTTACACGAGGACGCGTCCCTTGCCCCAGTAGGGGCTGTCCCCGGGACGGGGGGACGCAAAGGGGATGCCCCCTTTGTTGGCCCACAGTTGCCATTGCACCAAAAGATCGGCCTGTTAATGCCCGATACAACTGTCAGAGTTAATGGATCCACGGGAGGCGGTTAGTCCATGTCACGAATCCCAAGGGGAGCGTTGACCATCTGCCAACAAACTCCCCCCCAACGTTACTCGAGGGGATTTGAACTCGACACCTTTGGCTCTAATACCACTTGTTGGCCCACAGTTGCCGTTGCACCAAAAGATCAACCTGTTAATGCTCAATACAACTGTCAGAGTTAACGGATCCATGGGAGGCGGTTAGTCCATGTCATGAACCCTGAGGGGAGCGCTGACCATCTGCCAACACCCTTGCCATCCCCGAACCAAGCAAATCAATAGGAAACGGTTGGAAACGTTCCTGTCCGTTTGGGGACATCCCTTGCCGTCTCGAGGACGGCTAGCCGTCCCCAAATAGACAAACACTTCAGCAGCAAAATAACATAAAAAACTAATGCTTTTATGGTTCTTTGATGCAGATTTGCATATATTTTGTGTGCATGGTACTGTATATTTTTTGTGCATGTTACTGTATTCCTTGTGTGTGTTCAATGTGTGAGTAGCTTTCTACCTTGTTTTTCTATCTAGAAGCCATTGTAGTACTTTGAAGAATGTTATTGGCCTAAGAAATTTAAGGTTTCCCCATTGCATGCCTGTTTGTTGGAGTTCTTTTGGATAAAATACCTGTGCACTTTTAGTTACCAATGTTAAGAAGCATACTTCTCGATCCATCTTCAGGGTAATTTGCTTTGTGTGTCAAGATTAGTTTGAATAACTGAGAAGCATCAGCATTCAAGGCTAAGAAGTTATGGACTCTACCTAAGAGATTTGCACTATTGGGGTTTTCTTGTTTTTGTTACTTTTGAACCATGGTTTTATTGATGTTTGAGATTGCTGTTATAATGCTTTATTGACATTTATTATGCTGTTATACTACTGCTCTCATGATTTATTTACATATTGATATTGTTGTTATCAGTTATTGATATATCTCTGTTTCCCTCTCTCTCTCTATAATATATTAATAAATTTTGAAAACTTCATATATATATCGTCGTTCCCTGCCGTCCCCTAAAAATGGCCCCCTAGGGGATGTCCCTAAAACGTGTCCCTTGTTGTCCCCCCGTCCCCCCGTCCCCGTCCCCATCCCCATCCCCAAAATGTTGTGGAACATAGCAAATTTTGGACAAATTGTTGATGAAAGGTAGCTTCGGTCAGATATAAATGATGATTGCTGATTGCATCATCTATTAAAATAATGTTTATTTATTTATTAATGCTCAATATTGTAAGATATTGTAAGATAGAGATAAGATCGTCTTCGATCTTATCTGGAGTTTCTTTTTAGAAACTTTCCAGTTTTGTATATCTTGCTCAACTGTGAATTTTTAATTCATATAAAAATCGTTTAAGATTTTTTCTTGAATTTTTTGAATTAAAAATTCTCAAAAATTTTATTTTGTGAGTAAACAAAAAAAAAATTTTGAAATTTTTTTCGGAATTTCTGTGGCTATTCAGAAAAAAAATAAATTCGGAAGGGTTTTCTGCTTGTGAATTTCGTGGGTCATTCAAAACCATAATCTGAAATTCTTAAGGAAGTTTTTTTAGCGGATTGTTTTAAGCATCTGAAGGACGCGATTTCTTCTCTGTTTGACGCGATTTCTGTGAGCCGCGGATTTCTTCAGCTCGCGTGGCTTGGGCGTTTGAAGGACGCGTTTCTTCTTGTCTCAGATTTCTGTCTTCTACAAACCCTGCATGCTTCTTCTTCCTGGCGTGGTCTTTCAAATGCGTTTTCTGTGCTTTGCTGAATTGCTGAAGCCGCGATTTGAAGACATTTGTGTGCAGATTTGAGCTCCTTTCTGCAACTTTTTGGAGCTCTCATGGCCGCCTAGGGCATCTTGCGAATACGGCCAGGGTTTTGACACGTTTTTTGAAGTCAGAATATTTTTCCGATCATAGATTCCTGGTGGGTTTTTCGAGAGCTCAACTGGGTTGGTCTCCGAATTTTCTGGGTGCATCGTTTTTCGTGCCTCGAATTTTGTGCCATATGTACACTGTACTTTTTGTAGTCTGTACCTGAATCTGTCTCTATTTTCTGCATTGGAATTCGTGCCTCGAGTTTCGTGCATCAGCGTCTTCTTAGTACCTCGTTTTTTGTGCCTCAAAAAGCGTGAAGATGGCCAGTTTAAGCAATTTAATGCTAGAGGGCAGCCAGAGATTTAATGGCAAAAATTACAACACCTGGAAGCAGCGGATGTTAACAATTTTTGAATACCGCTGCCTTGATCAGATGATCATCGGCAACGCTACTCGTCCTGAAGCGGCGGGTAAGGATCAGGATAAGTTTGATGAGCAGAATCGTGAAGCCGTCATGCTTATTAAGCTTTCGGTTACTGATGATCAACTCCCTCAGATTCCACTGCGAAAATCAGCTAAGGAGATCTGGGATCACTTGAAGGATTTGCATGAAACTTCCGACAAAAGCCGTGCGTTTTTCTTGAAGAATATGCTGTTTTCTATCATGATGGATGAGAAGACAACTCTGCAAGCGCACTTGAATAAAATCCAGGAGATTAGAGATCAGTTGGAGGCGATTGGTCGGAAAATGGAGGAGGAAGACATGGTTGTGATCACCCTGAAGAGTTTACCGAAGTCCTATGAACATTTCATAGAGACCCTCAACATTACGTCTGCTAATGTTGATCTCAAGTTTCCGAATTTGTGCACTATCCTGTTGCAGCAGGATCGCTGGAGACAACAGTTCGGTAGCAGTGAATCATCATCCTCCACGGAGCAGGCCTTTGCAGCAAAAACTCAGTCAAAGCATCATGGCAAAGGTCAGCCTTCACAGCAGAAAGGCTCAAGTCAGAGCTCCACCAGCCCGAAGAAGAAAAATGTTCAGTGTAACTGCTGTCATAAATTTGGCCACATCAAGAAAGATTGCCGTGCTCGTTTGGCTTCTGAGCAAAAGAAGCAGGGAGGGTTTCAGAAAGCGAATGTCGCCGAGCACTCTGAGCAGAAGGAATCTGCCTTTTATGCACTGATGGCAAAAAGGCCCGCAGACCATGTCAGGTCCTCTACTTGGTACATAGATTCTGGTGCCTCGCGTCATTTCTCACATAGGCGTGATTGGTTCACAGACTTTTCCCCTTGCATTGACTCAGTAATCTTTGGAGGAGGTGAGGAATACACAGTTGTCGGTACAGGCACTGTTCAGGTTCAATCTGGCGGGAGGGATCTCATATTCCTCAACGTATATTATGTACCTGATATCGAGCTCAATCTTCTCTCAGTCAGTCAAATCATGCGGCATTCTCCCCAGATGGATGTGGTATTCAGCTCGCATAGATGTTCGATTGTTGATCGAGAAACTCGCACAACGGTGGCCGTTGGGATAGAGGATCATGGCCTTTACAGGCTTGTGGACACTGGTGATTCTCCGGAGTTAGCCTTGGCAGCCAGAAATTCAGCTGTCACCAATCTTTGGCACCAGCGGTACGGGCACTTGAACGTGCACTATCTCTCTCAGCTTGCTCGGGAGGGACTTGTAGATGGCTTACCTGACATTCAGACTCAGCATCAGGGCGTTTGTGGTGCTTGTCAGGTTGGGAAGCAGCATTGCACACCGTTCAAGGATGGCGACTCTTGGCGGGCTTCTAAGGTACTTCAATTAGTTCATGCTGATATTTGTGGTCCTATGTCTGTTTCTTCTGTAACTGGTTGCAAGTACTTTCTACTTTTTGTTGATGACTATAGTAGGAAAATGTGGGTGTACTTTCTTAAACAGAAATTAGAGGTTTTTAATGTATTTCAGAAGTTTAAGGCCTTAGTTGAAAAAGAGTCCAGTTCTTGTATTATAACTCTTAGGTCAGATAATGGGGGGGAATTCTGTTCTAGTGCATTCTCCAACTTCTGTGATACTCATGGGATAAAACGTCAGTTAACCACACCCTACACTCCTCAGCAAAACGGTGTTGTAGAGCGACGCAATCGAACGATTGTTGAGATGGCTCGCTCCATGTTGCAACACAAGAGTGTTCCTACCAAGTTTTGGGCAGAAGTAGTCAATACATCAGTCTATCTCCTTAATAGGTCACCCACTCATGCTGTTAAGGGGAAGACTCCTGAGGAAGTTTGGTCTGGTCGCAAACCTAGGATCAGTCATTTGAAAGTTTTTGGCTCCCTTGTGTATGTTTGGATTCCAGAGGCCAAGCGCACTAAGCTGGACTCCAAGAGCCAGAAACTCATGTTCACAGGGTACAGTGACAATCACAAGGCATATAGGCTGATTGATATAGACACTGATCGTCTTATCTTCAGTCGAGATGTTGTCTTTGATGAGGAACGAGGTCCATTTCACTCTTCCTCACCTGTTCAGCATTTAGAGGATCAACCTCTACAGGGTCCTGATATGAGTGTCCGACTTCCATTAGGTCCACCTGATGGGAGGGATGACGAAGACCTAGTCTTTGATGATGCTAACCTGAGTTTCTTCCAGATGATAATGAACATCCCCCTGTTGAACCTGTTCCAGATCCACAACCAGGTCCAGCTCCTCCTGTTGCATCTGATGTTGGCACATCTACTCTCCGACCGAAATGGTGGGCTAAGACTATCAGTGATCTTCGTGCTGATGAGCTCATTGAGGGTAGATCATCCAGAAACAAGAGCAAACAACAGTCTACAGTGAATTTTGCTCTCATGGCCAACATTCACAGTGTTTATGAGCCTCAGACATATTCAGAGGCAAAAGGGATACCTGAGTGGGAAAAGGCAATGGAATCAGAATACCAGAGTCTTCAGAAGAATCACACTTGGGTCCTTTCCAATCTTCCTTCAGGGAAGAAGCCCATTAGCTGCAAATGGGTGTACAAGGTGAAGTACAAAGCTGACGGAACCCTTGACAAGTACAAAGCTCGTCTGGTTGCACGGGGGTTCTCACAGAAAGAAGGCATTGACTATGAGGAGACCTTTGCTCCTACAGCCAAAATGAGTACCATACGGCTTGTCCTTGCCTTAGCAGCCCAATTTGGTTGGAAGGCCCATCAGATGGATGTGAAGAGTGCTTTCCTCAACGGTGAGTTGAAGGAGGAAGTATACATGACGCAACCTCCAGGTTTCAAAGTTGCTGGTCAAGAACAGAAGGTATGCAGATTGGTCAAAGCACTCTATGGCCTGAAACAGGCTCCTCGGGCTTGGTACATTAAGATTGACACGTACCTCACAGATCATGGTTTTCAGAGGAGTCCATCTGACTCGAACCTGTATGTCAAGAATACTGGTAATGAGATTCTGCTTGTTGTTGTCTACGTGGATGACTTGATCATTACTGGCAGTTCAGCACATTTGATCACTGAGATCAAACAGGACTTGTGCAAAACTTTTGACATGACAGACTTGGGCCTCCTGCATTATTGTTTAGGTGTTGAGGTTTGGCAGACAGAGAGCAGCATTTTCATCTCCCAGTCCAAGTATGCTCGAAGTCTTCTGGATAAGTTCCGAATGCAGGATTGCAAACCTGCCTCTACACCCATGGAAAAAGGGCTTAAGTTGTCAGCTAAGTCCGATTCACCTGTGGTAGATGAAACATTGTTCAGGCAACTAGTAGGCAGCCTCATCTATCTTGCTGCTACTAGACCTGATTTGAGTTTTGCAGTGAGCTACATATCACGCTTCATGACAGCCCCCAAGGCTGATCATTGGGTAGCAGCGAAGCGTGTGCTGCGTTATGTGAAGGGCACTCCTGATTTTGGACTCTTGTACACTCGGAGTCACGATCCTAAACTCAGTGGGTTCACAGATTCAGATTGGGCAGGTTCAGTTGATGACAAGAAATCAACATCTGGGTATGTGTTCAGTTTGGGATCCGGTGCAGTCACATGGACTAGTAAGAAGCAGCAGGCAGTGGCTCTCTCCTCGACAGAAGCAGAGTATCGGGGAGCAGTAAAAGCAGCATGTGAGGCAGTTTGGCTTCGCCGGATGCTTGCAGATATGCAAATATCTCAAGCAGGTCCGACTCCCTTGTTCTGTGATAATCAGGGAGTTCTCAAACTTGCCAAGAATCCGGTCTTCCATGAGCGAACCAAGCATGTGGAAACTCATTGTCATTTCATTCGGAAGCTGGTTGAAGACGGATCAGTTCAGTTGCTGTATGTTCCGACAGAGGATCAGACAGCAGACATTCTCACCAAGTCGCTCAGTACAGATAAATTTGTAAAATTCAGGGGGCATCTTGGTGTAGTTGATAGATTGAGCATTAAGGGAGGGTATTAAAATAATGTTTATTTATTTATTAATGCTCAATATTGTAAGATATTGTAAGATAGAGATAAGATCGTCTCCGATCTTATCTGGAGTTTCTTTTTAGAAACTTTCCAGTTTTGTATATCTTGTAAACTATTTATTGAGCGTCTCGCTCATTGTTAATACATCAATTAATTTACCAATTACTTGCGTAATATCATCATCATTTATATGTGATCAAAATTACTCTTCATATAAATATTTCTGGAAAATAAGTAATTCAAATTTATAAGCATGCATAAGATTCGAAATAATAAATGATGTTTAAATTCTGCATTGAATAAAATCGGAACTCATATAATATATATCCGCCAAGTATGTAAGGATATATGTGTGTTAGTTTGTTAACCGAATGTTAGTCGGTTATCCTTGGAGCCCGT
The DNA here is from genome assembly GCA_007115665.2 of Sequoiadendron giganteum. Taxonomy (NCBI): domain Eukaryota; kingdom Viridiplantae; phylum Streptophyta; class Pinopsida; order Cupressales; family Cupressaceae; genus Sequoiadendron; species Sequoiadendron giganteum. Next base: position 591,325,259 of record CM021105.1, read on the forward strand.
GCGCCCAAAGGGACACGTCCGCTCCACTTGTGGAGACACGTCCTCTCATGAGACGCGTCTCTTAGAGGCGGGTCTCCAAGATATATAAAGTGGTTCCCTCATTGATATGCAAACATCGAAATTTATAAATGTTCTGCAATCGGCACATTCAGCATAAGAGAATTAAATCTGGAAATTTAGAATCTTGACTTAGAATTCTTACACAAAATTTCAGACTTAGTATCTCCTTAGATTTCTTAGGATCCTATTTGATAAGATTTGATTACATTTACATGGTATCAGAGCCAAGTTGAGTGAATCCAAATCAAATCTAGATATCAGATTACTCTAGAAAATTCATATTTTTAAAATCGAATTCACATCACATTCTTCATAATGTCAAGTGTGATCAGATTTGAAGATCGTCTTGCAGGAGCAAACAACTTCACATCATGCAAATTTAGAATAATGATGATTCTTAAAGAGAATAAATTAGACTCACTTGTGAGAGAAAAGAAAAAGGAACCAGAGGCTGATCCTGAGAAAACTCAATGGATTGAAAACAATGAAAAGGCCATGAAAATCTTAGTAGATGCAGTTAGGGATCATATAGTGCCCATCCTAGCAAAACATGAAACTGCATATCAAATGTTCAAATCTCTTGAGAGCACCTATGAGATCAACAACACCAGTAGGACTCTTGCATTAAAGAGGCAAATCAACAATGCCCAAATAAACAAAGGAGAAACTATTTATGCATACTTCATGAGGATCATTGAACTAAGGGATCAATTATCCACAATTGGATATTAGATTGATAGCAAAGAGTTAACTCTAATTGCACTAGGAGGCCTACCAAACTCATGGGAGTCATTTGTTCAAGGAATAAGTGCAAGATCTAAACTCCCCAAGTTTGATAGGCTAAGAACAGATTGCCTTCAAGAGGAAACAAGACTCTCAACAAAAGAAAACAAACAAAAGAACATAGATGAAGACATTCATGTGCTCAACACAACATCTAATAAAAGGAGTAAGAAAAACTCCTACAAGAAATGATCTTTTAAAAGAAAGAGATTCCAATGGAAAGGGATCTTCTAAGAAGAAAGACATCTCTCAAGTACAATGTTTTAGATGTGATCAATATGGCCACTATGCAATGAAGTGCCTTGACAGATCAAAACAACAAGCATCCTTTGCTAAAGTAGGAAAGGCAAATTCAGATCATGAATCTGAGAACTTTGTGTTCCATTCAGCCTTATCTAGTCAAGTATTTAACAACACCCACAACTGGGTAATTGATAGTGGTTCCTCTAGACATATCACAGGGTTCAAAGAACACCTTGACACTATGACTGAAAAGACTGATGAAGAAGTAACCATTGGGGATGATTCTGCACACCCTGTAAAAGGGGTCGGAACTTGCTCCATCAAATTGAAATCTGGTTTTTCTCTTCAACTCACCGGAGTCTTATTTGTACTTGGAATAAAGAGGAATTTAATATCCATCTCTGCCCTTGAAGACAATGGATATAGAGTTACCTTTATGGATGGGAAAGTTCTAGCTTGGCCTAAAAACTCAACTATCAAGAAAGCCCAAACCATAGGTTTAAGACAAGGGTATCTTTACAAACTATGCACTAAGGTTAAACAAGCCCTTACCCTTGACACCTTTGATTCAAATGAGATTTGGCATAGAAGATTAGGACATCTACATTTCCGGGCCCTACCTTCTGTGGAAAAACTTGTAACATGCTTACCTAAGTTAAAACCATCTCATGAAGGAACTTGTAAAGGTTGTGCCCTAGGAAAGAATACAAAGGGATCCTTTCACAATAGCTTGAGTAAAACTCTAAATGTATTAGAACTAGTTCACTTTGATTTACGTGGACCCATGTCTATACCTTCCAAAGTAGGATTTCTATACTATTTCATATTTATAGATGACTTCTCTAGGAAAACCTGGATCTATTTCCTTAAGTGTAAAGAGTCAATAGAAATCCTCAAAAGGTTCAAAGAGTTCAAAGCCCTTACTGAAAACTCCTCCGGGAAGAAAATAAAAATCTTGAGGACTGACAATGGAAAAGAATACACCTCTAAAGTTTTTAAGGAATTCTGCATGAGTGCTGGAATTAAGAGGGAGTTCACAGTTGCCTACAACCCTCAACAAAATGGGGTTGCTGAAAGAAAAAGTAGAACCATTGTAGAAGCTGTTAAAGCAATGTTGCTTGAACAAAACATTGAAACTTCTTTCTGGGCAGAAGCCTCTAGGACTGCTGTCTACATCCAAAATAGATGTCCTCATTCTCATCTTGATAACAAAACTCTTGAAGAAGCCTTTACCGGCATAAAACCTGATATTAGTCATTTTAGGATTTTTGGTTGTCCTGTCTATATTCATGTGCCCAAAAGAGAAGAGATTCAAACTAGAACCTTCCGAAAAGAAAGGGGTATTTGTGGGATATAGTGAAACCTCCAAAGCCTACAGGATATTCATACCCGGGCAGAAACAAATTGAATTGAGCAGAGATGTCATCTTTGAAGAAGACATTGCATTTAAAAGGGCAAGAAGTTCTAGTGAGATAGAAACCTATTCCCCTAGAGTACCTGAAATGGAACCTGCTCTTGAGATTCAGAGGGAGTATCCTAAGGAAATGCCAAATGAACTTCTATCTACTTCAGATGAGAATACAGATGACAACGGTAGAAAGAGGCCACTTTGGGCTAGAAAGATGATCAAAGAAGCCGAGAATCATGCAACACCCAAAGGAACGTTTAGGGAAAGTAAAAGACCCAAACGGTTCTCTAGCTATGTTGCTCTAATGAACAACATCATAAATTTAGAACTTGTCAGTGTCACAGAAGCCTTCAGACATCAAGCATGGAAGGATGCAATGACAGAGGAATATCAGTCCATTCTAAAGAATGATGTATGGGATATAGTGCCTAGACCGAAAGAGAAATCTGTTGTCTCTTCCAAATGGCTCTTCAAAATCAAGCATGCTGCTGATGGTAGTATAGAAAAACATAAGGCATGTTTTGTGGCAAGAGGTTTTTCTCAAAAGGAAGGCATTGATTATGAAGAAACATTTGCCCCTGTTGCCCGTTACACATCTGTGAGAGCAGTGTTAGCCATTGCTGCAGCTAAAGGTTGGAAGATCCATCAAATGGATGTGAAAACTTCCTTCCTAAATGGAACCATTGAAGAGGAAGTCTATCTGGAACAGCCTGAAGGTTTTGTGATACATAAACCTGACTCACATGTGTGCAGACTGAAGAAAGCCCTCTATGGACTTAAATAGGCTCCCAGGGTCTGGTATGAAAGAATTGACAGCTATCTCTTGGGACTAGGATTTTCCAAGAATGATGCTGACTCTAATCTCTACTTCAAGGTAATCAAATGTGATATGCTAATAATTATTTTATATGTTGATGACCTGCTGATAATAGGAGAAGATCACCTCATTGCTCAAGGAAAGAAGGATGTAACTTCCGAATTTGACATGAAAGATTTGGGCATTGTACACTACTTCCTAGGTTTGGAAGTATGGCAGAAATCAAAGGGCATTATACTAAATCAAGGAAAGTATACTATTGATATTCTGAAGAGATTTGGAATGTTGGACTGTAGACCCATGTCTACACCTATGGAAACCAACCTTCACAAACTGAAAGAAGCAGCAGCAGAATCCAAGTGTGTAGATCCAACCCTATATAGACAAATGATTGGATCCTTGATTTATCTGGTTAACACCAGACCTGATATTTGTTATGTAGTGAATGCTCTCAGCCAGTTCATGTGTGAGCCAAAGGAAATTCACCTTATGGTTGTGAAACATATTTTGAGATATCTTCAAGGCACTATTGGATATGGTCTTCTTTACAAAAATGACCAACTAGATCTACATGGATACTCTGATTCAGATTGGGGTGGAAGTGTAACCGATCGGAAAAGCACATCAGGATGTTGCTTCAGTTTAGGATCGGCTATGATCTCTTGGATTTGCAGAAAACAGTCTTCAGTTGCACAGAGCTCAACAGAAGCTGAATACATTGCAGCCTCTATGGGGGCAAGAGAAGCAATTTGGCTTTGTAAATTGCTTGTGGGACTCTTTGTTGAGCCCTTGAATCCTACAATTATTCATTGTGATAATTAGAGTTGCATCAAACTCTCTGTAAATCCTGTCTTCCATGATAGATCTAAGCACATTGAAATACCCTATCATTATGTAAGAGACAAGGTAGAAAGGAAAGTGATCCAGTTGGAGTATGTTAGTACAAATGATCAAACAACAAACATTCTCACCAAACCTCTCTCCCGAATCAAGGTAGAGCACTTCAGGAAGAAACTTGGTATGGTTGAAATGTAATTTGATATTATTTTGAAATTCAAATTGTTTATAAAAGTTGTACTAATATATGTAAAGATGTTTAATGTGTAAACTTTTTTGTCATGTGTGTGACTCCATGACCTTATGGGCCTACTCCACCTATGTACATTATTGAAAGGTGACGATCTTTCTAATAATGAACACTTGTATTTGACATTGTAAAGTGACGACTCTACAATGATGAGTTGAACTATCATGATAGATATCATGTGACTTGATATCTGTGGACATGTCATGATAGTATCTCTTGGACACTTTGATGGATATCATGGGACTTGATGTCATCTGAAGATCATTGTGATCCTTAAGAGATAATCATGGTGGATAATTATATCCGTGGATATGCCATGAATTATGGTAGACATCATGTGACTTGATGTCAGTGCACATACCATAATGAAGATGTGTTATGAAGAAGGTCATGTGACTTGACAATGTTGAGATATCATATCATATCTTCGATATCACGTGTGAAGGTGATATCCCTACTTATTTGATTTGAAATATCTTCCCTAGCTAAGAGGGAGTGTTGATGAAAGGTAGCTTCGGTCAGATATAAATGATGATTGCTGATTGCATCATCATCATTTATATGTGATCAAAATTACTCTTCATATAAATATTTCTGGAAAATAAGTGATTCGAATTTATAAGCATGCATAAGATTCAAAATAATAAATGATGTTCAAATTCTGCATTGAATAAAATTGGAACTCATATAATATATATCCGCCAAGTATGTAAGGATATATGTGTGTTAGTTTGTTAACCGAATGCTGGTCGGTTATCCTTGGAGCCCGCGCGCCCAAAGGGACACGTCCGCTCCACTTGTGGAGACACGTCCTCTCATGAGACGCGTCTCTTAGAGGCGGGTCTCCAAGATACATAAAGTGGTTCCCTCATTGATATGCAAACATTGAAATTTATAAATGTTCTGCAATCGGCACATTCAGCATAAGAGAATTAAATCTGGAAATTTAGAATCTTGACTTAGAATTCTTACACAAAATTGCAGACTTACTATTTCCTTAGATTTCTTAGGATCCTATTTGACGAGATTTGATTACATTTACACAAATATTGCATCCAAATCAAAAAGTACTTGCATCACCATGAAGAGTGCAAAAAAATAGCTCAACTAAAAAAAATTGCTTGAAAAACAAGTTTGTATGGCCTAGAATGAAGCCTCTAAAGACGGACTGCCAAATCCATAAATGCGACTATGAAGGGGGCTAGATTGGAGGAAACAAATGCTAACGTCAACATAAAACATTTGAAGATGCCTCTACAATATTCTAGATTCCTCCAAGATTCCAAAACTGCTTATTAGTTGCTCCCAAATTGCCTTTTGATGTCAAAATCACCAATTTGAAAACAAAACCACCAATTTGTGGATGAGAATTGCTTATGGACAAAACCATGGTTTTGAGGCTATAGGTTGGTGGCAAAAGGGTGGGGGTGTGGCTAGGAGGTTGCACTTTTGAGTTTGGTGGTGATTGTTGGTGGAGTGGAGGTGTTGTAGGGAGAGTTACTAGTGGTGAAGTGTTGGAGGAGTTGTTGGCTAATATGGAGGGGGGCCAAAGGCCATTGCTGTTAGTGGTCTGTGGGTTGTTGGTGGTGGCTACCACCTTGGTGGTGGGGCTGCTAGTAATGGTGAGGCCAAGGACCACTGTTGCTACAATGTTGTGGGCCTAAAAGTGTATATTTTTTTGAAATTTGCATTCTTTGTGCAATATGATATAGTCGTATGACCTACCTAGCAAATTTTCTTTTGGCCCAAATACTTCAAGCACCAAATCCAACAAACTTTATATCAAAATAGGAGTTTTTAGGCCTCTTCCAGATGCAATGGCATAGTTTGTTTGGCTTGGAAAATGCCCTCAAAACAAGAAGTTTGATTGATGTGACGATCAAACCCTTGGTTGCAAACTGGTTTCCTAGACTCTAATTTGAGTGAAATATAGGCGAATCTTGACTTTCTCGAGCCTTCCAAACACTATGGAATAGCTGAAAATGTTGTCCAGATCATTGAAAAGCCACAAACACCTAGAAACTAGAATAAAACACAAGTGCAAACCTAAGAGTTACAATTAAACTGTTTCGATTCTCCAAATTATTTGACAATGGAAGAGAACAACATATTGGGTTTTGGGAAAGTACACATGCAAAGTGATTAACCCCCCACTAATCTCTTAAAAAATGGAAACTCAAAGTTCTACCTTCACACCAAAGTTCAAATACCATGTAGAATCTATAAAACAAATGATACCATAGAAACTAGTGCAAGGAATAGAAATTATGAAACTATAAATATAGATGATTATGATGTCAAAATACCATAATAGAGTTAGTTTTGTAAGAGAGAGATGCAAATGCTCACAAAGCAAAATAGCATTAAGACAGCTTACAATAGCATGAATTAATTAACAAGCTAGAGGTGGATACATATATATAGGCCCCTTGGATTCTCAAATCAAGAGAAGTCAAGTCTAAGAGGTATGAGTTAACTTTTAATCACTCTCAATCAAGAGGTGACTTAACTTAGTCTAACTAAGATAAAGGTGGCCTTGACTAAATAGAGTTGGCAGTTAGCTATTGTCAATCAAGGATGGACAAGGTAGTGGTGGTATTTGTGTAAGTCAAGTCAAGGTGTACACATATCATTATTAGCTACCTAAGAGAGTATAATTAACTATTCATAACATCTTAAGTAAATTTAATCAATAGGCTTAGTATCACACGTGGGATAGAACTTATCCAAGGTAAATAAAATATTACACCAACAATATAAAATTACAAGTCCATAAAATATTTTACAAATTTCTCTTTTAACCAAAATTCCTTATTGGGTGTGCCCTCAAATTGGATGGTAAAGATTCCTCCCAAGGAACAAATTTACCCATAAGCACATCATCCTTTGTAGCCCTTCTCAATGCTTTTGCTTCAATTTGCGTCTACACTTTTACTTCTATTGCGTCCTTGTGAAATTAATGATCTTTTTAGTAAATTGGGCACTGCATCCTTTGCAATCTAATTTGAGTAGGGATTAATGTCATACAAATCAATGTATCGTGAGCTTTTTCCCTCTTCCCCCACTTTTTTGATTTGAAGATGATAGTTGTATTGTATGAAAATGAGGTCATTGAGGTGTTTTTCAGTCAATCTATTGCAGTTTTTCATGTGAGTGGCCACAACATGCTCCAAGCTCACATCTAGACATGCTCTAGAGTTAGCACAAAATGTGGATTGCTAAGCTTTGAAGATTTGGTATTTTTCCATCACAATCGTCTCACACAAATCTCCAAAGAGAATACTTATAACTTTGTAAGTAAACTAGAATTGCACTCATTGAAGAAGTCTACTACCCATAAGACTATGCTTGAACTTTTGAAAGGCAATGTTTTTCCTTGGCTGCTAGGTCATTCTCCTTCAAACACATAGTGGTGAAGAAAAAAGGCTCTCATTTGCACCCTTGCAAATATGCAAATCATCAAGAATTGTATTCTCTAAGGGTTTTGTTGGGTGTTATCCTCTCTATACATGTGTTGAGATTATCCATAACCTACTTGTTGGCTTTAAGGGAATCAAAAAAGAATTTTTTTGGGTTCAAATATTGCATGTGTGTGTCAGTAAAGTTGCTCATTTCACTTCCAATCAATTATGAACGAAACGGGTCTATATTTATTTTATTTTATTTTTCATATAGTTATATGGGATAGATTCCTTGGCCTTGTCAATGGCCTCATATGGATAACCCATTCTGTGCTTTTCCTCTATATACCAATCGTAGAATATTGATTGAATGTTTAATCACATGGAACATGATAGTATGGACTTTTATAATTAAAATTAAGAAAAAAATGAATGATAACAACAAATAAAACTAATCGATGAATTTAAGAATTAAAAATATAAAAGTTTTTCAAATTTGCAAAGTTTGTAACCTAAGTTTATCTTGTCCATGCTCTTGGCAAACACATAAAAAACAATCTTCACAATCCTTTCCCCTTTGGTGTATTTTGAATATGGAGGTTCCAACCATTGAATGCAGACAAACATTTGCTTAAGAGATGTTAGCAAGGTTGCAATACTTTGTAATATGAAGTTCATGTGAATTTTGATCGCTCAAGCTCCTTTCTGTTGGTGTGCTCTTTCATCAAGTTAAGCATCCAAGGGTGGTTGTAGATGTATTTGGTGATATTTGTAGATGTATTAATCTTCAAGTAGGAGATTTATGCAATGGGCAGCACAAGGGCTCTAAAAAATTGTAGGGTGCCACTGCTCAAGAAGTCTCTTTGCTGCTATATATTCTGCTACATTGTTTGTCACAACTTGGATGACATGCTTGATACCTATTTCCATGACTACCTCTTGCACAGAATCTCAACTTTTTTCACTTTGGGGGAGACATCAATGAACATTAAGAATACCAATAGGCCATTTGAAACCACTAGAAAGTTTATAAATGCGTGTCTCTTGCCATTTGTCCACCCATTAGACAAAATGCCACAGCCTTTTTTGTACCAAATTTGTCTTGGTCTTCTACTATCATCTTAGTATTTTTTATGGCTTCCTTGAACATGGGTCCACTCAAATCATGTGGACTAGTTGCTTTGAACCCTTTCGTTACAATAGTCAGTGCATTGATTAAGGACTTCAATATGGGTTTCACGGCTTCCTCAAACAAGTGCTCACCCACATCAAGTGGACTAGGTGTCTCAAACTCTCTCCTTGCAATAGTCTGTGCATTGGCCAAGGGCTCTTAATATGGGTACCCCTCAATATGGAGATGGTATGTTATAATACAAACAAATTGTAACAGCCATTCTTGCTTTATGCTACCTCTCCTGGTTCCAGCCAGTACTTTATTGTAAAGTTTGTGCAGCAGGGGTATTACAAGGAACAAAGATGTCCTATAAATGCAACTAATTAGGATTCTCTATGATGTATGAGCCCTGGATTAATGGGCCAAGACAAGAGCTTACTAATTCCGTATTGAGTCAGGGGGAGAATTCATCATGGCTGCAACTGGTTCAACTGCTCTTTCTCTCTCTCTCTCTCTTTGTTTCTTCCTTCTAGCTATCAAGGAGAGCCTTCATCTTTCATGTAATCTTAAGTTCCATTGCATTACACATTTGCAAATCTCAGTGAAAGATTTGTGCAAGGTGATATTTCAGTTGATTGATGCTTCCTCCCATCTAAAAATCTCAATAATTGCATGGCACTATTTCTTACTTTGAATCCAGTTTGCCAGGCTTTCAAATGGGCTCCTTGAATTTGCTAGCTGAGGGTGTCAACTCTATACCATTGCAAAGTTAAAAATAGTAAAACAATCAAATTAAATACTTTTAATCCATGTATCTAAAAGAAAGAAGAAAATGAGAAAAAAAAGAAAAGAAAAGATTGAAACCCTGGAAGAGAACTAAAGGGGAAGAAAAATAGTAAAATCCTAAAGCAAAAAAGGTCACATACCTTTCAAATCTGGCTTCGAAATCCTTCAAAATCATTGATGATCACTCTAAGATAACCGAAAAACAACCAAATGTGTATCAAGGGGGTATAGAACTACAGTGGAAGAAAATTAGTAAAAATTTAAACGAAAAAGGGTCACATACCTTTCAAATCTGGTTCAAAATCCTTCAAATTCGTCGATGATCGCCCCAAGATAACTGAAAAACAATCAAATGTGTATCAACGGGTTAGATCACAACAACAAAAGACAGAAATGTGGGAAAAATGACAGATTTTGATTTGTGTATGTGTGGGTTGATGTTTTTCTGCAGATTTGTGGCAACTTGGTGAGAAACTTGACGAGTACTTGTTGAGCCTGTTTAGCAAGTGAACGAGGAAGTAAGTCACCAAGTTCTTAGACAATGCCACGACTATCCTTGATAAAATTTGATGATACAGATGTTGAACAATGTTGAAATGCAACAGTCTGCCCTTTTTTGGCTGAAGGCTGCAACACTGTTAGCAACTAAGCACTCATCAGTAACACATGTTGTGAATGGACCTTAGTGGTTGGGTCTGTAGGTGTTTGGAATCCCACAAAAAGTCGATGATAGTGATTTGCCTAGATTCCCTTGTGCCATTGAAAAGTGTGTGTGACATCTGGTGGAGATGGACTGATGATCTTGGAGATACCACAAACCTCAAGAGAGTGTTTTGGAGTACTGCAGACCATGAAACATGAGTCAACATGAGTCAACATTACTGCAGGATAGGAGAATGGGTTTGGTGGCATCACTGGAAGTATGTTTGATTAATCCACCTTGATTAGTCACTGTTGTTTTAATTTATGTGCAGTCGTAATTTCCACATAGTTTTCTTGCTGAAATGTTGTAAGCCAAATTGCAAGGCTTGATGTAATTGCTAGAAATCTCCACAGCAGAAATCCTAAATCTAGCTCAACTGTAACTTTTTGGAAAGTAGAACCAATATTAATAGTGGTACAAAGGGGTGTGCAAAATATTTCCAACCTAAGAAAGTAATGAAAGAGGTGTGGAAAGGAAAGCATAAGCTTGATTTGCAATCCTTAGGGAATATAAGTTAAATGATATCTTAACCCATTAAAGCAATTAAGCAGAAGGTGGGACAAAACTCACCATAGTCTTTTTAATATCAATGTGAATGAGCGAAGTGCAATTTATTAGTGCAAATAAGAAATCCAAGGTTGTTGTTTGGAGAGTGTTTTGGGATGACATGATTTGATAGAGTTAGTATCAAAAGAATTGAAGTACTACTTGTTGACAAACAAGAGCAGGAAAGTACCTTAACATCTAAGGCCGAATGTCCCCTAAAGTAATGTTGAAACTAGTGAAATAGCCTTGGTTATGTGGTTTTGACTGGATCCAAGGAGCTGCTCTCATCCATGCTGACTCCAATTTGGACGAGTGCTATAGCAGTATAGGTCTTGGGACACTGGATGACTATTTGTCCATTGTCTTCATCAACACATTCACTGGTGACCATCAGACACTTGCTGTTCTTGCTAATTGACACAATTCAGACGAATGACACGATCAAACTCATAAGTCTAGTTAAACACCTCAGCAATTAATGCATGAATGCCACTACCTATTTTAGAAATAGCACTATAACATCTCTAGTTGAGGTAATGAAGGTAAATAAAGGCTTCCATAGAAACACAGTAACACTTTCCTTGAATCTTCTAGTAATTAGGAGACTTGAAAATAAAATGCTCCTTGGTGAACCCTCTAAAGAGATAACAATCTGTAATCATGTCCTTATGAGGAAAATATGGTGATATCTCATGTCACAACTGGGTGTGAATGCCTTGTGATCAGACCATGTGATCAGTGCTATCACATATAGTTAGGATGAAAAATATGTTGATGTTATAGCAGCGGGTGATATCCTTCACTCGAATTTAAATAATAAATGAAAGATAAATAAAAGCAAGTCGGACTTGCTATAAATATTAATTTATTTATCTTGGGGGCCGACTCAAAAGAAAAGTCACATTGTTTTCTAAATGAGGCTGACGCATATGAAGAGACACCTCAGTTTGTATATATTCAAGGCAATGATCATTCATTTGATCATAATTTCATTCTTATTTCCATTCGTATTTTTCTCAAGGAGTTTGAACCTAACAGCAGATCGCCATCTTATCAGTAGACATTCGCACCTTATCAACAACAGATATTTGCCTATTATCAGCAGCAAGTGTTTGCGTTTATCAGCAGCAAGAGAGTTCAGGCTGTCTTAACAGTAGTTCCATTATAAGGAGAAGTGTCTCCATTATTTGTTTCAGACTCAGCCTTGAGTAAGGCCTGATTGTAAGCAGAGTTCTGCACTCTTTTATCTGATTTATAAAGAGAATATTGTTGCTGGGTTTTTCTCCCTCGAGTAGGAGGGTTTTCCCAGGGTAAAAGTGCTGTGTTTATTGTTCATATGTTGCATTTTCTGATTGCTTATATTTCTGATCATAAAATTAACATGGTATTAGAGCAGGTCTAAGAAAAGATCTAATCAGATTTTTGTAAGCAGTCAAGTCAACTTTTCATCTAGGGCAGATCTTTGAAGGTAAATTTGTGCGGAAAAAGAAGATGGTGAGCGGTGTCAAAGTAGAAGATAGGCTTGATGGAGTTTCAAACTTCAACTCTTGGAAACCCAGGGTACTCATTGCAATAGAGGAGAATGGTCTTCTTGATTTCGTGGAAAGTGATATGCCCGAGCCTTCTGATGATACTGAGAAAATCTAGTGGAAGAAAAATGGCACGAAGGCTAGAAAGATCATGATAAACTCTGTGATGAATCACCTAGTACCGATCATCTCCAAGTTGAAGACAGCTAAAAAAATGTTTGATACTCTAAAAGGATTGTATGAGATCAACAACACTAGTAGAGCACTTGCTTTGAGACAACAATTTCACCATGTAAAAATGGCTAAAGAAGATTCAGTCATCTCATTCTATATGAAGATCGCTGATTTGAGAGATTAGTTGAGCGCTATTGGGGATATAATTGCAGACAAAGATCTTGTTATGTTGGCACTAAATGGTCTTCCTCAATCTTGGGAACTCTTTATTTAGAGCATCAGTGGGAGATCCAAGTTGCCCAAGTTTGATCATCTTCGAGCTGATTGTATTCAAGAAGAGTCTAGGTTGGCAGCAAGAGGAATTGGGTGAAACTATCATGATGTAGAAAATCAAGCTTTTGCTACACATACTTCTAGAGAATGAGGCAAAGGAAGAAAGAGGAATAGAGACAGAGAATTAGATTTTGCCCCAGAACCGAAGAAGAAGGATTTCTCTCACATTCAATGTTTCAGGTGTGACAAGTACGGTCACTTTGCTCGAGATTGCAAATTAAGGTCTACACGACATGTTTCTTTTGCAGAAATTGACATAGGGACATCTCAGAAGGAGCCAAGTTCTAAAGTCAATTCAAAAGGTTTCTTATTCTAAAGTCGATCAGTTTCATCGAAGAGGAGGAATTAACATTCAAAGGGAGTTTGACAAACCAACAGAGACAACCTTGGACGAGGAGGTCAGGAGGTTGATGCAAGTACTTGGAGCTTCAAAGGGAGTCACATCATCATGAAGATTTGTTATAGCGTATGTTTCTCCGAGACAGAGAAATATGAGGTGAAAGCCCTTGTAGCGTATATTTCTCCTATTTCTTCGAGACAAAGAAATATGAGGTGAAAACCCTTGTAGCGTATATTTCTTTGAGACGAAGAAGTATTGAGGTGAAAGCCCTTGTAGTTTATATTTCTTTGAGACGGAGAAATATGAGGTGAAAGCCCTTGTAGTGTATATTTCTCTGAGACGAAGAAATATGAAGTGTGAGCCCTTGTTCATCTCTGAGACTAAGGTGAGACGTCATGTTGAGAGACTCCATGATGACATCATGTTGAGAGACTCCGTGATGAACCCTTGTACTTCTTTGAGACTGAGATGTGGGTGTAGCCATTATGGGTGTCATGTTGAGAGACTCCATGACATGAATATCTGGAAGGATACCTCCCTAGCTAAGAGGGAGTGTTGATGTTATAGCAGCGGGTGATATCCTTCACTCGAATTTAAATAATAAATGAAAGATAAATAAAAGCAAGTCAGACTTGCTATAAATATTAATTTATTTATCTTGGGGGCCGACTCAAATGAAAAGTCACATTGTTTTCTAAATAAGGCCGACGCATATGAAGAGACACCTCAGTTTGTATATATTCAAGGCAATGATCATTCATTTCATCATAATTTCATTCCTATTTCCATTCGTATTTTTCTCAAGAAGGAGTTTGAATCTAACAGCAGATCGCCATCTTATCAGTAGACATTTGCACCTTATCAGCAACAGATATTCGCCTATTATCAGCAGCAAGTGTTTGCCTTTATCAGCAGCAAGAGAGTTCAGGCTGTCTTAATAGCAGTTCCATTATAAGGAGAAGTGTCTCCATTATTTGTTTCAGACTCAGCCTTGAGTAAGGCCTGATTGTAAGCAGAGTTCTGCACTTCTTTTTTCTGATTTATGAAGAGAATATTGTTGCTGGGTTTTTCTTCATCGAGTAGGAGGGTTTTCCCAGGTTAAAAGTGCTGTGTTTATTGTTCATGTGTTGCATTTTCTGATTGCTTATATTTCTGATCATAAAACTAACACAATAAAGCCATCTGAAGTCTTAAAGAAGTTCTCTTAGGATGTTGGGAGGAAGAAGAGGAGGGGTACATGCCACAAAGCATAATGTTCAGATTCTTTGACTGTTTATTGAATGTGTCTGAAAGTTGAAACAACATGAGACCTTTCTTAAAAAAGTACTATTTCTTTTCAACTGTTTATTGAATGTTTCCAAAACGACATGTAAAATGTTTCTGCAACAAGATTCTGGGTTAAGAATGCATTCCCAAGAAATTTTGAAATATTCTAAATATTTTTTATTGCAGTCATTCCTTAAAATATAGTGGTTTGTACTTGGGAATTGCAACGTCATCATTTATCAGTACAATGTATTGAAGCTATGTGCTATTATTTTTTGGATGCAAGGGTAGTTGCTCTTTGTAGTTGGTGTGGGACATGGAAAGGTGGGAAGATTTGCAGTGGTTGCAAGCTTGCACGTTATTGTTCTCGCCATCATCAGGCAACTACTATATGTGGCCATGTGTTTTTGGTTAATAACTTTATCTATTTATTGTGAAGCTTCATATGACATTTAAACTATTCATGACTTTTTTTGACAAATTTCATTTTTGGAATGTTTATTCAGGTCAACCACTGGAAAACTGGTCATGCAGCAACTTGCCGTAAGATTCAGTCAAGTTCCAAGACTGTTGACACTTTGAGTGGGCTTATGGAAAAGCAGAGTTCATCTGAGCTTGTGAATGGACGTGGTGCGATTCATATGCTATTCTGGCCATGTTTGCTCTAATTCTCTGGATAATAGATAGTAATATGTTTCTTTTGTCTTAATCTTACACTTCTGGAGACAGGCTCCCAAGTTGATTGCCAGATAAAACCCGCAAGCAATTGTTTATGGCCTCAATTTGAGGTGATCGATGAAGACCTGGATGATTCAGATCCTGGAGATTGTAGTGAGAAAGTCCCCACAAATATAATTAAAGATGTGCAGGGAAAGGCTGGAGATTTTCATAAGCAGTTTGGCAACATGGAGGCATGTTTGTTTTTGTCATGTATTTCTAATTTTACTGTTAGGACATCTGAATCGCACAGCTTACTTATTTTTCCATTCTGTTGTTCGGGTAAGCAGGCATCCAAAGATCAAAAACATTGGGCTTCCTTTCAAGAATACATTGCAAAAGCTCCAGATCAAGTTCTGAGGTGTCTCCTTTATTCATTCAAGAGTGCCAATATCCATCAGTAGCAAATATATTGTTATTGCATGATATGCATGTTTTTATTGTAATAGGAAAGTATTAGTTTAATGTAATTTGACAAGAACATCATTTTTCTATATGCTGCAGGTTTTTCTGTAACATGGTAACTGTACTTTCATTAGTTACTAAAATTTATAACCTGTTGAAAATGACTGTGGGGAAGTAGTCAGGAAAACTCTTAGCTAATATGCTACATAGTCTTCACCAGGGATTTACATACAGACAAAATTTATCAGCTGTTGAGCAAAGAAGAAGAATAGGAAGCTTTACCTCAGAGTTTGAGTCACTGATAGCAGGAAGATCTGATTAGCATTATCTTTTTACTATAAACATTGATTTGTGCATATACCATGTGATCAAAGGGCATCTCCCACTTTTCACATCCATTATCAACTTCTCTTCCCCTGAACATTGGTTAGCCTTCGATGTCAGCAAAGCTTCTAGGGAGAGTACCTTTCTTACTACCTAGAATTATCAAGCTGGGCCCCTTTAGATTTGGCTATTTTTCTATGCTCCACGGGGACACGTCCCCTGGCCTTGTACCCTTGTCCCCATACCCGAAATGTTTCGGGGACTCGTGGATGGCCAGGAAATGTCTCCTCCCCACCCCGTCTCTGCAAAAAACAGGAAACGTCCCCGGTACTTCGAGGAAATGTGCAGGGTACGTAGGAGATGGCTAGCTGTCCCCTACTGCATTTCATTTTTTTCATTGAATTGATAATTTTTCAATTTCAAATCAGATCCGATTGAAATAGATTAGGAGAACCACATGGAACCCTACTGCCACTCGGACTAAAGTATGTTGGAATGTGGTAAAATGGCAATTTATGGTCATTGAGGTACCGCCAAGAGTGAGCATCCTTCTTATACTTTTCATGGAGAGTGGAAACACTTTGACCAATGGAGGCTGCAAAGTCAGCAAACTTGCCCATAATTGTGTCCTCCATATTAGGATTAGGGAAGAGTCTAGTAAATGCTTTCCTAAACCCTTCATAGACTTTTGCATCATGATATGGCGGCACCCTTTTTAGTACAGCAGGGATCTCTTTGCTGTTATATTTGGGAGTTGATGCAAAGGGAAGAAGATGGAGTGGAGTGGTCATTTAGTTCCACCGCTTATCACAAATTGACTGTACTTTTCTGAAGAAAGTTTCTTTAGGATCTTGCTCTTTTGCATTAAGGATGGATTTCATCTTCTCAGTCATTGAGTTGATGTCATTGTAAACTTCTCCCAAATGTGGCTTATCCATGTTAGTAAAGCAAATTATACTCATGATGGGCACGGTGAAACCAAGAAGATATTCCACACAATCCCACCAATTGGCATCTAGAACCTTTTGCTTTACATTTGCTGCCCTCTCATTGTTGGATTGTCCCCATATAGACCAAGATTGGTAGATGACTATGCTAGAAAGGGCCTCTTACACTTTCACAAGTCATTTCAAGACAATTGTGTTGGATGCAAATTCAGCCTCAACAACCTATTTGAAAACAAAATTATAAAATTAAAAACAAAGAAGAATGCATACTTAAATTTTTAAAAATAAATTAATAAGGTAACATAAAATTTAAAAATAACAAATTGCTTTGTTTGAATCACCTTCGACAGCTCTGATTATGAGAAAGATCTAAAAATGGCTAGTGACATGTGGTGCTTGTGATGCACATATGGATCTCTTTGGCCTCAACACAGGCTTGATTGATCCAATCTATACCCAACTTTTGTAGCATGAGGTTGAGTGAGTGGACAACACAAGGTGTCCAAAATTGAACAAACCATTATTTAAGGAGAAACCATTTGCATAGAGCTTGCAATAATTTGATTAGTAATCTTTATACTTTATAGCATCATTTTTAAATGCCTTCTCTAATGGCCCTTTGCTCTCTTCACATTAGTAGGCTATTCTTCATTCCTGCCAAAAAATGGGTGGCTCTCCAGTTCAACATCCAGAACAACATTATGATATCAAAAAGTAAGTGGCCTCCATGACCCCCTTCCTCTAACTCAAAGGATGCCCTGTTCTAAGGGCAACTCTTGTATCTGCTTCCTCCTGCCCTTTGATAAATTCTGCTATTTTATGAGTTGGCATAAGTGCACCATTCTTTCTTGGTCAGGCTTTTATTCCTTTCTTGGTCAGGCTTTCTCTCGGCTGTATGAACTTGTATACTATTGATCACACTTGTTGCATATCCAAACATATGCCCTTCTACCTAATGTTTTCTGTAGCATTTGTATATGTTTTCACAAAGGTGAACTTGGGTCAATTTTGAAAGAGGGTTGGCCAATGGAGCTAGAACTCGTTGCCATTGTAACAGTGCAATCTCTATAGGCTTGTAGGTTACAACATTGAACAAACAAATGAATTTATAAATCAAAAAACTTGAACAGTTAGATTGTCAATTTGTTTAATTTTGTTGTTTTAAGTTTTGGCAATAAGTTATAACAGTTATTTTGCTCAATCGCAATGTTGTGAGCTGTCAAATTTTATTCTATATAACCTCTGTTGCAGCATATGTGGAAGTTACAGCCTATTGATATTTTTAAGTTTTCAAATTTTGGGGAGTACAAATTTTAAAAAACATATATAGTCCTATTTAAATGCACACATACAATGGAAATGGTTGGGTTTGTCGGGAAAGATGTTGAAACGTTTCTGCCAGCAAAAGAATAAACCATGGTTGAATCAGTAGGCGATTTGAACTAGGTTCTGATTCTGGGATGTTTCAAACCTAAAATTGGCCTAGACAAGTGATGATTCGGTAATAGAGATAATTACAATGAATTTAGCTGTATGCTGTAACCTCTTTACCATTGAAAGCAAGATGAGTGAATTTGATTATATCAAATTTTAATATTATCCTTAAGTTATGAGATTCTTCAACTATTGAGAGGTGATCCTAAGAGCATTCCCAATATTGAAAAAATTTAAAAAAGGATTTGGGAAGCCTTTTGGATGTGACAATTTGACTCTGTGGGGATAATGCTCTGGTTTTAGTTCCACCTTTGTTATCGGATTTATTAATGTTTGATTATGTGAAGGTGTGAGTTGCATGTGAATATATGTTGCAACAAGTTTTTATGCACTCAATCCTGGGTTTTTGTTTCCAGTAACTCTCCTTGCACTATCCAGGTTGATATGAAGGTTTTTCTTTGTAATATAGGAAGATGGGTCTCTACCATTTTGTAATATAATTTATATTGAGGCTACCTGAAATTGAACTGCTGCCAATCATGGGATATATCACCAAAATTTTGTTGATTCCATTGCTACAGGCTTTTGTTTGTTCGCTTTAGCTTCTGTAATGTCTTGCTTTAACTTTTGTACCATTCTATGCATATGACATTTATATATGCTTTTGCTATCCTTCTACCATCTTTTATCAATCTATAATATCCAGACTCTGAACGATGCATTATTGAATTTAAAAAGATCATTTAGTTTTAGAAGCATCAAGATGAATTTGCAGATCAAAGTAGTCAGTAGTAACGTATCGTGGTAGATAAAATAGCTTAGTTTTTCCATTTATATCCTATACAAAATTTGTAAGAAAAGAAAAGGATCCAATATTTCCCCTAAGAAGCTATATCCTTGCCTCCTACTACACCAAGAATACTTTTGTACAGTTGATTGAATGATAGTAAGTCCTCTACCTGTGATAAAGTTAAAAACAGTTCAGCTGTATTAATTTGAAAAATCTTGCTCTTCCTTTCTTTTCATGGGGGTACATTTTTGTGTTGACTACTGTATGGATTTTAACCAAAGAATTAGTTTGTGCCAAGAATTAGTTTTGTCTGCAGACTAGGACGAATCATAAACAGAATTTCTCTGTGCCTCCAGTCTTCCCAGAAGTCACGAAGCCACTTGCTGGTATCAAGTACAATTCACGTCTTGTATACAAGTTTCTCAGAATTGTTGATTACCATAAAAAAGAAATGACAATCTGTTCTCTTCTTTTAATAATTACAGTAGTGGATAATGAATTTAGGCACCCATCTCCTACAAGACAGCATGTACTAGCAATAGAAAGATTTTTAGAAGCATGAATCTCCTTGAGTTCTTTAGTTTTATGTTTTTCTCATGGATTAGAAGTACCTAACATTGGAGCAATCCTGTGTTATTTGAACTTTGTGCCACATTTTAGAAAGTTGCTGATTCATATGTTGTGCTGTTTTATGCCATTAGAAATTGTGAGCTGCAGACTATATTTTTGTTTTGCTTGATATAAACATCTTGATGAAACAGGTACTGTTGGTTTAAGAATGCAAAGATATTGTGGCCAAGAATAGAAGGACAACCACAAAACACTGACATTCCTAATTGTACTGTGTGCAATGGACCTCGGTACTTTGAGTTCCAGGTAACGGAGCTTGCATTCAACCTGACTATTTGACTTGTTATCATTATTTAGTTGAATGTGAGGAGCTTTCTCTCAGATCCATTATATATAATTTTTTTTGGAGTCTAACCTGTTTTTATTAACATAAGGTGACGGTTGGAACTATTTGAGTGCATTTAAATAGTATTGTAAGTTTAGTATGTTTGACATGTTAACTGGGTAAAATCATTATCTGAAATTTGTGTGGTTTAATATGATTTTGTATGCCGATATCATCTGATTATAGAAAATCACTGATTACAAATATTTGTCAGAGTTCTAGTTTAGATTGCATGTTGCTAGAAAGTTTTGGTTTTGAGTTGAATGCAAGTATATATTATTTCCTATCCTATTACCAGCAAGGCAATAGATGGTGAGGGTAGCATTCCACACACTCACCAGGATTTGGAGTGAGAATATGACTAAGAATATGGGAGAATAAATATTTGATTGAGGGTGAAAATAATTCGACATTTTTGCTCATGTGGAAAATTGTTTTGAATTTAGAATGGGAGGTCAAACTGTGGATGATAGGACTGAGGTGACTGAGATAGAGGAAGGATGTTTCACAGATCTATTAAAATGCTAAACAACAATCTGTATTGGAATAAACATGTATATGATCATAATTTTGAGATACGAAATAATGACCCATGTCATAATTTTTTAGATTTATAAACTTGTATGCAGATGTAGTTTTAACTTTGTTTTAATTGTCTAGTGGACTATAATGTGGGGTTTATGCCTTAGGCATGTGACTGGTGAAAATTATAAAAAACTGAAAGTTAATGTTTTTGCTTCTACACACTTACGCCAGCAGTAGGGCTTTCATAATCTAGTTTTACATAGCAGGCATACTATATTATTTTGGCTTCTTGTAAGTGTGAGCACTGAGAGAAGCAAGGATCAGTATGTGCGTGTGAGGATTAGGTGTTATTAAAGTAGCTTAAATGATAGTTTTGTTCTCAAGGCAGCATTTCAACACACACGCATAAAGAATAAATTCCATGTCAGGTATTGCTATTGTCATTAGTGACCAATTTTTTTTGTATTTAAAGGTTTTTCTTCCTTTAAAACTTGCATGCACCATATCTAAGTAGTAAAAAATTTTGTGATTTATACTTTTCCATCATGTTTTGTCCAATGAGCTGTCCCATTCCAAACCATGGTTTTTCCTTAAGAAAAGACTGTTTGAAGTGATAGTTGTTTTATTGTATCCATCGTAAATGGCAAAGCTTGGTATATCATTATAACAGTATCAAAAGGTTCTATTCCACATGACAATGGAAATAAAAAAATGCTCATGAGAGTTGTGGTGGATGCTAAATGCATCTTACTGTCATTAAGGTTTAATAATTACAATACTATAACATGATCAATATGGCGTAGGGTTCCACTTCTAAAGATAAACATTTCATGGGTAGAATAACATTAACTGGATAAACATGCCAACATAATGTACACCCCAATAAATAATAAAGTAATTCAGGTGACTATTAAGGATCAGAAGTTGGTCATTATTTTGTCCCCAAGGAAATATGGTGACACATAACACCCCCTTAATACTTGGAGATGCGAACAAGGGAAGGCAGCATTATCAAAAAACACTCATTTAATGATGACTTCATGAGCCCTATTAAATTTTTGAACTTGATAAAAATAGCTTCTAAGTTTCTAACTAAGGCATTGCTGAAGTTATTCACTATTACAAGAGCAATGGTAAAATATTTGATGTATTTACAATTGGAGCAAAAGCTCAATAAATAATTTACAGGGATTTACAAGAATAGCAAGTTTCTAAAAGAAACTGAAGAAGATCGATAGAACGATCTTATCAAGAATATTTCAATATAATAATACAATATTGAGCATTAATTAAATAATAAATATTATTTTAATACCCTCCCTTAATGCTCAATCTATCAACTACACCAAGATGCCCCCTGAATTTTACAAACTTATCTGGACTGAGCGACTTGGTGAGAATATCTGCTGTCTGCTCCTCTGTCAGAACAAACAACAACTGAACTGATCTGTCTTCAACAAGCTTCCGAATGAAGTGACAATGAGTTTCCACATGCTTGGTTCTTTCATGGAAGACTGGATTTTTGGCAAGTTTGAGAACTCCCCGATTGTCACAGAACAAGGGAGTCGGACTTGCTTGAGATATTTGCATATCCGCAAGCATCCGGCGAAGTCAACTACCTTAACTGCTCCCCGATACTTTGCTTCTGTCGAGGAGAGAGCCACTGCCTGCTACTTCTTACTAGTCCAAGTGATTGCACCAGACCCCAAACTGAAAACATTCCCCAATGTTGATTTTTTGTCATTAACTGAACCTGCCCAATCCGAGTCTATGTAACTAGTGAGTCTAGGATCGCGACTCCTAGTGTAAAGAAGTCCATAATCAAAAGTGCCCTTCACATAACTCAGCACACGCTTCGCTGCTACCCAATGATCAACCTTGGGGGTTGTCATGAAGCATGAAATGTAGCTCACTGCAAAATTGAGGTTAGGTCTAGTGGCAGTGAGATAGATGAGGCTGCCCACTCGTTGCCTGAACAAGGATTCATCTACTATAGGTGAGTGAGTCTGATTTAGTTGACAACTTCAACCCTTTTTCCATGGGTGTGGAGGCAGGTTTGCAATCCGGCATTCATAACTTATCCAGTAGACTTCGAGCATATTTGGACTGGGAGATGAAGATACTGCCCTCGGTCTACCAAACCTCAACACCTAAACAGTAATGCAAAAGGCCCAAATCTGTCATGTCAAATGTGCTGCACAAATCTTGTTTGATCTGAGTGCTCAAATGTGCCGAGTTGCCAGTAATGATTAGGTCATCCACATAGACAGCAAGAATAAGAATATCACTACCAGTGTGTTTGACATACAGATTAGAGTCAGATGGACTCCTCTGAAAGCCATGACCTGTGAGGTACTTGTTAATCTTGATGTACCAAGCCTGAGGAGCTTGTTTCAGGCCATAGAGTGCTTTCACCAGTCTGCACACCTTGTGTTCTTTACCGACAACCTTGAACCCTGGAGGTTGCGTCATGTAGACTTCTTCCTTCAACTCACCATTGAGGAAAGCACTCTTAACATCCATTTGATGGACTTTCCAACCAAATTGAGCTCCTAAGGCAAGGACGAGCCGAATGGTACTCATCTTGGCTGTAGGAGCAAAAGTCTCCTCGTAGTCAATTCCTTCCTTCTGTGAGAACCCCCTAGCAACGAGACGAGCTTTGTACTTGTCAAGGGTTCCGTCAGCTTTGTATTTAACCTTATACATTCATTTGCAGCTAATAGGCTTCTTCCCTGGAGGAAGATCAGAAAGGACCCAAGTGTGATTCTTCTAAAGACTTTGGTATTCAGCCTCCATAGCCTTTTCACACTCAGGAATTCCTTTAGCCTCTTAATATGTCTGAGGCTCATAAACATTGTGAATGTTGGCCATGAGAGCAAAATAAACTATATGTTGCTGTTTGCTCTTGTTTCTGGACGATCTCCCCTCAATGAGCTCATCATCATGAAGATCACCAATAGTCTTAGCCCACCATTTAGGCCAGAGAGTAGAAGTGCCAACATCGGATGTAATAGGAGGAGCTGGAATTGGTTGTTGATCTAGAATAGGTTCATCAGGTGGAAGATCATCATCATCCGGAGGAAAATCAGGTTGAGAATCATCAAAAACAGAATTTGCATCACCCCTCCCATCAGGTGGACCTAACGGAAGATGGACACTCAAATTAGAAGCCTTCAAAGGTTGATCCTCAGAATGCTGCACAGACGAGGAAAGGTGAAAAGGTCCTTGTTCTTCATCAAAGACAACATCCCGATTGAAGATGAGATGATCAATGTCTACATCAATCAATCGGTAAGCCTTATGGTTGTCATTGTACCTTGTGAACATAAGCTTTTGACTCTTGGAATCCAACTTTGAGCGCTCGACATCTAGAATCCATACATATGCTAAAGAGCCAAAGATTTTCAGATGATTTATCCGACGTTTGTGACCAATCCAAGCTTCCTCAGGAGTCTTTCCCCTAACAGCTTGTGTAGAAGACCAATTAAGAAGATAGACAACAATGTAGACTGCTTCTGCCCAAAATTTATTAGGAACACTCCTGTGTTGTAACATGGAACGAGCCATCTCAGTGACAGTACGATTGCACTGTTCAACAACACCATTTTGTTGAGGAGTGTAGGGTGTGGTTAACTGGCGTTTGATGCCATGTGTATCACAAAAGTTGGAGAAAGCAATTAAACAAGATTCCCCCCCATTATTTGACCTAAGAGTGATTATGGATCAACCAAACTCTTTTTCTACGAAGGCCTTAAACTTCTAAAATACAGTAAACACATCTGATTTCTGTCTAAGAAAGTACACCCACATTTTAGGACTGAAATCATCAACAAAAAGCAAGAAATACTTGCAACCAATAACAAAAGGTGTATTCATTGGCCCACATACATCAACATGAACCAACTGCAGTACCTTAGAGGCTTGCCATGAGTCACCATTTGTGAATGGTGTCTTGTGCTGCTTCCTAGTTTGATAAGCTCCACAAACGCCATGATGCTGAGTCTAGATCTTAGGTAAACCAGCTACAAGTCCCTTCTGAGCTAGCTGAGAGAGATAGTGCACATTTAAGTGCCCATAACGTTGATGCCAAAGACTGGTGATAGCAAAATTTCTGGCTGCCATGGTTAACTTTGGAGAATCACTTGTATCCACAAGTCTGTATAGACCATGATCCTCAATACCAACAGCCATAGTGGTGCAAGTCTCCGGATCAACAATGGAACATTTATGTGTGCTGAATACCACATCCAACTGAGGAGAGTGCCGCATAATCTGACTGACAGAGAGAAGGTTTAGTTCCATGCCAGGAACGTAGTATACATTGAGGAATATGAGATTCCTCCCACTAGACTGAATCTGAATAGTGCCCTTATTGACAACGGTATATTCTTTGCCTCCAAAAATAACTGAGTTAGTGAAAGGAAAGAAGGCTATGAACCAATCACATCGATGGGTGAAGTGTCGCGAAGCACCTGAATCAATATACCAGGCAAAGGACTTCACATGATCTGTAGGTCTTTTAGCCATAAAAGCGTAAAAGGTAGAATCAATCTGCTTAGCGTACTTGGCAACATTTGCTTTTTGGCTGAGACCCTCCCTGCTTCTTTTGTTCAGAAGCCAAATGTTGATGACAATCCTTCATATGACCATATTTGTGATAGTAATTACACTAAATGTTCTTTTTCTTAGGGCTGCCCGAAGGTTCACTTGAGCCTTTCTGCTGCGAAGGCTGACCTTTCCCTTTGTTCTTAGGTTGAGACTTAGCTGCAAAAGCTTGTTTTGTAGAGGACAAAGAAGCACTACTTCCAAACTATTGTTTCCAACATTCCTGCTGCAAGAGGATGGTACAAAGCTTCAAAAACTTCAGATCAACATTAGTCGATGTAATGTTGATGGTTTCAACAAAGTGCTCATAAGATTTTGGTAGACTTTTCAAGGTGATCACTACCATGTCTTCTTCGTTCATCTTCTGACCAATCACCTCCAACTAATCACAGATGTCTTGAATCTTTGTCAAATGCTCTTGTAAGGACATTCTCTCATCCATCATGATGGAGAACAACTGGTTCTTTAAAAAGAATGCATGGCTCTTGTCAGAGGTCTCATGCAAAGTTTTCAAGTGCTCCCAAATCTCGGTAGCTGATTTGCCGGATGGAACCTGTGGAAGCTGATCATTAGTAACTGAAAGCTTAATGAGCATCACCACTTCGCGATTTTGCTTGTCAAACTTTTCTTGGTCTTTACCCGACAATGTGGGACGAGTAGCAGTAGCTAGAACAAGCTGATCAAGGCAACGATATTCGAAGATAGTCATCATTCGTTGCTTCTAGGTATTATAATTTCTGCTATTAAATCGCTAACTGCCTTTCAACATTATGTTGGTCAAATTCGCCATCTTGCACGCTTTTCGAGGCACAAAAAAAAGACAAATTAAAGATGCAATCAAATTGATTGCACGAAACCCAAGATATGAATTTCAATATATTGAGGTAGTTTCAGGCACAAAAATCAAGGTAAACCCGTTGGCACAAATTCCAATGCACAGGTTATGAGGCACCCAAAAAGTTCTAATGACTAACCAGAAAACTTCTCGAAAAACCCAGAAAGAATTTGGAATCAGAATTTTTTTTCGACTTTAACAAAGGGTTTTTTCAAAACCCTAGCCGCTAGACACGTTTTTGTTTCCTGCTCAAAAATCCTCTCAAAAACCAAGACGCTAGAAGATGAGAAATCGCAGCCAAGTTGCAGGGAAAAATGCGACAAAAAATTAGCAGAAGTTGCTCCCAAAAATGGATCAAAATGCGACTAGAGAGTGCGCCAAAATTCGAGCAGAAAGTCTGAAAAATGCGGGTCCAAAGATCTTCAAAAGCGCAGTTGGAGAGAAGAAAATTTCGTGCTCAGAATGAAGAAAAAAACGCACACCTAGAAGACACCAAATTGAGGCCAAACACAGGAAAATCGTGGCCTGAAAAGATTCCAGAATGCAACCAAAACGCGCCACAAAAAAGCGCGTTGAGCAAACAAAGATCATGACCAGGAGACAGACAAAGGCGAGCAGAAAAAACAACACAAAGAGGTCTTTGTCACACCTAGAATACGACCACGACGCCAGAGAAAATGCCCAAAAAAAAACTATAGAAGGGTGTCCTCGAACATGAGATGAAGTCAAAACCCTCGTGCGTGAGAGAGAAGAACCCAGATCGCGCCAAAACTAATCGTGATTTTTCAGAAAAGACTTGCAGAAGAAAACCATGCTATTTCAAAGACGGAACACGATTTCACAGAGACTTAAAAAATCACGATAGGTGCCAAAAAAAATTAAATGCTAGTTCTGATAGCATATTACAAGAGCAATGGTAAAATATTTGATGTATTTACAATTGGAGCAAAAGCTCAATAAATAATTTACAGAGATTTACAGGAATAGCCTGAAGAAGATTGATAAAACAATCTTATCAAGAATATTACAATATAACAATACAATATTGAGCATTAATTAAATAATAAATATTATTTTAATATTCACAGCCTGGTTGTCAGTCCTACAGAAGTCCAGCTGAATGCAACTATGTATCAATTGCTCAAATGTAAGTATGATAGAACTCAATATGTCTGGTTTCGGCCTAGAGCACTAGCATTTTGGCTAATTGAATTACACTTTGATTATCACACCTCAACACTCTAGGTGGCTTCTGAAGAAGATTCGCCTAGCAAAGACTACTCCAATGTTGAAAAATGGTGGTAAGAAGCAGAAATTATCAGGGATATGAGATGCACAAATTTATGGACAAAATCCACAATCTGAAAATTAAAATATAAGATTAGAATCACCAAGTGTTGGAAATATCTTCAAACTATCAATGGCTCTGTATATGCAATTTTCAGCATTGCAGAAACAAATTAAAGACAGTGGGCTCTCTAATGAATTGGCCAAACAGGAACAAACTCTCATGCAAAGCCTCTCTCATGCCCGACCTAGGGAAGAGCATTATAATAGCAAGACACCCAGAAAGACGCCCAATTTTTCCACAACTCAGTCTTCAACAAGTAAAACACAGTTCAGAATATTATAACAGCAATTGACACATATGTAGACACAGGGCCAGATATCTTGTAGGAATTATTTCTGGCCCCTTTTAGTTTTAACAGAAGGGGGTGGCAAAAGTAGCAAATAAAGAGCGTAATGCACCTTGTTTAAACACATCCAAAAGATGATTGGTGCTACTGATAATCAAGTACTGCTCAAGCATATGGCTGAGGATGAAATTGAGGTAGTTGTATTCTTCAAGTTGTTTTATTAGAAATTTTATTTAACAGATTTGGTGGCAATCAGAAGGGAAGTGAGTCATAACAACAAAATGTTTAAATAATATGAATGCCCTGAAATTGGTCTTAATTCTCAAAGTAGTCCAGGTACATGTAACAGTACAGACCAATTGCATTATGGATATGATTTATAAAATCCTTCCCAAGTCAATTGCTAGAACTTAGAAGCGTAGTTTAAAAACATTTTGAGTTACTTGCTGAGTCCCAAGTACTCACGAGTTATTTGGGCTTGGTTTGTTACTTGCCAAAAAACTCAACGATGTTAGATTTATGTTGTAACTTGGTTTTGGTGAAGAGTTTGTTGAAGATGTTGACTACATGATCCAAAGTCGAGCAATTGCAGAGATTGATGACTTGTCCATGAATGAGCTCTTGAATGTAGAGCATATGGATGTCAATGTGTTTGGTCTGCTGGTGATGGATTAGATTCCTACAGATTGTGATAGTACTCTAGTTGTCTCAAAATATGATAAATGACCTGTGAAATTGAATGCCAGACTCAATGAAAATGTGTTGAAGCCAAAGGGCCTTAGTGACAATATTCATAACTTGTCAATACTTAGCTTCTATGGAAGAAAGAACAATAATAGACTACTACTCACTCAACCAACATATAGAATTAGAACCAAGGGAGAAATTGTAAGCAGAAGTGGTTGTGATCTTGAGAATCACCTACCCAATCAGAATCAATATACCCAACCAAGTCAATATTAGTGCCTATTGCATAGTGAATCGCATAACTGTGTGCCTTGAACATAGTGGATAATTTGCTTGATTGCC
Organism: Sequoiadendron giganteum; assembly: GCA_007115665.2. Classification (NCBI taxonomy): domain Eukaryota; kingdom Viridiplantae; phylum Streptophyta; class Pinopsida; order Cupressales; family Cupressaceae; genus Sequoiadendron; species Sequoiadendron giganteum. Next base: position 591,354,052 of record CM021105.1, read on the forward strand.
TTCCAATGCAGTTCATGCAGTTCTTACATAAATTGAGAGACAATGACTACAACGTAGGAGATGTCAGGTCAAGTGTGAGTCGAATAAATGAGGCTACCCACAAGTTGTTGATACAAAGTAGCATCAACCAAAGATGAAGAACACTTTGCCTTAAGTTTGACTTCAGAGAAAGAGCATCAGAGCAAGCTTGTAGTTGGCCATATGGAAACAAAAGAGCATACCAAGTGCATACATTGGATTGTGCAATGTGAACCCCAAAGGCAGATTGAAAGATTGATAATTAGTATTACGCAAGTAATTGGTAAATTAATTGATGTATTAACAATGAGCGAGACGCTCAATAAATAGTTTACAAGATATACAAAACTGGAAAGTTTCTAAAAAGAAACTCCAGATAAGATCGGAGACGATCTTATCTCTATCTTACAATATCTTACAATATTGAGCATTAATAAATAAATAAACATTATTTTAATACCCTCCCTTAATGCTCAATCTATCAACTATACCAAGATGCCCCCTGAATTTTACAAACTTATCTGTACTGAGCGACTTGGTGAGAATGTCTGCTGTCTGATCCTCTGTCGGAACATACAGCAACTGAATTGATCCGTCTTCAACCAGCTTCCGAATGAAATGACAATGAGTTTCCACATGCTTGGTTCGCTCATGGAAGACCGGATTCTTGGCAAGTTTGAGAACTCCCTGATTATCACAGAACAAGGGAGTCGGACCTGCTTGAGATATTTGCATATCTGCAAGCATCCGGCGAAGCCAAACTGCCTCACATGCTGCTTTTACTGCTCCCCGATACTCTGCTTCTGTCGAGGAGAGAGCCACTGCCTGCTGCTTCTTACTAGTCCATGTGACTGCACCGGATCCCAAACTGAACACATACCCAGATGTTGATTTCCTGTCATCAACTGAACCTGCCCAATCTGAATCTGTGAACCCACTGAGTTTAGGATCGTGACTCCGAGTGTACAAGAGTCCAAAATCAGGAGTGCCCTTCACATAACGCAGCACACGCTTCGCTGCTACCCAATGATCAGCCTTGGGGGCTGTCATGAAGCGTGATATGTAGCTCACTGCAAAACTCAAATCAGGTCTAGTAGCAGCAAGATAGATGAGGCTGCCTACTAGTTGCCTGAACAATGTTTCATCTACCACAGGTGAATCGGACTTAGCTGACAACTTAAGCCCTTTTTCCATGGGTGTAGAGGCAGGTTTGCAATCCTGCATTCGGAACTTATCCAGAAGACTTCGAGCATACTTGGACTGGGAGATGAAAATGCTGCTCTCTGTCTGCCAAACCTCAACACCTAAACAATAATGCAGGAGGCCCAAGTCTATCATGTCAAAAGTTTTGCACAAGTCCTGTTTGATCTCAGTGATCAAAAGTGCTGAACTGCCGGTAATGATCAAGTCATCCACGTAGACAACAACAAGCAGAATCTCATTACCAGTATTCTTGACATACAGGTTCGAGTCAGATGGACTCCTCTGAAAGCCATGATCTGTGAGGTACGTGTCAATCTTAATGTACCAAGCTCGAGGAGCCTGTTTCAGGCCATAGAGTGCCTTGACCAATCTGCACACCTTCTGTTCTTGACCAGCAACTTTGAAACCTGGAGGCTGCATCATGTATACTTCCTCCTTCAACTCACCGTTGAGGAAAGCACTCTTCACATCCATCTGATGGACCTTCCAACCAAATTGGGCTGCTAAGGCAAGGACAAGCCGTATGGTACTCATTTTGGCTGTAGGAGCAAAGGTCTCCTCATAGTCAATGCCTTCTTTCTGTGAGAACCCCCGTGCAACCAGACGAGCTTTGTACTTGTCAAGGGTTCCGTCAGCTTTGTACTTCACCTTGTACACCCATTTGCAGCTAATGGGCTTCTTCCCTGAAGGAAGATTGGAAAGGACCCAAGTGTGATTCTTCTGAAGACTCTGGTATTCTGATTCCATTGCCTTTTCCCACTCAGGTATCCCTTTTGCCTCTGAATATGTCTGAGGCTCATAAACACTGTGAATGTTGGCCATGAGAGCAAAATTCACTGTAGACTGCTGTTTGCTCTTGTTTCTGGATGATCTACCCTCAATGAGCTCATCAGCACGAAGATCACTGATAGTCTTAGCCCACCATTTCGGTCGGAGAGTAGATGTGCCAACATCAGATGCAACAGGAGGAGCTGGATCTGGTTGTGGATCTGGAACAGGTTCAACAGGGGGATGTTCATTATCATCTGGAGGAAACTCAGGTTGAGCATCATCAAAGACTAGGTCTTCGTCATCCCTCCCATCAAGTGAACCTAATGGAAGTCGGACACTCATATCAGGACCCTGTAGAGGCTGATCCTCTGAATGCTGAACAGGTGAGGAAGAGTGAAATGGACCTCGTTCCTCATCAAAGACAACATCTCGACTGAAGATAAGACTATCAGTGTCTATATCAATCAGCCTATATGCCTTGTGGTTGTCACTGTACCCTGTGAACATGAGTTTCTGGCTCTTGGAGTCCAGCTTAGTGCGCTTGGCCTCTGGAATCCAAACATACACAAGGGAGCCAAAAACTTTCAAATGACTGATCCTAGGTTTGCGACCAGACCAAAATTCCTCAGGAGTTTTCCCCTTAACAGCATGAGTGGGTGACCTATTAAGGAGATAGACTGATGTATTGACTGCTTCTGCCCAAAACTTGGTAGGAACACTCCTGTGTTGCAACATGGAGTGAGCCATCTCAACAATCGTACGATTGCGTCGCTCTACAACACCGTTTTGCTGAGGAGTGTAGGGTGTGGTTAACTGACGTTTTATCCCATGAGTATCACAGAAGTTGGAGAATGCACTAGAACAGAATTCCCCCCCATTATCTGACCTAAGAGTTATAATACTAGAACTGAACTCTTTTTCAACTAAGGCCTTAAACTTCTGAAATACATTAAAAACCTCTGATTTCTGTTTAAGAAAGTACACCCACATTTTCCTACTATAGTCATCAACAAAAAGTAGAAAGTACTTGCAACCAGTTACAGAAGAAACAGACATAGGGCCACAAATATCAGCATGAACTAATTGAAGTACCTTAGAAGCCCGCCAAGAGTCGCCATCCTTGAACGGTGTGCGATGCTGCTTCCCAGCCTGACAAGCACCACAAACGCCCTGATGCTGAGTCTGAATGTCAGGTGTGCCAAATTATGATATTGCTACCAGGATTCAATCGTGTAGTTTTTCGAGTCAAACCCATCGACACATGTTTTATGTCTCAATCTACTCATGGAACATGAGTCAATGAGTTTGACTCGAAAAACTACATGGTTGAATCCTGATAGCAATATCATAGATTAAGAAATCTCAATTTTGAGAAAATAGTGCAGTAAACCCAAGTTGGACATAAAAAACCTATCATGTATGCAATTTTCATTGTCGTAATAGAGGATGAAGAGCTCCATGTGATTAGTACATCATCAACACATAAAACCAAGAATAAGGACTCATCTTGTTGCAAGATATTAGAATGACATTTGAGTGAATCTAATGGAGTGAAGGAAATAATAATCATGTCATACCAAGCTCAAAGGGTCTTTTTAAGGCCATAGATGGATTTCCTAATTCTACATACTAAGGAAGGGCCTTGTAGAAAACCCTATGGCTGCTCCATGTATATCTCCTCAAGATTCTCGTGAAGAAAGGCACTCTTCACATCCATTCGATGAACCTCCCAACAATGTGTAACGACAACAGTGAGTGTGATTTGGATTGAGTTCATCTTTGCAACATGTCCAAAGGTCTTAGTGTAGTCAATACCAAGAACTTTTGAAGATCCCTTAGCGACCATGTGAGCTTTGAACTTATCAACTGACCCATCTACAACAAATTGAGTCCAATATACCCACTTGCATCAAACTAATTTCTTTCCCTTGGGAAGGGGCACTGAATTCCAAGTATGATTCCTCATCAAGGAATTGTACTCTTGCATAGTTGCATCTCACTCAAAAGTGCTTGATGCCTCCCAAAAAGAATATGGATTGGAAGACTAAAAAAATGTGTGATGCATAGAAGTGTGATTGAGCCTGATGGCATTTGAAGGATTCCTGACCCAGTCACTTGCATATTGCAAAGTCTATCTAGCCCAAAGTGGACTAGAGGTGTGAGAGATAGAAGGAGATTTTGCACTTGTAGAATTATGACTAGGAGAGGAGGGAGGATGATCCTCATCACTATTGTCATTTGAAGAATCCTTGTCATAAAAACTATGCTCAGCTGTATTGGCCTCATCTAAAAAATTGCCATGTATCCCAAGCGTACTCCAAGTGATTGATAAAGAGGAATTGTTCAGAGTTGGACTCAAAGAGCCTTCCTCAAAGTGAACACTACTTTTAGTAAGCAACTCATGGTAATTAGATGAAGGAGTTGATATCCCTTCACACCATTTGGATAACCCACAAAGATATAAGGCTTGTTTTGAGGATTCACAACTTTTCATTTCACTATAGGAACGTGGGCTCATGTTGGACATCTAAAGACCTTGAAATGTTTCTCGTCGCTCCAAGCTTTAAAAGGAGCAACTTCATTCAAGGCTTTATGAGGAACTTAGTCTGGGATATAGTTCACAAAATCAATGGTCTATGCCCAAAACAGTGGTGCAAGTGATTAAGAGTAGACTGTGCAATTTGCGATTTCCTTTAAAGAACTATTCTTACATTTTGCTACTTTATTTTGTTGAGGACTATTTGGAATTATATGTTGCACATCAATCACTTTTAAAGTATAGAATTGCTCAAGCTGGTGATTGACATACTCACCATCATTATCTATGCATAGAATCTTGATGGCTTTCCTAGATTTTTTTCTATGAGTGCTTTGAAGTTCTAAAATCTCTAAAAGACCTTTGCCTTCTATTGAAGAAAGTACACCCAAGCAAATCAAGAGAAGTCATCATTTAAGGTAAGAACATATTTGGTCTCCACTAAAAGAAGGCTTCGAAAATGGACTAGACAATTCATTGTGAACTAGATCTAGGATCTAAGTAGCCCTCTATGCTTTGCCATTGCTCTAGATGTTTACCAAGAACACATCCTTGGCAGACCCCATCAGAAAAGCTAATAAAAGATAACCTTGTAACCATGCCTTGCTAGTTGAGTTGGAAGTAGCTGTAGTTCAATTCACCAAACTGTTCATGCCGCAACGTACTAACCTCATAAGAATGAGCAAAGAGTGTGATGGAAGGAGAATTAGCAACAAGTGTGAAAAGGCATACTATCGAGATTGATGATAAACCTCCTAGTTGCTACTATGGAGCCTCTATGCAACTCATTGATGGCCACAAAATTTGGACCAAACTTAACTCATTTTGCCTAAATGTCAATGTGTGATCTGGTAGATTGACAAGATATTAGTTGATAATGAAGGTATGTAGAGAACACCTTGAAATGTTTTATCATATCATGAAATGTTTCATCACTCATGTCAACAAATCCTCTCCAACAAACCTCAGTTAGAGTACATCACCCATCAAAATATGGGGCATAGGACTAGGCTCCAAGGAAGTGAACTCCTCTCAATCTAAAGCCATGTGGTGTGAAGCACCTGAGTCAACAATCCATGTGGATGGTGAAGAAGCAATAGCAACAAGGGCCTTGTCATTTCCTTTTCCCTTACAAGAAATTCAGGGATGTTTCGTGGAGGAATCACAAGTTTGTATTTGCTGAAGTTGCATTGTCATTTTTCTAAAAATCACGCTCTTCTTACTGATTCGTGGTTTTTTTTTAGCACTGGAAAAAGTTGTGACACCTGGAAGAAATTGCGCGTGCGACCTCTGATTGGTTTTGGGCGGATTCTTTAAGATTTTTGGTGTCTTCTTTCCATTTTGTGGGCGTGCGACGGGTTGGGAGATCTATTTGCAAGCTGCGACCTCTAGTATTTTGGGCGATTTTTTAATCGCGGGCTATGCTAAAAATTCTTGCTATCGCCCTCTTATTTGCTCACAATTTTTGAATAAAATCGTGACTCCATGCATCGACTAGTTTTTACCAGTGTTTTTTGCTCATGCCAAAAATTTCTGACGTTTTCTTTTTTGTGCTTGAAGTTGCGACCTTGGGTTTTCAGGGTTTTTTGAAAGAAATTTTGCTAGATCTGTGACTTGTTTCTTTGAAGGGTTTTTTTGCCAGAGTTTTTGAAAATTTTCTTTGAATTTTTTTTGTTGTTTTTGCTAGGGTTTGCGGACTGAAATTTTGAAATGATAATTGATATTCGATATTTGTTATTTACAAAGGAGAGGAATACTCCTTAAATAATACAATACAGGACAATGTTTCTAAAAAGAAACAATCGTTAACTAAAGTAATTAACAAAAAGTTATTAAAAGCTAACTGAACTAAACTAAGTTAATTGAGAGTAAACTACTGACTAACTAAAAGCTAAGATGACCATTAAATATTACAATAATACTTTAATAAATTTGTGAGCCAGTATTTTGATGTACTTTTGGCGATTTTTATTGCTAAAAATGTTCGCCAAAAATGAGCCTATGCTTTGATACCATGAAATGATAATTGATACTCGATATTCATTATTTACAGAGGAGAGGAATACTCCTTAAGTAATACAATACTGGACGATGTTTCTAAAAGGAAACAACCGTTAACTAAAGTAATTAATATAAAGTTACTAAAAGCTAATTGAACTAAACTAAGTTATCTGAAAGTAAACTATTGCCTAACTAAAAACTAAGGTGACCATTAAATATTACAATAATACTTTAATACCCTCCCTTAAGGGTCATCCTACTAACTACACCAAGCTTATCTTGAAATTTTACAAATTTATCTGGATTGAGATACTTGGTGAGAATGTCTACAGTCTGATCCTTAGTTGTAACATATTGCAACATCACAGATCCATCTTCAACAAGCTAGTGGATGAAATGACAATGAAGCTCAACATGCTTGGTTCGCCATTGGAAAACTGGATTCTTGGCAAGCTTTAGCACCTCTTGATTGTCGCAGAACAAGGGTGAAGGGCCTACTTGAGACATTTGCATGTCAGCAAGCATCCTTTGAAGCCATACTGCCTCACATGTGGCCTTAATTGCTCCCCGATACTCTGCTTCTGTCGGGGAAAGAGCGATTGCCTGTTGCTTCTGGCTTGTCCATGTAACTGCACCCTTACCGAGATTGAAAATGTACGTAGAAGTGGACTTCCTGTCATCAAGTGAACTTGCCCAATCTGAATTTGTAAAACCAACCAGCCTAGGATCTTTGCATCTGTTGTACAAAATGACAAAGTCAGGTGTCCCTTTAACATATCTCAACACTCGGTTCATTGCAACCCAATGTTCTGCCTTAGGGGTAGTCATGAAACGAGATATGTAGCTCACAACAAAACTGAGATCAGGCCTAGTGGCAGTAAGATAAATGAGGCTGCCCAATAGTTGCTTGAATGCAAACTCATTCACCATTGGTGAGTTTGATTTGGCTGAAAGTTTTAGCCCCTTCTCCATAAGAGTGGATGAGATTTTGCAATCTTCCATCCTGAATTTTTCTAGCAAACTCCTGGCATACTTCGACTGAGAAATGAAGATACTACCGCCTGTCTGCCAAACTTTTGCACCCAGACAATAGTGTAGGAGACCCAAGTCCATCATCTCAAATTCCTGACACAAATTTGACTTGATCTATTCAATCAAATGTAACCTACTACCAATAATGATGATATCATCCACATTGATGACAAGAAGGATGATATCATTGCCAGCGTTCTTGACGTATAAATTTGCATCTAAGGGACTCCTTTGAGATCCATGTGCAACCAAATACTTGTCAAACTTTAGGTACCATGCCTTGGGTGCTTGCTTTAGGCCATAAAGAGCCTTCAACAATTTGCATACCTTATGTTCTTTTCCTGCAACATAAAAACCAGGAGGCTACGTCATGTATACCTCTTCCTCCAAATCTTTATTGAGGAAGGCACTCTTCAAGTCCATCTGGTGGACCTTCCAATCAAACTGTATTGCCATGGCTAGGACAAGTCGAATGGTGCTCATCTTTGCTGTAGGAGCAAAGGTTTCCTCATAGTCAATACCTTCTCTCTACGAGAACCCCTTAGCCAGCAATCGAGCCTTGTAATTATCTAGTGTTCCATCAGCCTTGTCTGTCACCTTGTATACCCATTTGCAGCCAATGGGTTTCTTCCCTAGTGGAAGATTTGACAGAATCCACGTGTTCTTCAAAAGACTATGATGCTCGGAATCCATAGCCTTTTCCCATTTAGGTTTACCCTTGGCCTCTGAATACTGTTGGGGCTCATAATCAGTTTGAATGTTGGCCATAAGAGCAATATTTACTATGTTCTTTTTGCTCTTACCTCTAGACGATCTTCCCTCAACAAGCTCATCATCATGAACATCGCCAATGAGCTTCGCCCACCACTTAGGGCGAGGAGGAGATGCATCTTCTTCCAAATTAGGATGAGCATCATCATGACTTGGGATGCCTGGAATAAAACCATCTGGATGCTGATCCAGGTTATCTTGAGGAAAATTTGCTGGTACAAAATCTTGCCTAGGAGATTCCACAATGTCAGAATCATTAGAGTCCCTCCTTGCTAGTAGAGGATCTTGCTTAGGAGACTCCACAATGTTAGAATCATTAGAATCCCTCCCTTCAGGTGGAGCTACTGAAAGCTTAGCTCCCAAATCCTTGGTCTTCAGAGGCTGATTGTTAGGACTCTTGATGGGAGAAGAGAGTGAAAAGGGCCCACCTTTCTCATCAAACACAACATCCCTACTGAATGTCAAACGATCAATAGCCACATGGATTAGCCGATAGGCCTTATGATTGTCATTGTATCATGTTAGCATCAACTTCTGGCTCTTGGATCCCAACTTGGTCCTCTTGGCATCTGGAATCCAAACATACGCAGTCGAACCAAACACTCTAAGATGAGTGATTCTTGGTTTCCTCCTAGACCATGCTTCCTCTATTGTCATCTTCTTGACGACTGTGTGGGAGACTAGTTAAGAAGGTATACTGCAGTATACATTGCCTCAACCCAAAACTTCTTGGGAACATTTCAATTCTCCAACATACAACGGGCCATTTCTGTGATGGTATGATTTCTCCGTTCGACAACACCATTCTGCTAAAGGGTATAGGGTGTGGTAAATTGACGCTTAATATCGTGTTTAGCATAGAAGTAGGTGAACTGGTTGGAATAGAACTCACCCCCATTGTCTGACCTAAGAATTATGATTTGACTTCCAGACTCGTTTTCAACTAATGCCTTATTCATTGGTCCACAGACATCTGCATGAACTAGCTACAGAACCTTGGATGCCCTCTAAGACTTTCCATCTGAAAATGGAGTACGATGTTGCTTCCTTGCTTGGCAAGCTTCGCAAACACCATGTGTCTACTGTTGAATCTTAGGTAAGCCTTCTACCAAATTCTCCCGAGCCAGCTGAGAGAGGTAGGCAATGTTGAGATGCCCATACCGTTGATGCCAAAGAGTGTTGATAGATGAACTCCTTGCAACCAACGCATGCTCCAGAGGATCTCCAGTATCAAGAAGTCAATACAAACCATGATCCTTGAGGCCAACTGCCTCAGTTTCCTTGGACTCCTTATCAACAATTTGGCACTTGTGTGAACTGAAAATGATGTCCAACTTCAGATTGTGTCGCATAATTTGACTCACTGAGAGAAGATTAAGCTCCATGCCCGACACATAGTATACATTGAGAAATATTAAATTTCTCCCACCAAATGTGATATGGACGTTGCCCTTGCCAACAATTGTATACTCTTTGCCACCACCAAAGATGACGGAATCGAAGCAAGCCATATACTTTGTGAACCAATCTCTCTTGTTTGTAAAATGCTGAGAGGCTCCAGAATCAATGTACCATGCAGATGATTTGACACGATCTGTCGGTCATTTGGCTATCAATGCATAAGAGGTAGACGCCTGGTCAGACTGCATAGATGCCATCCCTCTCGTTTTCCAAAAGCATGAAAAGCGAGGTAAAGTCTATGATCAACTGGCAATAAACCCTAGACAATCAGTTGGCACAACTCCCATGATTTTGTAAACAATCTTCTAAAATGAGGCTCAAAAAAGCAAGATTTTTTTAGAAAAAACCTTCAAAAACTCGGAAAAAACAAAGATTTTTTAAGATAAAATTTTCAAAAAAAACTTTGAAAAGCAAGATTGATTTCTAGAAAAATCTTTAAAAAACTTTTGAAAAAACAAGATTTTCGAAATACTTATGAAAAAGCAAGATTTTTTCAAAAACTCTTAAAAAGCAAGATTTGAAAAAAATCTTCTAGAAAACCAATTTTTTTTCAGAAAAACCTTCAAAAACTTTGGAAAAGCAGGATTTTTTTTCAAAAAATATCTTGAAAAAACTTCAAAAAAACCAAGAATTTTTCAGAAAAAATCTTAAAAAAATTCAATAAAACACCTCAGAATTTTGTCAGAAAGTTTGGAAAATCAGGTCACAAATCTTTGAACAGCAAAACCCTAGGTCACCCACAATAAAACTGCGAAGATCTGACAAAACCCAGAAAAAGATAGGTTGCTTCCTTCAAACAAAGATACACCCGTTGTTGGAAACTATACGAGATCTTCAGAAATCTGCATAAAAGAGGATGCGTAGGTGCAAGAATTTCTGAAAATTGCCAAGAAGAAATTTTGGAAAAAAACCTTAAATCTGCTTTAAAAATCTTTAAAAATCTGCTTGAAAAAAGCTTTTGATTTTTTTCTTTTTCTTTACGAACCCTCAATTTTAATTTAAAAAAAAATCGGAAAAAAACTTTTGAAAATTTCCAAAAGATCTTTAGGTCAGCTATTAATTTTTATTGCTCAAAAAATTTGCCAAAAATGAGCCTATGCTCTGATACCATGAAATGATAATTGATATTCAATATTCGTTATTTACAAAGGAGAGTAATACTCCTTAAATAATACAATACAAGACAATGTTTCTAAAAGGAAACAATTGTTAACTAAAGTAATTAACAGAAAGTTACTAAAAGCTAACTGAACTAAACTATTGACTAACTAAAAGCTAAGATGACCATTAAATATTACAATAATACTTTAATAAATTTGTGACCCAATTTTTTGATGTACTTTTGGTGATTTTTTTGGTAAAAGACTTGGTTTTGTGAAGAGTTTTTGAATTTTTTTTGCTAGTCTACCATCTAAGGTTTTTTTGACAGTTTTTTTCCTAAAAAGAATTTGTGCGTTTTTTTTTGCCACCTAGGGTGAAGTTTGAGTTTTTCTTTATTTTTTGAACAAAATCGTGGATTGCTGAGCCTCTATTTTCTTTAACAATTTAAAAAAATAAAAATAAATTGTGAGAGTTGTGCTAGCTGATTGCATTGGGATTTGTGCCAGTTGATCATCGACTTTTACCTCGTTTTTTCATGCTTTTGGAAAACAGGGAGATGTTGTCTTTGACCAACGTCATGTTGGAAAGTACCTAAAGGTTAAATGGGAAAAAACTACAACACGTGGAAGCAGAGGATGCTTACCATCTTTGAGTACCAGTGTCTAGATTCACTTGTTCTAGGTACAAAAGCTCGTCCCACTACTGCGGGGAAGGATTAGGACAAGTATGATGGAAGTAATCGAGAGGGGGTTACGCTTCTCAAGTTGTCTGTCATCGATGAGATGTTACCAAAAATACCATCTGGTAAGTCTACTGCGGAGATCTGGAAACACTTAAGGATCTTCATGAGACCTTAGACAAGGGCAGAGCGTTCTTCTAGAAGAATATGCTGTTTTCTATTATGATGGATGACAGTGTTTTTGCAGGATCACCTAATGAAGATCAAAGACATTCGCGATCAATTGGAGGCCATTTTGTGCCATTGGTCGCAAGATGGAAGAAGAGGATATGGTGGTGATCATGCTAAAAAGCTTGCCACGATCCTACGAACATTAACTCTCTCCATTTGGCAATACCTTCACCTCATGGTCTTCTCCACTTGGCAAAGTAGGTGAAGTATCTCTCTGCTTTCTCTTCTTCGCCGGTGGTGTTGCTGATTGAGGTGTCTCCTGCCTTGTTGTTTGTACACCCAAGTTGGCCCAATAGAACACAATCGACTAGGACACATCTAGTTAGTCTACGGGTTGGAATCTTCCCCACTTGTTGGAGGCTACGTGTGTAAATGGCATACAGTAGGAGTCTAATGGCATGCTGTGTCATGTAGAACACCTTGTGCTTTAGGCACAAGAATTTCATATCCTCTTAGAGAGTATACTCACCCAATTATACACCCTCCCCATACTCAATCCGACCATGAGGGCAATCATCCACAGTGGAATATTCGATGCTCTGCTAGCTCCTGTGAGTCTGCACCTGATCAAGTTGAGGACGCATTTCTACTCAGGAGTGGCGAGGAAATTTTTCCGCAGACCTCTATTACTTGCTCTCTAGATACTATCCTTCTCCTGTTGAGTGAGGTCTGAACGACATATTCTTTCCAAGAGTGACTCTTTCTGCTGTCGTGACATCTTCGTCGTTGGTTTGGAAGCTGATGCTTCTCTTGAAGGTATCCCAAATACCTTGGTGAATTCGGCAGGTGAGAATGATATAGTCACTGGGCATCCTCTGTAGTCAATCACCAACTTGTGAGAGTGTCGATTGTATTGTACTATCATCTAAAAGTTGAGCAACCTTGTCAATGTGTGCCCATTGGAGTGCTACTTTCAGAATGTGATCATCCTCTGCTCCTAGCCACCATGATCGACACTCATTGTTGTTGAGACTTTCCCAAGTGACGGTGTCAGCTGTGATGGTGTCATCATCCTTCCGCTTCGCCATTTTCCCCGATGCAATGCGGGGTTTGAAAGGTGCTGGCCGCTTCCTTTTACTATTGCTCGCAGCCATGCCTATTTGGCAACTTCTGGCACTTCCCAACATAGGTTAAATAGACCTTTTGAGAAACGGTTGTGGAAACTGAATTTATGAACTCACCTAGGCTGGTGTACTCTCCAATGAATGGAGGGCTATACAACGTACAATTTTTTTCCTTCTGTGTCGCGACTTACAACTTTTTGCTTCCTGCTATACACATCCTTATTTTGTATGTAGTTGTTGGTTTGTGAGCATTGTACGGGAAGCTAGGGTCGCCTTAGTCGTACGGTCTTGAAGACTCTTCTTTGTCATATGATGTGAAGAAATCTCTTGCACTGCATCTTCACTCTCCCTAGCCGTACGGCATACCTTCTTTCGTCTTGTGTGATGCAAACTCTCAACCATGGCTGTATGTTATAGACTCTCCAGTGTAGCCATACAATCACGATGCATATGTCTCCCTCCTTGATCGATGTACATCGTACGGTTTTCACACACTGTCGTGTGAATTTCACAGATCACCATTTGTCCTCCCTCTCTACTAGTTGTACAATGGTGCCTTTGTTATTCTGTACTACCCTCTCACGTTGTACTCTGAAAGTTGCCCTTTTCCGCACAATGTCTGGCACCTCCCGCCATACGAAGAATCCCTGAGATTGTACGGTGGGGTCTCGTACTGAATCCTTACCCTTTATACGCAGTACAACGTACGCACTTGCTTCTCGCTGTGCACTATGTACAAGTTTAATTTGCCATATGGTTCCCTTCTTCCCTTGCCGTATGATATTCCTTCTTTTGTGATTTTGTTGTATGACGTCTATGTTTGCTTGCCATACGAACCCTACTTGGTTCCTCTCCTGTGCAAGTTGTATGGTGAGCCATACTTGTGTTGGTTTCCGTTGTATCGATTCTTGAAATTCTTTGCTGCTTCTCTTTTGCTTTCTGTGAGTCTCTTTTTGATGTGTTGTACGAAATTTATAATGTGCTTCTTGTTTTTCCATTTTTCCCTTTTTATAATCGTCCATTGAAATATTTTAATTTTTAAATATTTTACAATTTAATATTTTTTCCTTTTTGACTTCTGCTCTTTTCACTTTCGAGAATTTTAATATTTCTAACTACGCCAATTTTTTAGTTTTTTGCTTTTTGTTATTTTCTTCTTCACCATTAAATTTTCTTTTTTGGCTTTTCATTTCATCATGTCTTTTTACCTTCACCTCCAACGCGTACCGCCATTTACAAGAAAAAGGTGGTCTTTTATAACACTCTTCTTCACATGCTCCGAGATATTCCAAATTAAAAATTTTATCTACGAGAGGAGGGGGTCCAATACCTTTATAGTTGCTGTCGATGTAACACCCTCCATACTGTTGATACCATGTAACATTTTCTCCCTCGACCATCAGTGGACCTGCTGGATTTGGTATTACCCGCCATAGTCCGTTCGAGGTCGGTAGTGGAGGGGGTTCCAGATTGTGTTCCCTGGCGTATTTGATTACTTCTTCTTTCTGTTCAGATTGCTGTATTCTCACACAACTTCCACTATTATGCCTTAGCATTATGTCAACTGGTTGGCAAAATATAATTATGCAGAGATTTCTGGTTAGATGTTTGGTTTAAACTTTAATATTGATTTGTGCACCTTAACCATATAGATCAACACCATTTCTACTTCCTGACCATATACATGCATTTGTAAATAAGTCCATTACAGCAGACAATTACCATGACTCTTTCACAGTGTCATTGTATTTACAATTCGTCAACCATTTTATGCCCAATTGCAGATGAAAAGGCGTCAGATGAAAAGGTGTTAAGTATTGACAACTGGTATTAGTTTGATCCTTAAGTAATTTGACAATCTTTTCACTACACTTCTCCAATTGAACAGATACAAGACTAAGGAGACAATTAAGCAAACAGTTTGCAGCATCTAGACTGAAATGTATATTGATTAATTTCAACAATCTGATGTAATGAAGTATTGATCATAACAAAGGCACATATCAAATTCTGACCTTAATGGTATCAGTTCGGATCATAGAGATTCAGTTGCAGCATATGTGAAATTTACATACTCCCTCAAACACTTCTAAACTTCCGGTTAGGTTCCATCGAGGCACAACATCCTTAAAATAGTCGCAGATACAGGTCACTTCAGATGACAAGTCTTCTGGCCCACGATGACTTCTCATTCTGCAACGACGCTTACATCTTATTCAATGAATAATTCTCAAGTGGATTATCAAACACACTATCTTCCAAAAGTTGTGCGCCCAACACAAAATATGATTCTGCATTAAATAAGATTCTGAAACTTATGCCAGCAGCTACGTGGACTTTCAAAGGAATCAATAAGAATTATTTGATTTGCAACTCCAGACTTTGTTTTTTCCAGCTTGGTGAATGCGGTTTACTTTCATGTATCCACGATTTGGTCTTTAATAACTTTGATTCCCTTTGTATCGCTTGTGACTGACGTGTGGTTGTGGGAGAGGACAAGGGTAGCTGCTTATTGTGGACCAACTTCTTCCAACGACCAGACTAATGTGAGCTGCGTTATTAATTTGAAAATGAATCGAAACCTTCACCTTGGCAATGTCCTCCAAACTTAATTCTTCCTTTTGGAAATATTGCGAACACCTTTTCTCAGCCACGTCACACAAGATATTCTATGCTGTGCTTGCTAAGGCATAGCTACATTTATTGGAATCACACCCGATACTCTTCAGACCTTTGCCCAGATTGTATACATGGCACGATTCCCTTATTAGAATCATGTTACATGTAAGGAATTCTTTTAATGCCTGTCTCATCCCATATTATTGATTTAGGGAAATTAACTGAAGAAGGATGTAGAACTTGTTGAATCTGCGTCTGGCTTATAAAATAATATCAATCCCTATTTCACCAATACCATGCAGCTTGTATATTGTGCAGAACTGTGCCCCCATAAATACATTTTCAGACCACATTTATCACGCAAGGAATAATATCAAATAACTGCAACCACATGAATATCATAATATTTACCTCTGCGAATCTCCAATCAGTTCCTCAAACCCTAAGTATCCAGGAAACTTCAAAGTCTGAAATAAAACTATTTTCTGAAATTTGTCTGCCCTGAAGACTTAACAAATTTCCAATGAACAAACAACTATCCATTGAAATCCATTGCAAATCCTAGATGGATCCGCTAAATTGATGGAATTGGGTTTTCATCCAACCCACCGGCTCAAGGGTTTTCGTCCTCGAGTCTGCTGAAAGCTAAGCTCTCAAATTTCCTCTCAATAATAATTTTCCCAAAAGATATCCCAATGAATACATTCTTCCACCTTTTATAACCCGTCACCCTTTAATATTTTATTATTAAATATTTCACTTCATTAAAGTAAGTTATTTAATATTTTCTCTTTAATAAAGTTAGTTAAATAAATAAATAAATAATTAAATATATTTATTTTTATACAACAGGGGTGTCCCCCCGACCCAGCCCAACGGCCTAAAATGTTTGTGGCAAAGTCCATTCCTATACCCCGGGTTAGTGGAGCAGGAATTGACACACTATTTACTGACCCACACCTTGCCCACTACGAAGCGGAGTCGAACCTGTGACCTTGAGGAATGCAAACCCCAAGCCCCAGTCAACTCCGCTACAAGTGGTGGCCATAAATAATTAAATATTAATGTCCAAAATATTATTTAAGAACAATTTAATATTTAATTAAATTACGCCCCAGGTGGCTACTCAGGAATTGGGGACATTGCATATCATTAATCGGATCCAGGCACTAACTATGATACGTATTTACTTGTGTTCAAATCTGATGCCAATGATGTGTCATTTGACGATCTTCCAGACATTAGAAATTAAATTGAAATATTTTCAGAAGCTTCCTATTTTCAATCCAATGTTAGATTTTCTGTCATTATGAATAATGACTGTTACTGCTGGTATGGTTTTTCATTTAGCTGTGTTAAAAGTAATGTAGTACCTCAATAATGTTATTAATCTTGCTGCTAAACGTTTCTTGTGTAGTTTTCAAGTAGTTTTGCTCGAGAAAATCATAAAGTGCTATTTCGTTTATGTTTTTTCATCAGAATTTTAAAACAGTTGATAACAGTCACATTAATACGTATCATTCCCTTTTAAGAACTTTTGTAGTCAAGCTTTTGGGTTTTGTTATGTATAAAGTGCAATAACTTTTGTAATCTAAGTTTCTTTTCTATGTAATTGTGTTTTTCTGTTCTTGCAAGTCTACGATGTTGTGGTGTTTTCTCAGTTCTGTATGATTTTTAATTTTTAGTTATCAGGTAATGAAGTTCATGTATAGTCTATTGGTAACATCCTCTTGATGGCTTCCATCTAGGCTTTAGAGATGCGAAGCATACATAATATAGAGATTTAATGCAGATGGGATGTCTTCTGCAGGT
The DNA here is from genome assembly GCA_007115665.2 of Sequoiadendron giganteum. Lineage (NCBI taxonomy): Eukaryota > Viridiplantae > Streptophyta > Pinopsida > Cupressales > Cupressaceae > Sequoiadendron > Sequoiadendron giganteum. The sequence continues at coordinate 591,371,351 of CM021105.1, forward strand.
TTTACCTCAATTACTGTACTTCTTCAAAGTACAAAATGAGATTGATTCATTGGATTGGAGCACAATAGCTATTTATACGTGTGCCGCGTCATGTGGGGAGAATAAAGTTGGCTATGTAGAGGAATTTGCTTGGGTTCAGATGGCATCTTGATGCTCATGATATGTAAAACGTTTAAATATTTGTCAGAATCTGCGAGTCACACTTGATAAGTGCTATATTTATAAGTTTGAATGGTCGTGTAAGTATCCAATAGAAGGACTTTTGTTCTACTTCGAAGAGTTATTTAAGCCATAAGCTTTGTAATTTTTAGCCCCTTTTTCCTTGAAGTTAATTTAAAAAATTTAAATTAACTTCTAAGTAATAATTATTTTGTTCAAATATATTCGGTTATGATTTTAAATTATACTTTGATTTAATATTTGAATAAAAATTTAAATTTTCAGTTTATTTTTAATAAATATTAAGATCTATTAAAACACTATCTTTGTGATATTTTAAATTATACTTTGATTTAATATTCGAATAAAAATTTAAATTTTTATTTTCATTTTCTTTTTAATAATTAAGATCTTAGAATATGAAAGCCACCCTTAAAACACTATCTTCAGTTTTCCCATGGTAAAATGAAAAATATTTTTCGTCAAAGTGTTCATGTTTTTGATGGGCATTTTTAGTTAGAATTAGATTTTTTGGGGAGGTTGATCATGTGTTCTAGAGATGATGTGTAAACTGCTCTAGATATTTCAAAATAGCTCACCAATTATAAATCTCTAATGCTAGCTATAGCTCACCAATTATAAATCTCTAATGTTAGCTACGTAAATAAGCTTCTGTAGAGGAGGGGAAGCGACCACTCAGCAGTTCCAAGTCATGGAGAGCTGAGAGCTGAGAGCTGAGAGTTGAAGGTTGCCCTAATCTACCTCAAGTAGAACAAGCGTTTAGGAAAGTGTTATGATGTTTAAGGGTAGAGAATGAAGAGCACTCTTAGTGCTTCTGTCTTTTTGCTAACTTGAGAATTATGTTTGGACCAAGGAGGTTATTGGAACCCAGATTGTAACTCTATCAGCTCTCTACCAAAGGACAACAACGTGCAACAGTGCGACACGTTGGTGTCTCATAGGGGCGTTGTCGTCCGTACAGACAAACAGTGAAAAAACATAGATAAAATAACATAAAACCTACTAACAACTTAGCTAAAGAGGTTTACTGTGATGATGAAAAAAAAATAACAAAGGAAATGCTTTAGAAATGACAAGAATGGGACAGGTAAGAATTCAACTCATGATAGGTCTAGTTCTCCAACAAGTTCCGTGCAAATTAAGTGCCTACACACAACAAAGTGGGGAAAAATGTTGGGGTTATTTAGGGGCTTGCCGTAGTTAAACCCTCGTTTTGGTGTTTCCACCTCCTCCATGGACAACCAAATAGATAGAGAAATAGAAATACGATAAAGAAAATACAAAAAAAGAGAATGTCAAACACTACGAAGAGCACTACGCTACTCATATCCAACAATAATGCAATAGTAAATGGATAATACCACCCTCAACCAAAGGCACTCGAGGCCAATGAGACAAGAATGCAAGCTTACAACTGTGGCAAAGTCTATGTGGCCGCAACAATGTCAAAGTCTCGCAAGAAACCAAGTTGCAACTTTTGTTGTAGATGTGAAGAATGCTGTGATGTTGGAATGGAAGAGTTGATAGTGCCACAAGCAACCAAGGAGTTGCAAGGATATGCTTAGGAGTAGTGTAGAAGCATGAGAATTGTCTTGAATGTCAAGAAGAATGAATGAGAAGAGAGAATAGTCATTTTTAGGTTAATTTGGGAGGGAAAGAGTCATTCAAAGGTCGGCTGGGAGGCACAGATACGTTACTCTTAGACCCCAATGGCGAACGTAACGCCTCTACAGATTCCAACAGGAATCTCGTCAGGATGGTAACGCACTGTGCAGACGTTCATGCGTTGCATGCGCATCTTCGACAAAAATTCCCCCATCGACACTATAGACAGACACCAAGTGGATGGAGTACAGATGAAGGATGTGGAATTACATTGTTGGGTTTGATTTTTCTAAAGTGAAGGGTGTAAAAGGGGAACTTGCAAGGGGGGTGCAAATTCACACCTATACATTTTGCCCCCACTTTAGCGAACATTAATGCCAATGAGTGTTTGGTAAAGTAGGTCGAAAGAGTTCCAAGAAAATATACTTGAATTGTTGAAGAAGCATATTGCAATTTGGCATGCTCGAAAGCGCAGGGCAGACAAATGGCTCCACAGGTACTCAGTCTTGAAGAGAGTTGAAATAAGTGAAGGACCATAGATTGACGGTGAATAGATCCTGCAAGATGAAAGTGCTTTATAGGTCCTCATACTTGCAAAGAAGGCACCCCTAGGTGCTTGGTCCTGAAGGAAGCCGAATGTAGGAGATGCTTCGCAAAGTTTGAGTGAAAATCATCTTCACAGGCGCATCTGCAAATCAACATGTTAATTCACAGACAAAACATGTTAGATATAAAAAAGAAGCCACGTAGGCAAACAAGCAGATAGTCAACAATTGAAGGAAGAGCTTTCCAAGAGGTCCCTTGGGAACCCTTCAAAAGAAAAGGAGGTCCACTCAAGGGACGCACATTTTGAGAGCAATAGGAAAAAAATAGAATTCTTTGCCAATGATTCTAGCATCAAGGATTCCTTTTGAAAAATTCATTTCATCAAGGAATTCAAATGAAAGAATGGTCCCTCGCAAGGGCAAGTACGAGCCTGAGATGAAAGAGAAATTCGTCAGGAATCCATGTTGAAGAATGCCAATTTTGAATAATATTTTGAAAAAAGGTAAAAGATTTCTAAAGAAGAGACTTGTTGGCCACCAAATGCATCTTTTGAAAATCGAAGTAGCATGATAGCTCCCCCTTAGGATGGTGCGTACGAATTACAAAGGTACGTGACATCCTAAGGAAAGAGAAGAAACAAAGTGATGTTGTGGCCCGCGGTACGTGACGAGATGTAACCATGGTAATGTTGTCGCACATGCGAGGGACAACACTTAGGCACCACAAAATCACGAAGCAAGCAAAGAAGAGAGAAAGATAAAAAGAGAGGAGAAATCATGACATAACGAACAAGAGACGTGGGGCTTTGATATTTCAGGGTCAAAGCTGCTCATAAATATAGATATATAAGTATAACAATATATAAATGAATTGTCATCAACCCCCTACTATATCAGACCATGTGAAGAAGGGCACATGAAAATGAAATAAAAAATAAAAATTTGGTCAACATGGAAGGGAGGCCTAAATGCCCCCAACACTTTGCATCATCCCCAATTGTTGAAAATCAATGCACGACAAAGTGAAGAATGATGTGACGAATAGAGGAAGTTTCACAACACAAAAACACTCTTGTATCCAAGCACCTTCGAGGGTGTCAAGGGTCATCCAAGAACATATAAAACAAGTACAGGGGAACATAACACACACACTCTAATCTATAGATAAAAAAAGGCGGCCCCTAGTCCTCATCAACCAAGAGGTCGTTGTTCTCCCAGTCTAGATCATTGTAAGGGGAGGGCAAACGAGCCTACAAGGGCAAAATATTAAGGGGGGTACCCTTCGACCCTCCTGCAACAAGAACCAAGGAAGTAGGCCCCTCGAGGTCTTCTCCGCTCAATTCCTATGAGGTGAATGTCATCGATCTTGTGAAGATTGCCGATAGGGCTGGGACATCGTCTACAAAATTGAACATGCACTTTATAGGAGTGCCATGTGTCAACTCAACTGGCGATGGAGGCAATGCCCAAGATCCACTGCTAGCCTCACCAAACGATTCAGGAGTAGTGACGAACTTTGGGGACACCGGGGCTTCCTCCATCACTAGGACAACACAAGCCAATGTAGAACCACCCTCCGAAGAAGGCGAACCCTTCTTCCAACCCCCATTGCTAGTAGGGTCGTCCTCCATCTTTCGCTTCATCGAAGGATGTGAAATCCCCACAAATGAAGCAAACGGCGAGGAGGAAGAGAAGAAAACTGCGACAGACACCACTGAGGCATTTAGCATGTCCACAGGTTTCGAAAAGGGTGGGATGTCCGGAAGGGACATCAGAAGGGGAGGCTCAGCCGAAGGAGCAATGAATACATGCACCGTCTTCGGGTGAGGCTCGTTCACGCTCGGAGGGGGAGCCAAAAGCAAGACTGAGGCGAAGGGAATTGAAGCAGAAAGAGCGGAAGAGGACACAACAGAAGAAGCCGAAGCAAGAGTTGCTGGCTCCTCTTCCTTCTTTGCAAGGCAGTCTGCTCAACGGGTAGAGCCTTCCTCCAATGCTTACGCTTGCGCACAAGGCAGTTTCTACGACTTTAGGAGCTAGAGGCCGCAACCTAGGAAGGGACAAAAGACTCCTGTTCAACCATCAGAGTATCCACCACAACCGTTTTCGGCGGAGGGAGGGACTCGTGGACGAGAATAGGAGGAAGAGATGGAGAGGAGGATGCAACGACAGTGGGAGGAGCAAGCTCCAGTGCCTCGACGACGAGCCTCTTCCCATTCACTACCTTAGAAGTATGAGCAATAGGAGGCTGCGGAGGTCGAGACATAGATGATGCTCCATAGGGACCCTTCCCCTTACCATACAAAACATGTCGAGACATCGAGGGTAAGACATGAAGTTCAAATGCTGGACACTTGGGCTTTTGCCAAGCGGGCACCATCAAACTCCCCAGTAAACGCATAGGAGCGAAAATCAATGACGTTGCAACAAGGTGAGAGGAAGCAGCAGGCGGGACAACGAAAGAAGAAGAAGAGCCCTAGGCAAACTTCTCCTCTTCCCTTTTTCGAGCGGCCAAGGCAGCCTCACATTTCGCTTTCATGCAAACTCTATGCGAAATGGCATAGGGAGGAGGGTATCTCACTTTTGGCGTTATGCCCCCACTCTTGTATTTCACATAAGTTTGATACAAGTATGTCCTAGGAGGGAGCAGAACAACAGGGGCAGGCCAAAAGTGATCCATTGAGTAGTTCCCATGCGCAATCGTCGGTTTGTAACCAATGTCGTGGACTACATGCACCGAACTAGAAAAACTTCAAGCACTTATGGATTACCGAGGGAACTGCATTCATGGAAACCAACTAGGGAATGCCTAGTTTCATTGAACATTTCAGACCCCGGGATGATGTCGAAGAGTGCATTCACAGTCTTGGGCCCAACTAGCACTGACAAGGTGATAGAACCGATGGGAAGGACAAAAAGCCCATCGTGTGTACGTATAGTGCTTCTAGACTCGTCATACCCATTGTTATGTAAATTTTTTATCAACATGATTTCCTCCATAATGACATTCACTCGGCATGTAGGGTCAATGAGAACACTAGTTACGGTGTTCCTATTGATACATGCGGGGATGTACAAAGGGGATGGTTCTCGATTAGAGTTCATCGAAAAATCCTGTGAGGTAAATGTTAGAGCGGGGGAACTACTTGTAGGTTGTGTAGATGGGATGGGTAGATGTAGGAAGGAAGCCATCTTTACGTACACTAGATAGAACTTTCACAGGAGCCCGCAAGGGTTTCACAATTAGACAGTGACCCACTCAAGGTTTCGCTTCGTAATGCTTAGGAAACCTCCCAACTACGACACTAGGGGTTGTAGGTTGGGTTGCAAGGCTAGGCACCCTACAACACTCACACCCACAACACTCCTAGAATATGAGGGAAGGGTCTTTCAGCACTACCAATCAGAACCATAATAGTTCACGTAAGGTTCACCAAAATGTAGAGGGGGACCGACCACGTAGCGGCTCCAGGTCACGAAGAGTCGAGAGCTGAAGATTGCCCCAATCTACCTCAAGTAGAACAAGCGTTTAGGAAAGTGTTATGATGTTTAAGCGTAGAGAATGAAGAGCACTCCCAACGCTTTTGTCCTTCTGCTAACCCAAGAATTATGTTTGAACTAAACAAGTAGGTTTTTGGAACCCAGACTGTAACTCTATCAATAGTCTATTAGAGGACAACAACGTGCAATAGGGACGACAACGTGACATGTTGGCATATCACAGGGGTGTTATCGTCTATATGAACAAAGAATGAAAAAAGCACAGACAAAATAATGTAAAACCTACTAACAACTTAGCTAAAGAGGTTTATTATGATGATGCAAACAAGAAATAACAAAGGAAATGCTTTAGAAATGACAAGAATGGGAAAGGTAAGAATTCAACTCACGATAGGTCATGTTCTCTAGCAAGTTTCGTGTGAACGAAGTACCTACACACAATAGAACGGGGAAAAATGTTGGGGCTATTTCGGGGCTTGCCGTAGTCAAACCCCTGTTTTGGTGTTTCCACCTCCACCTCCACCGACAGCCAGAGAGATAGAGAAATAAAAATGCGATAAAGAAAATAGGAAAAAAGATAATGTCAAACACTATAAAGAGCACTATGCTACTCAAATCCAACAACAATGCAATAGTAAATGGATAATACCACCCTCAACCAAAGGTACTGAAGGCCAATGAGAGAGGAATACAAGCTTACAACCATGGCAAAGTCGACGTGGCCACAACGACGTTAAAGGAAGTCTCGCAAGACACCAAGTTGTAGCTTCTGTGGTAGATGTGAAGAATGTTGTGATGTTGGAATGAAAGAGTTGATAGTGCTACAAGTAGGCAAGGAGTTGCAAGGATATGCTCAAGAGTTGTGTAGAAGCATGAGAATTGTCTCGAATGTCAAGAAGAATGAGTGAGAAGAGAGAAGCCATTTTTAGGTGAATTTGGGAGGGAAAGAGCCGTTCAAAAGTCAATTGGGAGGCGCAGATACGTTACACTTCAGCCCCAATGGCGAGCGTAACACCTCTGCAGATTCTAGAAGCAAGAATCCTGTTAGGACGACAACGTGTCACGTAGATGTCTGTGCGTCACGGGTGCGTCTCCGACATAGCATGAGAATTGTCTCGAATGTCAAGAAGAATGAATGAGAAGAGATAAGTCATTTTTAGGTGAATTTGGGAGGGAAAGAGCCATTCAAAAGTCGGCTGGGAGGCATAGATACATTACACTTCAGCCCTAATGGCGAGCATAACGCCTCTGCAAATTCCAGAAGCAAGAATCTTATTAGGATGACAATGTGCCACGTAGATGTCTGTGCGTCGTGGGTGCGTCTCCGACATAGCATGAGAATTGTCTCGAATGTCAAGAAGAATGAATGAGAAGAGAGAAGTCATTTTTAGGTGAATTTGGGAGGGAAAGAGCTGTTCAAAAGTCGGCTAGGAGGTGTAGATACGTTACACTTCAGCCCCAATGGCGAGCGTAACGCCTCTGCAGATTCCAAAAGCAAGAATCCTGTTAGGACGACAACGTGCCACGCAGATGTCTGTGCGTCGCGGGTGCGTCTCCGACATAAATTCCCTCATTGACACTGCAAACAAGCACCAAGTGGATGGAGTACGGACGAAGGATGTGGAATTACATTGTAAGGTTTGATTTTTCTAAGGTGAAGGGTGTAAAAGGGGAACTTGCAAGGGGGTGCAATTTCACGCTTATACAACTTCAAATTTAGTGAAATATGATAAATACAGGAATAAATCCAAAGTAAAAGGAATCATAAAATGAAATAGAACACGACAATGATTATGACACAAGATCTAATTTTGGAAAACCCAAAAAAGGGAAAAACTCTAATTGGATGAGTAAATAAGAAGCTACTATAATTAGTCAAGTATAATGAATATGAATGCATGCCAATCTAAAAAAACCTTTATGACCTTTCAACAAGTATGAAGAGTGATTTTATCCATTCAAAGGGTGCTCTTCCTCAAGTCTTGTTTTAATAATGGTTGAAATGTTGGCAACTCCTTTTTTCTTGAAGTTTACCAATAAAAAAATAGATTGCAAAATTCTCTTAAAGTAGATGCTTCTACTTCCCATGTAACAAAAATCAAGAATGCTAACCTTTAGAAGTTAAAAATAGATTGACAATTCTTTTTTAGTTTTTTGCCTTGTCTAAATTGTTTGTGTTCATTGGGGTAAACCTATTGTTAGAAAGAGTAAATTTGCTAATTTGAGCTCAAAACTAATATTTCAAAGTTACAAAAAATTGTCTTGATCCCTATGATGCTTGAGATCACCTTGAATCTTTAACAACCTTGTACTCACCTTGTGAATGTGTCCAAGTGATAAATGATTCTCCAATATGAAAATTGACTTGAATTGAACTCCTTGATAGATTGAATTTGATTAAAAACTTGACCTTTTAATCATAAGTAGGATCTAGTTTTTAGATCACTCCTCGATTAAGGGCTTTTGGTCCTCAAAAGCTCAAAGATCTAAAAGGCATGGAATTCTTTTCCCAACATCATCCGTGGGGTACCATTTTGCTTTGGATGAAAGTTGACCTTTTAGCCTAACCAACCATGTTTCTTGTAGTATTGTGCATGCTTGCTTTGCTTTCATTTGATGTATCACATCTTGTTGTATTTTCTCTAATGGACTTGGATTGAGGCCTTCAATAGATGCTAAAGTCAGTTCCTCTTCCTCATCTTACATTGAAGGCTCAATTAGACTTAGTTTTCCATATTAACCATCACATACTCTTTCATATATAATAAAAAATCTAGTTAGAGGACATTTGTATTGACTTGTTCTAGAATTGAGAAAAGTCTATACCTTAAAGGTTTCATTTTTGTTGATACTCCCTAATTCCATCCTTCCAATACAACAAAATTTGATCACCCACCTTGAATTTGTGTTAGGTGCAATATTGGTCTTGCCACCTCATATACTTCTCTCGGTAGTTCTTAAGATTCACTTGTACCTAGAGCTACACTTGCTTGATATGTTCAACGAACCTTTTAGCTCTATACACCTTTTAAGTCTACCTCCTTACCTTTCTAATATGGTTGTCCTACAGGTACATCTAGTGGGCTAGAATGTAACAAGCCACACCATGTTTTAAATGGTGAAAGATTTGTAGATGAATGCAACTTGTAGGACTGTTGAGTTTATGTTATGCTATCTTTCCATGTTTTTGAATGTTTCAGATCTAGAATGTAACAAGCCACATCATGTTTTAAATGGTGAAAGATTTGTAGATGAATGCACCTTGTAGGATTGTTGAGTTTATGTTATGCTATCTTTCCATGTTTTTGAATGTTTTAGATTATATCCATGAAATAATTGAACAAAAGTCTTATTTACCACATTAGTTTCTCCATCCATTTGCTAATGGAAAGTCATGCTCCCCTTCAACTTGGTATCCATTTTCTCCCAAAGTGTGCACTAAAAATTTCTAAGAAATTTAGAATCACAATCTAAATTAATGCATTGAGGAAAACCAAAGTGAATCCATACAATTGTAAAAAGGAGTTCAATTGTACCCTTCTTTGTCAATGTTTTTTCTACGTTGAATCAAACATGCGTTTGTTGAATCTATTTGTTGGAAAAATGTTGTCATTGATGTCAAAGGTGTCTTGGTGTTTATAGCGGCCCCAAATAAAAGTAATATTGAGTGTTGAAATTTAAATAAAAACAAAATTAAGTGTTTTTTTTTTTAAATTTATGAGGGCGACCCCCCTTGGAGCTGCCCTAAAATTGGAGATTTGTAACGTCAAAGTAAATTCATTTTAATATTTCAAAGTGGGTTGACCCCCTCTAGGAAGGTGTGGCCAGATTTTGGGAGGCAAATAAAATAATTTTTCTTTGTTTTTAGTGTGGGCCAACCGTCTTGAAGAGTCACCCCTCTTGGGCAAAGAGGCATGTTAGGCAAGTATAAGTAGGAGGTTGTGAGAGGGTTAAATGCAATAAATTTTTCAAGAAATATCAAGAGGAAAAATAAAAGTTTATTCAACTAGATCTATAAGATATATTTGAGCAGATTTATAGCAACAAATTTTTGTGAGGAGAGCACGTGACATAAGCAAGATCATTGTGATTTTTTGAGTAGATCTTATGAACAATTTATTGCAGATTTGAAGAGGACATTATTGTCAAATTTGTGAAGACATGGTTGCTGATTTGAGAAGACATTATTGCTAGATTTGAAAAAACATTATTGTCGATATTGTAGATTTGTGAGAAGGCACTAGGGCAGATCTAAGGAGTGGCAAGTCAAAATTATTCATATCATTCTTGTGGAGGTTTGTCATGTCTTCGATATTGTAACCTATTGAAATACAAACAACTAAATAAAATAAATATCAAAAATATAAAATTGCAATTTAAATATTATTATAATTATTACAGAGAATATTATAATAATATTATACAATACGATATTATCAAGTGAAATCATTATGATAACAAATAAAAATAAAATAAATGCTATTAAATTAGTCATCCTAATTAATAAAGAACCCATCTCAATTATTAGAACCATTAAAATTTATAAACGTCATAGTAAATAATATCCCTTCAAGCCGATGATTGCTCAACTGAAGGGAAATCACATGCGTCACAAGGAAAGTAAAAATGGATTTAAGTCAAGACAAAATTAACACACATCAATTGAAGCCTAGAAAAAGGCAACGACAATTTAAGGTTAATTGTATTTTGAAAATAAATCGCCAATATTAAGAGAGGATGATGTGATTTTCTAAATCGCTACCATTGAAAGTGTCAAGGTGCCTCCAAACAGAAGACACAACCAACAATAAAGGGGTGCGATCTTTCCAACCCTAGATATAGATGAAACACAACCCGTCTTGGAGGAGGAAGTAGAAAATAGAGAAGGTAAAAATAGAACAGTCAAAAAAGAATTCTATACTGCTTGGAGAAGAAGTCTAAAACCCCCTGTCAACAACTTAATATAGAAATGCATCATTACACTCTTAGCAAACAATCTAATATGTATGTGGAGACTAATGGAGACACAATTTGATTAATTCTGATTACTAAAGCTATCTGATTTAGCATGATAGCCTCTTAACAGTTCCAACCAGGGATACATCATTAAAGACTTATCCAATTGACGAAGTGGGAAAAACTCTAAACCTAATCAACAAGCAAATTTTAGGGCAAATAGCACGAGGGACATTACAAGGTTGGAGCCTTCTATTTGGGAGATCGTGAGGTTGGAGCTCATGTTGAAGATATTGGAGTCTCTTGTTGAGTTGGTGCTAAGTGGAGGGGATTGGAGTCTCTTGTGGATTGTAGCCTACAAATTTTGTAAGAAGTTTCATACTAGCAAGATTTTGTTGAGGTTTTCTCCCATAAGGATTTCCACGAAAAAATTGTGTCTCATATGCATGCTCTTATTTGCTACATATTGCATGAATGGTATTGCTATGGTAATTAGGGCTTGAAGTAAAATTTCCATGCTTGATTGAGTTAAGAAGGAGCAAAGCTTTAATTTATATTGATTCACCCCCCTTCTTAGTATAAGTGTGTGTTTCATCACTATTAACCACCACAAACAAATAATGATGATACTTATATGTCATTGGTAATCCTCCAATGATCTTTAGAAATGTTCTCTTATGGATTAGTTGGGATTGGAAGTGGCTAATATATAGTCCTAATAAAAAATTATAAGCTACTTACACTATATATTTTACAACTTATTGGGTGAATATTTTGTAATTCCTTTATAAATTACAAAATAGAGATTTTAGCCACAACTATGATGAGAATGTTCTCTCCTCTTTGAAAGGGGAGGCTCCCTTCTTACTGCTTATTGGAACAAAAGTAAACTATGCTAAACTAAAAGTATTTACACTAGCTTTAACCATGTGGGGTGTGTTACATTGCCATTTTCTCTTCTTTCAAAAAATATGTTTACAATGTTCCATGGTAATATTTTGCAATGCTTTCCACCTCTAAATATCTACCTAAACAGTAATCACCAATATTCTTGATTAAACATAAGAATAATCAAAGAGTAACAATATAACTAGATTAATAGTAACCAGAAGACAAACAAAACCACAGTCTTCTTGCTGCCCTCTATGATAGTTTTGTAGTAACAAATGATGCACATTGTAGCACAAAGTCTATTGACCCACTTCACGAATAGATCTGCACATAAAGTGAATAACTCCAAGCTTAAAGTCTTGATAATCTTCACCAAGAAACACTTACATCACACAATTTCAAGTAATCAATATAACTCAAAGTTTATATATCCTTTCTTGAATGTCCTTCCAATCATAAAAAAGAGTTATCACTTATCCAATTAACAATAAGAGAAATCAGCAAGAACAACATAAGAACATTCTCATTCATACAAACTTGATTCAAAATTTGCTTCCTTTTATTAACTAAACTTGATCTTGCAATTTGAACACAGTTTCAAAGTTGAGTCACAATTTGGGAAACACTTCATTGCATAAGATTAAAAGGTACTAATTACAAATGAGCTCTCTCATATTTGTAGAGGAGAGAAAAAGAGCTAATCTAGGAAAGAAATAACTACTTTGAATTATTCAACATTAGAGTCCAAAATTATTCGAGGACTTCTTTGTTTTTACATGCATTTACAATTTTGAAAAAGACATGTAAATTATCTTGAACTAATTACAAAAAGAAGGGAAATACTTAAAAATAAACTAAGGCAAAGATTAGTCGTCTTCAACATCCTTCATTAGGAAATCACCATGCCTCTTTAGGATCATTTGCACTTCATCATTGTTTGGCCCTGAGGTATGTTTGGCGATGGTAAGAACTTTTAGGATTGAATCCTTTACCATATCACAAGCTTCATCATGCCTTCCCAAAAACACTCTCAGGTTCTCCAATGTCAACTGAAAATCCAACAACTTGTCCATTGCATCCATTGAAAAGGCTTGGTCTTCAAATTCCCTTTGGACCATGTAGGTGAACTTTTGGGCAACTGCATTAGAGGAAAGAAAATTTCGGTTGTCATCAAGCACTTTACAAGGAAGTTCCTCGACCCTAATAATAAGGTTCAAATCGTGGTCCTCACTGACCTCTCAAACACTTTGCAAGTCTTTGATCAAATACCTAATGACATTTTCTTTATGTATCATGGCTTCTTTCACCTCTACAAATTTCTCCCTATTGGGAATAATCCCAACTTCCACTAATGTCTCTATCTTGAGCTCTTTCATTTTCAGCCAATCCTGCAACTTGTTTTTCATTTCTCCCTTTTCTTGAATGAAAGAGTATGCAGTTTTATCTAATTCAAACCTCATCTCCTCCATTTTATCCATCTTTTCCACGGATGATCTTAGGAGCTCAGTACCTTGTGCCACCATTTGGTCAAGAAAATCGCCAACCACTCCACCTCTAGTGTACACCTTCACCTTTTGAATTATAGGATTTCAATGCTAACTGCCACTGCCACAGATTCAACGGACTCAAAAGATTAGGTAATCTTTTGTAGTATAGCTATCAGTTGTTTCGTCTTTTCTTTCTAATTATCCTTTTCCTTCTTGATCGTATCACACCTTTCTATGAGAGAGTTCAAGGTGGATTGAACATCTACCTTCACACTCTCACAAGTAATCTTTCCTAGCTGAAGTCTTGTGATGGAGTAATCTATGATATCCACCTCTTCTAAGGTCTTGTCAGGGGGAGGGTGAGTTACCTCTGCATACCTATTACCTTCTTCATCCACCAACAACCTTGAGAGAGTCTTCTCTTTCTTCTTTGTTTTTGTTTTCACAGATGTAAGCTACGCGAAGATGAAGCCATTTGAGGAAACGACTTATTTCTTTCTCTTTAGTGTTTGTAAAGAGAACCAAGGTGGAAGAGGTGAATTCTCTTCTAGATTTGCGGCCATAATTTGATTTGAGATTTTCTGCACCAACAAAAGTGGTGGTCACAATGGGAGAAGTGTTAGTTAAAACAACATTTGGTATCTCAACACTTGACACTTAAACATACTCGATTATAAATTGTTCCAAATTAGTTTGTGATGTAGTGTCAAAATATGGGGAAGACAGGCTCGACAAAGACATTGGAGATCCTAACACATCATCCAAACCTTGTTTGGGACTTTCAAAAGTAAACGTTGTGGAAGGGGATGAATGTACAGATTGGACTATTACAATAAGAGGCACATTGACTGTAATTACATGGGTAACAATAGTAGCAGGAATATCAGAAACAGGTGAAGATGTGGAAGGTGAAGTAGATACAATAGTAACAATGGGAGAAGAGGAAACAAGTGGTTCTTCAAGAATGTTATCATGGGGAGATATTCGCTCTTCCTCATGTTGACCTTCTTGTCCTTGACTTTCCTCTTGGATAGACTCTTCTTGTCCTTTAATAGATGATACTTTTGTGGCTATTTTGCTTTTCTTCTTATTACCTTTTACCAAAAACGTGATTTTGGGCTTAGTAGGCTTACTTGAACTAGGAGCATCACTCTTATTCTTTGTCCTTAATTCTGATTTTTCCCTATAGGATCTTGTGATACTTCCTCTGATCCAGTGAGAAATTATTTCAACAGAATTCCCCTTTCCAGTAACCAGACATTAGTGTTAGAAAGAATAGGCTCAAATCTTTCTCTAGTTGAAGTTACCTCCTTTCTGGACCATTAAATAGGAGGAAGAGGAGATCCCACATTTTTTTTTTTTTTCAAAAGTTGGGTCTAAGATGTCTCCATCATTCTCAATTCCTTCAGGAATATCAACCAAGTCTAATTCCCCAATCTGTTGCAATGTTAGTATGTACTAATCAATCTTTTTGATTTCCTCTGTTCTCATGTCAGCTCATATGTCCTCAATTCGATGCACATGTGCATAGGCTTTCTTGATTCGATCCTTCGTACCTCAATAATCAAAATAAAGTCTTCTCTTGAACATTTTCAATGTAACCCACTACATTTCTGGTTCAATTGCCTTGGCTTTAGGAGAAGTCTAGATGGAGTACCTGCCAATTGCCAAGGGAAACTTGAATCTTGGCTTATGGGATTCGATCTGCTTGCTATGCACCTCAATTATTTTCCTAAACAACTCCATCAAAACAATCTTATCAATGGGGTAGCTAGGAAGCATGTAGGGATACCTAATAGAACAATCAACCCTCAGATATGTAAAGGTAGGAAATTGAAGATACAAACATCTATACTTATTCATAGTCACCCAAGCCTCATTTGACACTCTTTTATTTTCCAACTCCAAATCGAAAGCACATAGGAACAGAGCAAAAATTGCATCATTTGAGTAATCTATGGTAAGTAGTTATGGACCTAAATCACTTTCCTATCTCCTTTTGTTGTCAAACCAATGAAGTTCCTCATGGCTGCAACAACATACACTAAGTAGGATGTCATGTAGAATTTTGATGTAGTATGCACCTTGGTTAACTTAGCATGAATGGCATCACTAATTTGTTTGCCCTAGAATATCTGTTGCTTCCCCCTCATTATTATCTTGATGTAGAGATACATTTGATCTTCAAATGTAGACAAGGTAGGCAAACCTTGCACTCTATTGAGAAGAGTGATTAGATCGTTTACCTCTTCAATGAAATCACTGCGAGGGAAACTCTTGGGCCACCTAGAAATTCTTGATAGAGGTGTCTTCAACCAATTGCCCACTTAGCAGTGTCTGGGTCCTTATCATACTCTTGTTGTGCATAGTCCCTAGTGATATCTATGTAGGAATCAATTTTAGGACATAAGAAAGGCTTATCAAGGAATTTTGCATCTAGTCTCATGACTATGTTGCCATTAACATCTCTAACACTTCTGTCATTCCTATTGTAATGTGATGCCATTTGAAGAATGAATTATGGATTCTAAGAAGCTACAGGAAATGCGGCTACCATATGAATATTACTCTTAACAATCTATCTCATAACATCACTTAATGGCTACTTCTTTGTTCTATCCAGAAAGTCAAACATGTCCACATGCCCAATTTTTGTGTCCTTAATATCATCAACATTTGATCAAACCATTGTAGTTGGAAACACACCCTGATACTTGTATTTCATGGCTTTTCCTTTGCTAGGTGATGGATTTTTCATTGGCGAGATACATGCAATTGATTAGGTACTTGTAGGTTGGCAAGTGTGAAATTCTTGAAGTGCGTGCACAAGAAATTGCATGACAAATTTTAGCATTTTGGAAATGTTAGAAAAATTGGCATATGGAAAATTGTAGCGAGGGAAATAATCAGAGCGATTGCGCATGTACTAGGGCTTTGAGTGCGATGGGTGTGCATGGTGCGCATGTGGTCAAATTAAGCAATGACGAAAAATTCCTCAGAGTTAGAGAAATTTTTGCATTTCTTGTCAGGTCGCTGAAAAACAACATCTTTACAGGTGGAATGGAGCAAAATTTGTTTGGGCATTGAAAAATGACGCTATTGCAAAAGTATTGCAAAATTGTCAAAATTTAATGACATTGCAATTTTATGTAACTTTGTTTTTGTGAAGGCGTTGAAAAACAACACTGTTGCAAGTTCAAAATGATATTTACAAAAATATTGCAAAAGTCATCAAAATTTAACAACATTGCAAAGGGGAAGTTCATTTGATTCTTGCAAAGTCGGAGAAAAAGTCTGACGACACAAATGGTATAGAACATTGCTTTAAGTCTGTTGTAGGGTCGAGGATTTTAACCGACCCTTCATCTTGTTTTAAAGTTTTTTTGTGTATTTGCAATGAAAAACCCTGCTAATACACATGACTTGGGAAGTTCACTTATGCATCATCGACAAAAAATTTCGCTTGTGCATATGTCAAAGGTTTGGCTCATGATGTTTGGGTGGTAAAAAATACTACCATTACCCTTGACATTTGAGGTCGAGCTTTATGATGTTTGATTTGTAAAATTCTCCAATTGAACATAGCATACCGAATACTTAAATGCATGATCGAAGAATTATTTCAATCGACACCTTGCTATTCAAAACTGAAACTTGATCTTTGAGACTGGGAAAAACAACAACCATTTTGAATGGGTAGATCATGTAGGGATGGAAAATAGTGAAAAATGATGGTTTACCAAACGTAACTCCTTCATACATTAGCATAAAATTTTGTTGCCTCGACAAGTCAGATTCAGGCACTAGTGTATTCACATAATGAAAGATCACCGAGCATTTTAGCGAACCATACTTGGAAATAATAGAAGGTTTTCCCGCATATGTGCACAAGTTCGATTAGATTTGAAGGAACCCTAAGGTTCAAACATGGGCAGGTAATCGATGCATTGCGGGTTTAAAACCCTGCGATGCCTAAATGGTAAAACAAGGCTTGCCACCAATGAAAAATCTTAGGGTAACAACTAGAAACTTGGGGATGTTTTCACGAGTTTTGGCCTCAAAATAGTTCATATAAGGAAGCAATGCTAGGGTTTCAAAGAAATGAAAGAGATACAAACAAAAATATAGACAAAAATCTAACATACTACAACAACAATAATAAATAGAGAAAGGCAAAAGGTATAAACATACTTGAAGAAAAATGACGAAAACCCTATTCAATTCCGGTGAAAACCGCTCACAATCCACGCATAATCAAACTCATGTGCTTCAAATAATCTCACAGAGAGAAATGGGAAACAATGAACAAAATAAATGAAGAAAAGAATGATTAAAAATCAATTTAAAACTAATTTGAGTCGTTAGAAACCTCATTAATTACACTCAAGTGAAGTCCGAGATTGCAGGGGCAAGAAAATTTGACGCTGATGTAATTTAAAATTGGAAGAAAAAATTGCAAGGTCGCTAAAAATCAGCGACCTTGTAACCTTTTTAATTTTTGCATCTTGTCTTGTAGGGGCACTGAAATTCAACGCTCCTGCAAGTGTAAAATTTCTAACTCCCGAAAATCGGATTTTCACAACTTGCACTAAAAAGTGAATTTCAACGAAATGAAAAGGGTTAACGCTCAAAATTAATTTTCGAGGCTAGGGAACCATGCATGAGGAACAATGCAATTCATCTTGTTTTACGTGCTTAGAGTTCAGGAGCTACGAAACAAACAAGTTTCGTGTGGGTTATCCCATGGATTGAGTGTAGCTGAATTCGAGGATAACACAACTAGGAACAAATTTCACTATATCTCTTTGCATATATGGCCAATATATACACCATTACAACTTGGAAACTCTTTTTGTAACCCCAAAATGATTAGCTATTGTAGAAGTATGTGCTTCTCTGAAAAACACCAATCTCCTTTCTTTTGTGATGTACAGACAAATACCTTTGAAGAGTAATGCTTTCTTATAGAAAAAATCATTCTTTGGCTTGAAAATAGTAGACCTACCTTCATTAATTGATGTACCTCTCCAAAAATTGCATGATTTTGACAATCCTACGCATAAACTTCTTTCCCAAATGGTTTAAAAAGAGGGTAGAAATAGTTAAAACTAAGGGTGACTTTGACACTATCGATAATATTTATTTTTCTTGTATTTAATTACCAAGTGAAATTGTTGCAAAAAACTGATTTGTAGTGCCTTTTTTATTGTAACTTCATTTGAGCTTTTAAATATTGAAGTGGTTGGTGATTTGTATGCACTATGGTTTTCTTGCCCAATAAATAATGCTTCCACTTTTTAACTACTTGCATCCATGCATAAAACTCATAAGTACAATTTCAAGAATGGATCCATTGAATAATTTTGAATGATAACATATCAATCTTTTGTCTTGCTACAAAACCAACCCTAAAACATAATTATTACCATCCATCTCTATCTCAAAAGGAAGATGCAAGTTGGGCAATGCTCAAAAGGTGCACTATTGATTTGCTTCTTTAATTAATGAAATGTTTGTTGTTGTTCATTCCCCTATCTAAATTTTTTTACCAAACAAAGCATGTAATGGAGTTGTAATATAAAAAATAGATTTTATAAACTTACATTAGTATTATGTTGCCCCAAAAAAGCTTCTTGTTTAAATTACACTTGTGGGCTTGGGCCAATTTACAATGGCCTCAAATTTTTCTAAGTCAATATTAACTTCACCATTATCAACTACATGTCCAAGATAAACCATTTTTTTTTTAACAAATTCACACTTCTTACCATTTAGCCACAAATTGTTTTTCCAATATAATCTACAACACCTTCAACAAATGCCCAACATGAACTTCATATGTCCCATTGAAAACAAGAATGTTGTCCAAGTAAACTCTTAACACACCCATCATCATGGGTGGGTGTATCACTTCGTCTAATGACTACACAAAGGTGGTTGGCGCATTACAAAAATCCAAATGGAAGCACCAACCACTCAAATAATCCTTGCCTAGACTTGAACATTGTTTTTTAATATATTCTTCTTTAACCCTCACTTTGTGAGAATTGGATTTTAAATAAAAAAATTATAAAATACTTAGCATGTTGAAGTTGATTTGATAAATTATCAATATGTGACGAAGGGTGCAAACTCTTTCCTATAATTTTATTTAGTGTCTAATAGTTAATGCACATGTCTTATGTTTCCTCTTTTTTTGACATCGCCACAATTAGAGAACCATGCAGTGAAGTGCTTGGGGCTTATAACACCTTGTTCTAATAAATCTGCAACTATTCTTTTATTTCATGAGTCTCTAAAATTATTTGCCAATATAATAATCCTTTCTTTAGAAGTGGATAATATGACAATAATTCAATCTTATGCTTAATAAGTCTATAAGGGGGAAACCCCTTATACTTCTCAAAAAGTGCACTAAATTGGTTAAGCAATTGGTCTACTTCCCCTTATTTGGATAGTCCATGTGTTTTTTAATCTTTTCCATTTTCTCTTCCTCTTTCTTTCCCCACAATATTAATAAAGAAAAAGATCTCATAGGATTAATTAATTTCCTTACCTAGGCAACACTCACCATAGATACCTTGGATTTTCTCACATACAAATTTATAACCATTTTTGCTTCATTTTTTAATTGGCATCTGTTGAACTTACAATAGAAAATAACATACCATTCATAGAGATATGGGTTAATAAGGATAATCTTTCATACATCTAAATGATATACCATCTACGATTACTGCACCCTTGAAATCCATTGAATATGCAAATTTGATGTTCACCACATTTTGAATAAATTTTGTACTCTTTGTTTCAAACAAAACAAGGAATACATGCTTCTTTGTTTTAGATAACATTCTTGCACCATATTTTGCAAAATTGAATTTGTTTTGAGAACAAGTATAAAAAAGAGCATCAATAAAAAAGAGCTTGGTGGAATTGTCTTCATCTTGAGCTTCATCACAAATCATGTTTGCCTTCTTCATAGTTTTATATGATATTCAATCATCTATACCTAATGAAACTTAGTCTCCTTCACCTTTTGCGAAGCTACAACACCTTTTTTCTTTTAATTTTTTTAATAGGTGTAATTTCCAATAGGGATCTTCATTATGAATCTCCTTATAATGTTTACAATATTATTTTTCTCTAACTTAATCATTGTTCTTCATGATAGAATTAGTAGTCTTCTTGGCTTTCCATTAATTTTTCTCCTTTCATGAATCAATTCTTTGTTGCCGCTCTTACCCTACTATTTTATTTAAATGTGGGATTTATTTTTATCCATGTCCAAATAATGGGCTCATAAACATGCCTCATCAAGATTTTGAGGTTTTTTGATAAATACAATCTTACAAAGATGCCCAAATAAACCTTAAACATACTTCATCATCTCTTTCCAACACATCTCTTCCCATTTGATCGACTTTCTATTGGAATTTTCTAGTATACTCTTGGATACTTTGTCCTTATTGTTGCTAGAAATAACTTGTAATACCCCAATCTTTTACCCGACATTAACAAAAAACAAATTTATGGTTTTATATTGTAATAAAAAAGTGACAATAATGTGCCACATGCACATATATGCACTCGAGACGATGAAACACATGATGAAACTCAAAGCATGCAATACCGATGTACCAAGCATTATGACACAAGCATAAGATTTAACCTTATCACATGCAAACTTCATTGTGATGATCTAATGAGAGGATAAAGTTTCCTCTAAGAATAGTGATTGGGCACTAGATCATGATCCCATTCGCTCGTGAACTGAAGGATTAGGATGAGTGCAACATCATCTCATCACTCAATCCAAACAAGACAACCAACATCCATAAGGATTTGTAACACCAGATCCAAACTCAAGGTTCACCCATACATGAGGTAGGACAATTGGGAAATCCAAGTGATCAAAGATCTCACCTAGTTGCACAAGACTAGTCATTCCCATACCTAAACATGAATTTAAACACAAAAAGATGAATAAATCAAAAGGTACACAAGGTACCATTAAAATAAGAAGATAGGCATTCATGGAATATCTTAGGGAACCATTCTCCATTTTTTTTTTCAAAAGAGGGTTCAAAAGCGTCCACTCTCTTGAAATCACCTTTATTGCTAGTATGAAACCACCCATTTTATATCCACATTGCCCATGTAATTCCCAAATCGGTCATGTTGCTGTTACAAATTACCCATGTGCTAGACAAGTGATTTTAAGTGATGAACAATGTGTAGAGTGAAAAGTGAGGTTCCTAGAAGCATATAAATTGGTTCCAAGGAAACCAAGGGATCCCCTGCAAGCCTATTGACATGAGCAACACTCAACACTTAGTTTTAACTTCTTGGACAAGAATCAAGGGTACAAAACTCAATATGAATGTAGGGCTAGGATAGATAAGCCACAAGCAACCTACATTATATAAGGCACAAATTTCACATTTTAAGGGATATTAAAAAGTTTTGAACCAAACATTTTCCAAATGCCTAAGGTTCAATTAACCATGTTTATTATTCATGATTTCCATAAATTCATTATTAATCAAGAACACATCACTATTCATAAGCATGGGAAACATAATCTCAATTGCGATAAGAGTATATAAAAGTAATTTGAACCTCAATCCAATTTGAATGCATAACATAATACCATTGATTCTATCTACCATCAAGAAAATGAACAAAACATGTCTACAAGTTTCATTCCAAATTCTAAATCAATTATTCCTTCACATTCTAATTTTAAGACTAAGGATATTATGAGATTTTATTTGAAATCACAACACGAAGTTGACTCCAAAGTCCTTCAATATACTGTGAAAGAATGGGGCTTACATCCCAAACATGGATGAAACACAACCTAACTTAGAAATAATACATGACATAAATATGATTTGAATTATAAGGATACCAATGATATCTATTATACATTCTTACAGTAATGTAATAAGGGTATTTTATGACACACAAAATAGAAGAACCATGTGCACTCTCCAAGCATCTCCAAAGATCTAGATGGCCCAAAAGGTGATAAAAACCACCAAACCATGTGGGACCTAAATGCCTATCCCTCTAAACTAAGAGGAAATGACTGAGAAATAAAGAAAAAATACACCAAACAATGTAGGTATGATATAAGAATAATTCATATTCAATACATCTACCAAGTATGCATAGTGAATTTGTTGGCACCCTATTTTTATGTGTCTCATCTTTTCTTTTCTTTTCTGCTCATCCAAAGTGCTTTCATCAAATATCCTTAGTACTATTTGTTAAAGGGTACATTTCTGGTCAATACCTTGTAATTTAGTCTTTCTTCATATGGTTTTAGGCAATTTTAGAGTTTCAAAGGTTTTAATCTTGACGTCCTTGTTGGATTTTTCATCCTTGACATGTCTTTCCATCCAAGTTTGCTTTTCCCCTCGAAGCTCCTTTTTGAATTTTTTGAGTTTTTCATCCCAACATGCTTGCCAGACTTGTCATCCTTGGTATTTTTTCCCTCCAAGTACACTTTTCTCCTCTAAGCCCCTTTTTGGAGTTTAAAAGTCTATCATCTTGACATCCCTATCAAAATTGTCATCCTTAAGATGCCTTTCCCTCCAAGTCCACTTTCCCCCTCTGAGCCCCGTTTCAAAGTTTCGGAGTTTCTCATCTTGACATCCCTATTGGACCTATTATCCATGTTATGCCTTTCTCTCCATGTCCAATTTTCCCTTCTAATCCTTTTTTGGAGTTTCAGAGTTTCTCATCTTGGTATCCCTATTAAACATGTCATCCCTAGCATGCCTTTCCCTCCAAGTCCACTTTTCCTCTCTAATCCCCTTTTTGGGATTTTAGACTTGGTTGTCCCAACATGCCTCCCAAACTTTCCTCACCTAGTATGTCGTGTTGAAAATCTGGCGTTTGAATGGAAAAAAACTTACTTACCTCCCTACATGACCCAAGATGTTGTTAATGGTCTTGAAATGAATATGATTTGGCATATGAGGGCTCTTAGATGCCTCTTGGTACCTATTGGTCCCTCTTAGACATGAATAGTGTACACAACCCTATGGTTGTTGATGTAAAGGGTATGGTTTCAAGTGTCTAGCCATGTGAAGGTGATGCAAGTAGACATGGGAGGCTTGTCCAATTATAAACAACCATGATTATTTCCCCAAGGTCTCTTGATTGTGTTGAAAGATATATATTTTTTATATTTACCAAGAATTAATGATGATGAAAAGAAGAAAAAGGAGGATAAAATAGGAGCATTTGTAGAACTAACATAATAGTGATATTCACAATAAGCTCTAAGGTTTCAATTTCTAATTCTAGGTGAAGATATTTTGGTTCGTCCCAAATTTGTAATAAACATTTGTAGATCGAATAATTTTAAGGAAAAATAAACCTTAGTTGTGTATCTCCTTGTGTATGGTATGCATTTCTAGATATGTGTTGTTTAGTTGGTCAAGCAGACAATTGCAAAATCCTTGCAAAACCTTTGTAAGGTATCTTTTCAACATAATAAAGGCAATGAATGAGCATGGTCATTGGTTACTAAGCAGAATCATTTAATATTTTGCAACCTTTTATTGTTTTTTGAATGTATGTGTAGAGCCTAGCTTGCTTATACAATTTGAAAGGTACACTCTTTTGTGGTATCTTGATTAAGTTATCACCTTTGGTTTTAGTTATTAAATCTTTTGTATGAACTTAGAGACTTTGTTGTCCAAATGGATAAGGGAAACAATAAGCTACTAGCTCCATCTCCTCATAATTCCAACACACAACACATTAATATAAATATTTTTTTATTTTTATCAATTCTAGTGTGTTTTCATTGCCATGTTTGAATGTATATAACAACATAAGGGGTTATTATAAAATACACTCTCAAACACTTATATGGAAGATAATATGTTTTAATAAGTTTCTTATCATCGAGTTCCCTAAACCAACACAAACACAAAGTGACAATGAAAGTAGGGGTGCACTATACAATGAGTATAATTTGTGTTAGGGTGAGAGTTTTTCTTGTATGATGATATCTATTCCAACACCTTAGGGAAACCCACTTGTTTTAGCAAAGATATAAGTGGAGTTCCTACCCACCTTAGTGATTGGTTCTTAGTTTCCCAACTTGAATATAGGTTTTATGGTATTCTTCCCAAGTTTGACAACCCTAGCATCTAGTAGGCAATCCAACCTTAAGGATTTGGGATCTAAAACTTAGATCACCAAAAAAATTCACAAAACCAATCAATGTACACACATGTCTTATACATCTAATTCCCAAAAAATCATACATACATATCACAAAATCCATTAGGATATAACTCATTTAACCTCAATAAGAAGAAAGTGTAAGTAATAAGACTTGGAATCAACATCGTACTATTATACAAACCAAGTGGAAAGTGAGCGTACACATCTACCTATAATAGGTGGTTCTTGAGCAACTAACAATAAGGACACGATAGTTAATCACATTTCTAAAAGGATAATATTTCATCCTACAAAATAAAAAGATCATACATGGTCTAAATTCCAATTTTCACACACATTGTTGTAAGATAATTGATCTCATTTCTATAAGGAGTCTTTTTGTCCCACAAGATAAAAAAAATCACACAGTCTAAATTCCAACTTTTACTTTTTCAAAAAATCAAGAACCATGTAAAATCCCAAAATCAACATTGATGAATGCTCTCAAAATCTTTTAATTTTTAAAATATAAAATTTTAAAAACTTTACAAAAATAAAATATCCTTTTGAATCTCATTGATAAACTTACAATTGTTAGAGTTGATGATTGAACCATATATCTCCCAAAAATCACCTACACGTGATTATCCTATCACAAAAAAGAGATCAAGCAAGATAAATTTGCCCAACAATCTAAGAATTATATTGCTGCATAAACCTGAATGAATGATTACAATGAAAGTTGAATGCTTATCTAGATGAGGGTTTGATTAAATTGAGACAAGTGTCATTATCTAATGCAATAAGACAACATGCTCTAAATATAACTCAATCTATTAATAAAAAACATTTCCCAAGTTTAGCTTAAGTCATTAAAGTAAAATATGTTTGATAAGTAATGATTAATTAATTATCAGGTAATGACCTATTTACACCAAACCCCCCCTTAAGATCAACTTAGGGAGAAACTAAACACTAATAAAGAATGCAATAATGGATGTAGAATGGTTCCCAACTACAAGGCCTAATGAGGTACCCATGTACAAATAAATGAAATCTCTCATAACCAGAGAAAAGGAGAAAAACATATGGGAAAAATCTCCTCTCCAAAAGAGAGAAAATTACATAACTACATTAGTGAAAGAAGGATAGAAGGAGGACTTAATGTGATCCCCCAAGGACTACTTTTGTCATACAAGTACAGTAGATGTCCCCCCAGTAGGAGAGAGAAAAATAGGATATGAATCCCCACATAAATAAAGAGCTCATGTGCCAATGATGAATGCTTAAAGACAAAACACAATCAACTATCTACAAACAACATTTTTCTCCTTAGAAAGAAGAAAATCCACTAGTGATTAGAGCATCCATTCCAAAAAATGGAAGAATTAGGAATCAAAATCCAAATGTTGTGTGCCTTTCAAAACTGCTTAAATGTTCACATGTTGGAAAGACATGATGTCAATCTATAAACCTATGAAGACTAATATAGAAAAATATGTAAAGGTGATGAAGATGATGGGCCAAAAATGATGATGTGGGCCAACAATGATGATGTGGCTATCAACAAAAAGGAGATGAATGTCCTCAATGCAATCCTCCAAATCTTCTATTTGAGACTCTGCAAACAGGGATGATATGACAACAAGATGTGACTCCCAATTAACTATGTCTAGAAGAAGATAGATGTTCTGCTGCACTTAACCAATAGGGTCCAAGGATGTGGTGATGCCAAGCTAATCATGAACAATAGAAGATAAAGACGGTGTCTTGATCTGAAGAGTGGGAACATGATGATAAGTCTCTAAACCATTGAAACATGCAAGACCTGTGATATACTCAAGCTACTCTAAAGTATCATCATCAAAGGGTATGCAATCTGCATTTGCAAGAGGAATGAGACAATATATAATAGGATCCTTTGGGCATAAAGAGATATTAGGGTCTCCATGGATCTCCCAAAGTTGAGTTCAAAGTGAGTGGGGATAATCAATGTTTGATACAACACACACAGTGTCAAGATCAACACTAGAACAATTCACTCCTACAACGTGATCACTGATAATACCCCATGCTAATAAACTCCCTAGTGCGTCTGGTGTAGGTATGCATCCATAAAGATAAGGAAAAATATCAAGCCACCTGAGATGTGTTAGGATAATGTCGCCAAGACTCATAGTTATCCTTTGTTGGGATGAATAGAAAAACCTATGATACTTCCTCATCAAATAAAAAATTAGAGATTGATAACCTCACTACATATAAAGCAAATCAAATGAAATCCTCACACAAATAAATCATTTCTAAGGGCCAAAATGTTCAAGTGATTGTCATAAATGTATAATCATAAAAAAATAAAGAAAATGTATCTAGGGTAGATTTTGGAAAAATTGCATGTATGGATGTGAAGAGTTTTTAAATACCTTTCCAACACCATTGGAATTGCGAAAATCAAGGATACAAGTGAAAATTTATGAGTTCAAAAGTAGAAAATGAAGATCTGACTTTGACTAAGAATATAATAAATTAGAAGAAATATATGATGATGATACCTACACCACTAGAAATTACATGGAATCATCTTTTCAATGATATCTTATTTTCCCAATTTTGACACTATATGTAAAAGTTATGGCAAATTTATGAAAGTAGGTCAAAAAGGGCAAAAAACCTTGATTGGTGGCTAGTGGGTAGCGACTTGGCGATGCCACTTGTAGAGGTGGTGACTTGATGGCGACTAGGTGGCACTAGAAAATGACATCATCTCATGGGGGAAATCTGCACGAGTCACTGGAAAAGCCACTCCCACCAAAAAACTTCCAAATCTTCGAAAAAAGTGGCTAAAAAAATACGTAGAACGTCTAAAATGACACAAAATGGGCAAAAAAATGTGTAAAAGCCTGTAAATGGTGCAAAAACAATGTATAGATGCATAGATATGGTATGAATGTATGGATTCTCATGGTTGTATTAATTTTTATGCCTCAAAAATGTGCAACAAAAAAAAATTGCCTATTTTTTTTTTCTAGAATTTAGCAAAAAAATAGTCGATATTTAGGTTTTTGGCCACTCTGTATGCAAAGGAGAGGTGCATTTTGCTCCATAATGCACCATTTTTTTTTCTCAAGGTTGGACCCCTCAAATTTTGAATAGGAGATTGTAGATCTAGTGCTCTGATACCATATTGGAGTTGATGATTGAACCCCATGACTCCCAGAAATCTCCTACAAGAAATTATCCTATCACAAAAAAGAGATCAAGCAAGATAAATTTGTTAAAAAAATTGAGAATTCTATTGATGAATAAACCTAAAAGAATGATTACAATGAAAGGTGAATGCTTATAAAAGAAAAAAGGAAAACTCTAGATGAGGGTTTTATTAGATTGAGACAATTGTCATAATCTACTACAATGAGACAACATGCTTTAAATATAGCTCAATCTAATAATAAAAAAAATACTTCCTAAGTTTAACTTAAGTCATCAAAGTAAAACGTGTCTAATAATTAATTGGTGATTAATTAATTATCAGGTAATGACCTATTTACCCCAACAACAAAAGACAAGTTAAAAAATATAGCGTATTAAACCTAACATAAGTTATTCTCTTGAAAAGATTATAATTTCTATATTGCATAAATGATAGGCAACCTAATTAACGTTTTTTATATTATGTCATATATAGTAGGTTGTCTAAAATTTGTAGGTATTATTTTCCCTATTTATCTAATTCATATTTTCATGTCTCTTGTTGATTGTTAATGAAAAAAACGCAGGTTGTAATCAACACATGTTTAAAAATATCAAGGTTTTAAAACATCATGCAGACTAAAAGTAATAAAGACTTGCACATTTGGTTCTCTTAAAAAATAGTTACAATTATCTTAAAAATGCATGATTGTCTTCATAGACCATTGCGACTCACTTTGAAAACACTTGCAAATTCTTGTTCATCTCTTTTATTCACATGCAATATTTTATTTAGTACAAAAGGTAGTCACAAAAATATGTTTCCATTTGTAGGTGATTCATGTTAATGTTATTGGCATTCATTAATGTAAAAGGAAAGAAGGTGGTAGGTTACAAATGTATCAAATAGAAACCTACAATAAAGGCCACACAAGGAAAACGTGTAAAGGTGGTAGGTATCCAACAACACACAATGATTTTTGTTGACTTGCTATTGATATATCTTCCACCATTCATCCTTTTCTCAAAGTTTTATTCCATATTCCTAAAATGAATAATGGGTTAGAAAATGATTTTTTAATTACTACAACATATCTATTGAAATTGTAGATTGTAACGAAAAAAATTATGAGAAAGTGTTGATTGTAACTTATAAATTTATGTCAATATGTTAATTGTGTGTTTTTATGTGTTTGTATTCCCATACATGTGAGGGATGTAAAAGAAAATATCTTAGGCATACCCATAAGTACATCTAGTATGGAAACTAGCCTTTGTCAAATTTAAGTATGAGATTTGGAATCGCTATACATGGGCAAAAGGAAACAAACATTTTTTTCTTCATTCTTGGGAGAAATTGAAAGTATCATTTATCTAAGCTTTTAATTTATGTTGATGACTAACAATTACACATTTTTGACTAGTTTCACATTTACATATTGTGTTTTATTTTATATTATATTTTCATTGACAATTCTATTATTGTTTATTTTGATTCTTTGATTTGTGTGTACTTTTCTTTAATGTACATAATTTAAAATGGATTCTAGAAATATATATAATTTTAGTAATATATAATTTTGTATATGTTGAGAGTATACATTTGTTCTAATGATTTAGATTTTTAAAAAATTATATAATTTTTATTAAAGTTATTTTTAGTTATTTCTATTTTTGAATATGTATGTTTACTTAGTTTTACATACACATCAATGCTAGGGTAAAATATAAAAGAGAAAAGCACATATCTTCCATTTTTTCTATTCATTTTACACTTTACACGTTATATTTTTAAGAGGGGCGAGGGGGGCATCTAGAATTAATAACTTTGCATACATATGTATGTTCTCAAGTGGTTTAGGAGTAGAAAAGGTCTTGAGTTATGTGTTTAGGGTTGTGAATTTAAACACATCATTCTAGTTTATTTCAATTATCACAAATAATATATAATCAAATTAAGACAATACACTCACATGCATGTCATCAAAAAATACAAGTTTATCTATCCATTACTTTGTTTACATCAATGTCCAACACCTTAGTTTTTATCATTATTGAATCAATCTCAAGGCTTGACTATAAACAAGGAAACCTATTGCTCTTTCAAATTGTTATAGTAGGTCCCAATGATACTTCATGCAGCAATCAAAATTTCCTTATACATATATACATTCAACAAACATCCTTTACACGTAGTGGAGGGCAAATTCCATATATGATGCATCTACTAAGGACATAATTGCACAATACATAACATAAATGTGCATGATTGCATCTCTCCATAAAATTATGAGGACGAACTAGTTCAAATTTCATCATTTTACTTTGAATACATTCAATTTTAAGTGGTTTCAAATTATACTTAAAAAAACAAAACAAAGAAAGCTCTTTAACCACCATCAAAATCAAATAAACCATAATCCTTCTCAATTTCATTTTAAACCATATAATTTCTATCTAAATTAAATTATCACATTCAACTCTTTCTTTGTCTAAAATTAATACTAAAATCAATTTACTAACTTAAATATTTTGAAATGTATGTTTTTATCTCTACAAATATGATATCATTATCAATCATAAATAAAACAACTCCTAGTGAAAAAAATAGATTATTAAGAAATCAATTATAATTTTTAAAATTGATATCAAGAACGAATAAATTGCTTACTATATAATTTCATCTACTAATTTACAAATTAATATTTTAAGACTTAAATGATCCCAAATAAAATTTTAATTAATACAATATATAATTTTAAATCTTTAAACAATGCATATTTTATCTTTCCTTTTTTAATTTACTTTTAGATTTTATCTTCAAAATTTAATAATAACAAAATATTAAAAAAAAAACATTGGAACGAGTTTTCCACGATCCATGAAATTGTTGCAAGCTTTTGGATTCACTGTGTATGTTTTTTGTGTCAACGTTTCAGATCATGCTCAATGATCCATCATCCAAAAGAAGAACAATCACATAACACCAAAAAAATCGAAACATCGACACAAAAAACATACACAATGAATCCAAAACCTTGTAAACAAAAAATCTTGTTAAAATACTTTAAAACCAATATAAATTAGTAATGCATGCTCATTAACATTGGAATATTACAAAAAAATCCCATAACAAGAAAAATGTACAGATTTATGATAAGGAGTGATAAAAGTTTGGTTCCATTACATGGTAAAAAACAAGAAACAAGAAGCTTAGCCCGCCCTTACTCAATCTGTCCATACCAAACACCTTGAATCTTAACTTCCTTGGGAGTCTTGGCCCCCAAATCAGTGTCACTGGGCTGAACACTCTCAAACACCCCAATGACCTCCCCTGTTTCTGGCTTGGATTTGCTCACGCTCAGACTTATCTTCCCTGTAGAGAAGGACGTGTCCTTAATATTCTCCTTAAGCAGTTCCTCCTCATCACCACGCCCTCCAGCTGGCAGAGCCACGGCGTTATCATAACCGGTGGAGCCACCCCTGCCCTTGGGGTCCAAGAAAGAGGAACCCCTGTAGGAAGGCACAAGAAACTCCCCTCCGAAGTTTTCGGGCGTCCCTGAGGCCACCAGCTGCTTGATCGTGAACAGGAAGGGCACGCGCTCGCCACCTGGCAGCTGAACTGTCACTGCCGCGTAGTCGATGCCGTCTTTCTCCTCGAATTTGAGCTTGCCATCTGGGGCGACGTCCAGCGGGCCCTCAATCTCGTCCAGCGTGTACGTTAGACGTGTCATCAGTTTGGTCTTCTGGAAGTCTGGCGGGGCGTTTTTGCTCACGCTCTCGGCCTTCACGGTGAATGACGTCGGCTCCAGGCAGAGCTTCTTCAGCTCGTATTTGCCCGGCTTGAAGGCGAACTTCTCTACGCCGCCGTCAATTGTCGGACATTGATTGGCCGTGCCGGAGCCTTTTACTTCCAGGTAGGTTTTGCCCTGGATTTCGTCGAAGGTTAGGCGCTTTGGTGCTCCCTCTGCGCTTGCTCCCTGAAAAGTCACCAAGGAAAGGTGAGAGTATAGATATGCTACCTAGGAAACAAAACACTATAACGAAGCTATATTTGTTCAGAACAAACTGCACACAATGTTTATAAATTCTATTATCAGATTGGATACTTATCAATTGGTGAGTAAAAAGGGGCTTTATAATGAATGGTGTTAACATTTACAGAAGGTTTTGTAAATAGGGTTGCAATTTAAGTAGATTTAATTTTGGAGAAAATTTCATAGGTAAGATGGAGTAGTATTAGGATGGGAAGGTTTTGTAAATAGGGTTGCAATTTAAGTAGATTTAATTTTGGAGAAAACTTCATAGGTAAGCTGGAGTAGTATTAGGATGGGTGACCTCCCGGGAAGACGAGTGCTTGACCTTTGTGAGCATCACTTAGATGCAATGAGTGTTAAGTGGAGCATTCATTATAATGAGAGCTGGTTCTTGTGAACCATTACTCATGAAATATGGGTCAATGAGTTTGACTCGTAAAACTACACAATTGAATCCTGATAGCAATATCACAAGAAAATATATATGAAAGCCTATTTTGGAGGAAAAATATTAAGAAATGGTGGTATGTTCACATTCATTTGAGGAAAGTATGGAGTTTGTCTGATTTCTTATATCATATCTCTAGAGATTTGAACCTCATAGATAGTATAATCAAGTAACATACTATCATAATCATCAATTGTACTCAACCAATATTCAATATTATGAAGACTTTGGAAATTTTGTAAGATTGATTGGGTGTCCCTATTCAATGTATTAATATAATATTCTTTTTATTGCAACCCTTGATCCTATAAATTATTTAATTTTATAAATATTAATAACATCATTAATTCATCAATACTATATATTGTTGTCAATGGGTTCTGAATGAGCCCACCAGGGATCAAGTCTTCACTGAATGAAAGGTCCCAACATCATAAGAGATGAGGCTGAGATTGTACCTTGAACAAATTTGACGAAATGGATACCCCTAAGTCTTTGGTTCTCAACTAAAGAAGTTTCACCCTAAAAATTCATGCTCCCATATCAAAAATAAAATAAAATTATATATTATTTAGATGTGATAAACTACATACTATATGATAAAATTTGAAGAAACAAGTGATATTCCGATTAACTAAGTAGATACCTTGGCACCAGTTTCTTCACAAGATCTATATAAAATAAAAATAAAAAATAAATTATCATCCAAATAAAATAACAGAAAATTAAATTTAACATCTTCTACCCTATTCTAACCTCAAAATTATTAAAATCTTCTATTCAACCGAGAAATGCTAATTATTGAAAACATGGAAAATAAACCTGTTCAATCCAAAAATGTCAATTAATTGAAAACATTGAATTGAATGTTCAGCAGGCCAAAAAAGCCTGTGAAACTTCCAATAAATACAGGCAAAGCAAAAACAACCCAATAGCACAAAAGTAATTCGAAAGAACATTGAAAAATGGCCCTGAAAATAAAATACTCACCGCCGGAAATTCGAAACCCTCAACACAAAATTGAATCGGCAAAAAAACAAAACAAAAAATGTGAACAATTTAAAAATTCCAGAGAAGAATCGAAGTTAAATACGACTTACAGACACGACGAGTGCTGAAGTGGCGAGTGCGAAGGCCGCCATCTTGGATGCATCGACGAACTTCTCAGCAAAGTCCTTGACATCCTCTTGCAGCGAGCATGATATTCTGGAGCTCGCGGGTTTCGAACCCAGGGCCTTGCACACGTGTGACGATGATGATGACGATATCGAGCTCCGGGGAATGGTGAGCTTGGTGGGTTGGAACAGAGTCGATCCTGTTGCCAGAGACGCCGCCATGTCTGGCACACACCCTGATATGTTCCTTCTTGCTAACTTTGGAGATAGCGGATTGCTCCTCTATTGAGGAATGAAGGAATGTAATCAATATTGAAGAAGAAATGGCGCAGATAGATGTCTGGATAAGAGATTGGATAAGGGGTCATTCTATTGGTTATCAACCGTATGAGGCCTTTAAACGGACACGTGGCATGGCAGAGGTATTGGGAAGGGCCGTTTAGCCTATCTGCAATCTGGAAGAAAATACGGGTAAAACCCCACCAATGGGATGGTGCCTCGAGTGGGATTGAATAAGGCCTACTTTATTTTTAAGTTAAACTACATTAACTAGCATAAGTCTTTAAGGTGCAAAACTAGACATGGAGACATTCTCAAAGAACTATTCTACTTGTCTTGTGGATGACATTGTCATCGAGAAAAGTTTGACAAGTTGTTAGCATTGATCTTTTGGGTCCTTTAGATCGCTTGGTCTCGTGGACGTCATTAAAATTCCTTCATTCATTCATTAGTTCTTTGAAAAAATTAATGTATGTTGTTAGTATTGAAAAGGAAAAAAAAACCATTCAAATATGTAAATAAAATAAATATTAATATTTAAGATAGATTAAAGGGTTGTGATGTTGTTCTAATGGTGAAATTTGTATATTTATATTATTTTTCATTTAATTTTGTGTTTATTTTGAAAAATGTATATGTTTAGATGTCAATTTATATTGTATTCTTGTATAAAATTAGATTCATTCTTCTTGCTTTTATTTATTAGTACACAGACATTTTCATACATTTAGACCTTACTCTCTTCTTGTATGCACATATTCTAATACATTCCCTCAAAGCACACATTTACTACACTTTCATATATTTAGACCTTATTCTCTTCTTATATGCGCATATTCTAATACATTCACTCAAATCACACATTTACTACACTTATTTGTACACCTACTCATATATAGTTGTTATCCACCAAGATTTGATTGTTACCCCGCCTAGGGTCATTTTCCAATCATGGGGTTAGCTTTGTAGTGACGAACTTGACCTTTTCCTTTTCAAAATTCAAAATTCAAAATCTAAATGACTAACACCCTTTATTTCCTTGCTTTGGGCCAATTAAGTATGTCATAGAGCCATAGATATCTTGAAGATCTACATTTTTTTTTTAAATGGGCTTAATTGTCTTTCCAAAACAAAAGTTATTGCCTTCAAAGTTGGACCTCCCACATTAGAAATGTAAGAACATTTGACACATTAAAGAGTTATAAAAGGGAGTTACACTTGTTGAGCAACTTATGGCACATCATAAGGCATCTTTGAATAGAGATAATAGATCCAAATGGAGCACCCATTGATGAGTAGGTTATGACGAGCTTATGGTGGGTGGAAGGAATATGCTATTTTACCCTATGGACTCATCTTGGGATTTAGGCACTAGATTTTTGTTAGGGATTTGGGTGTCACATTTTGGTTGGTTTTGTTGTGCCCTGCACGCATGCCGCATCCGAAATGGGGACCCCCTCTTTTCCCGTCCTACTTTAGGTTGCTTTTTGCCCTTTCTCCTTAAGAGATGGTCCCTCAAAATTTTGATTTTTGTTTTCTCCTCTAAGTTTGTAACACTTATTTCAATTGGGAGAAGAAGTGGTATTTTGCAACGATTTTAAAGGACATTGCCTATGGAAGCCTCACTTACAATATTTCATGCTTAAATGGTTTGGGCCTCAGGACTTTGCAAGCCTCACAAATTTCACTTGCTTAAGAAATTAGTGAGGTTGGTAATTCTCACGGATTTCGTGGGATACGGAAATTAGCAAAGTTTTGGACTTCACAAAATTTGTTTGGGTTGGAAATTCCTAAACTTTGATGCTTGTTAGGATCTTTGAAAGGTGTCTCTAACGGGAAAAATTTGAAATGGTTGACTGATTGAATGAACAAGACAACTAAGAGGGGGGTGAATCGGTTGTAACTTAACAAAACATTCAAACCCTCATCAATATTCAAATCCATATGCATTCATTAAACCCTTAATTTGTATGATGAATTAGTTGAAAAGTAGATAACATAAACTTAAACAACTCTAACACCATGTACAAGAGAACACCATATTTACGTAGAAAACCTTAGGAGGGAAAAACCACGGTGAGGATTAGGTCGCAATATAAGTAATTGCAAAATCGATACAAAGGCTCATTGCAAGAATATGACACATTATCCAGAAAGGTTCACATCCTAGGCTCACTATTGGAATAAAAAGAAGAGAAGAAGAAGGAATGTTACACAGAGAACATGATCTCAATGCAATAGAAAATCCACCACAATCTCTCCAACACCTTCCCAGCTCTTAAGAGATCAAGACACCTTCAACTCACTGCTTATAGCAATCTTGCATTATAGCTCGCACTGCAATTTGCATCTATGTGCTTCACTACTCTAAATTTCACATCACAACTTTTCACTTCCTTTCGACACACCTCATCTCACCTTGTATTTAAATCATCCACGACTTGAAAAACATCTTCAAGTTGGCTACACATATCTCACACTTACATAATCAAAATAGGTCACCACAAAGCATTCCCGTGGTGGATAAGAATGAAGATGGACCACACAAATCCTTAGTTAGGACCCAAATCTATCCTAACACACCTTAACACACTTCCACAAACTTCGAAGATGCTTCACATGTAGTGTAAACACCAAGTCTATCGTTACTCGTGCAAACACTATTAAAACTTTAAGTGGACGCTTCCTTAAATCAATCCATAACTTTCAGACAACAAATATCACTTGAACATGATCCAAAAACATCCTAACAATCAACAAAATCCTTTGCAACAGATAACACCTAAAGAATGTACAAACCCAATACATCCAGACCATTTTTCCTTACACACTGTAATACTCTGCAACTCGGAAGACCAACTTCTAGAACACCAAACCTTGAATCCTCTTGATAGAAGCAAGTGACTAACACCATCAACTCTCACTCAGAATCACAAGTCTTGAAACATAACTACGAAGAAACACAAAGCAAAGACATTTCTCCCAAACACCTTTGTAAGCCACACTGCTAACCCAGTTCACAAACTAGTGAACATAAATTCTTCTGCACATTGATCTAGAAGCCCAAATTCTAGGTATAGAATCTCTAGACACCTCTAATCAACATATCTGAACCACACAAGCAAATCTTCAACCCAGAATAAATGTGGAGCAAAATCAAAACACCTCTACAACACCCTGTTTCCTCTTTTTATCAATTTTATCAATATCCTCAACATCTTTAATCATAACCAGAAGCTTATCAAAGCAACACCATAGGTTAGCATCAATAACTTAACTAATGACAACATAATGGAACTAATCAAAGCAACAATCTCTTTCAACCACAACACAAGCTTGTTGACATCAATAACAACACCTTCATACTTGCAACAAATGCATGATAATTCATAGCTGAACATTTACGGTTAATGAACATTCAAGATTTTATAGTCTTCAAACCTTGGAGTTTGCATTTACATGATTTCCCATTACCAAATGAGAAAAACTTGAAACTACTACAGTATACCCTCGCAAAATTTCAGTAGCATTTCAACATTTCATGGATTTATGGAATTCATGAAAACCTCAAACCTCGAGTGTCAAGCATAAATAATTAATTGAGGTCTCGAGTAATCTCACCTTTTGGGAAATTCTTATTCTCATGAAAATTTTCATAGTTCGTTAAATTTCCTGAACCACCAAAAGCCCAAAGTGAAACCAAGTACTTAGTCATTTTATACCAAAACAATTACTTCATTGATTTTGCAATGTGGAGAAATCTCTGAAGTGGGTCCTGGTGTGCAAGGTTAATGGAGTTAAAGGTTGTCTTTGCTAAAATACCAATCTCATAGATTTTTGGTCATCATGAAATATTTCAAGAAAACTTGGAACCCGCGAGAGTCCAAGATGTTTGAAGGGTTAAAAGGGAGTTTAAGTAAAAAACATGCTAAAACACCTTCTTTGTGAATTTCACGCTCTCTCAAAATTCCTGTTGTCATAAACATTGATAAAGTTACCTAATTCATGAGGATCGAGTTTCGTTAACCAAGTCCTCGCAAATTTATCTTCATAATGAAAAAATTCAAAAGTCACAAGAATCTGCAAGAATTCTAATTCTCCAAACTTACTATTGTGTTGCATTAGTGAAGTGCCTCTTCATGGATTTTGGGTTTGCTTGAAATACCTGAAGCTAATAGAATCCATAGTTTTCTCAAACCTTGCTAAAATTGGTCTCACAAAAATGGACCTTCTTAGAAACGTTTCATGATTGCTTAGATTTCGCGAGCCTGTATAAATCCTGAGCTAAGTTTAAAAAGGTAACAAGTTTTAAGGCAAAATATTTAAGTATTTTCAGGGTTTTCCTTGTGCCCCGAAATGTTTGAGGTGGTTCTTTCTTGGGGATTTCTTTCCCCCTTGAATTTTGTGAAAAAAATTTAGAGTCTTTGCATCACATAAGTAAATGCAAGTTCCTTTGATGATTTCAACATGCTTGGAAATCTCTAAATTTCATGATACCCTCAAATCCTCGAACTATTCTCTAAGGCTGAATTTGATGTTTTTTATAATGGGATTTTTAACATGTGATTTTTAGAGTTATGTTTTATTCAATCATGGGGGATGTGATTATTTTTATCATGAATTTGCAATGATTTGAATATGATTAAGATCTTATGGGAGATTCGTTCATCCTTTCCACACTTCTCCTCCCTTTCAAGTAATTATGATGTTTTTCTAACAGATGTAGGCTTAGACAAGCAAGGTTGAGGCAATTAAGCAAACAAGAAAGGCAGGCAAGGGTAAGAAGACTACACAGGGTGAATAAAATATTTCCAGGGTAGCACAAATGAAGCTTAACTTAAAGGGTTTCCTATTGGAGACCAAGATTGCTTTGTACTGGGGCAATGTAGGAGACACCAACCTGGGTCATGTGGACCTAAATGAGTTTAAAAATATAATGACTGGCTCAAACCCCTCTGATCTAGTAGGGAAAATGGTCAGAAATTGGATAGTACAAGTTGTGGGATTCCCGCCATCAATTCAGTGTCCTGAGATGATCATTGAGTGTGCTAAGCACTATAGAATCAATGAAAGATTATTGGCCCACAAGCAAAAATCATGACCAATTACATTGAAGAGGCCCTGGATGAGGCTTTTGAGATCCTATCTCACTCAAGTCTGACGATGTTTACTTTGGAGGTAGCCAATAAATTCTACATTCACAATCCAGATAAGGCTATGGAAATCATCAACACTAAATTGGTGAATAAACCAAGACAACATTTTTTAAACCTACCCAAGTCCTACATAGAAGTGATTTCTATAACAAGTATGGTGATATGATAACAATTTTGAGCAGAATCATGGGACTAGAAAAGGTTTCTCAGTTCAAGGATTGGATGTTCTATGCTATTGGAGAGATCGAGAAGGGAACCAACTTCCATTGAGTGAGGTTGATTAGCAACAACATCCCCAAATAGTTGAAAGAAGTGGAAAAGACTAGAAAGTTTATAATGGCTTCTTATGTTTTTTATATGCTTGCTAAAAATTTCAAATAAAGAGGGCTGACATGTAAAGGAACAATGGGCAATGGGCTCAAGGAGATGAAAGTATATGAGTGTTATCCACAACTACATTTATCTAGCACCTCTCATTATAAGAGAGTGAATGATTCCTTTTCAATGTACATTACCAAAACAATACAAGAGGCTATGCACATCAGATTGTCACCTGACTCTATGGAGTTAGTGAAGAAATATGGATCTTAGTTCATCCAATTTCAAAAAAAATCATATATCAGGGTTCAAGGATACCCTCTTAGGTCCTATAGAATGCGAAGGTGTTGCAAGTTTGTGCAGTTGGTGTTGTCATTGATGTCAACAAGCCTAGGTGTTGTCGTTGGTGTCAACATTATGAGCAAGAGATTGTTGCTAGGATGTACAGTTGGTATTGAGTTGATGTTGTCTTTGGTGATGCTTTGATTAGTTGCATTATGTTGTCATTAGTAAGCTATTGGTATCAACCTCTAGTGTTGCTTTGATAAGCTTTTTCCTATGGATATATGGTTGAGTTTATATGTTGCAATTGGTTAAGTGGTGATGTGGAAGTGTTGAAGATGATGAGAATGTGTCTCTAATGCTTGGTTTCCAACTGCTTTTGAGAAAATTTGAATAAAAAGATGAAACAGTGTGTTGCAGTGGTGTTATGTGTTGTAGAGTAGTGTTTTGGTTTTGGTCCACATTTCTTCTATGTTGAAGATCTACTTGTGCAGTTTGGATATGTTGATTAGAGGTGTTAAGAGGTGTTACATCTAAAATTTAGTGTGATGGATCATTGTGCAAAGGAAGTTGTGTTCACTAGTGTGTGAATTGAGTATTGCAGAGGTGTCTGGGAGAAATGGGTTTGCTCCACATTTCTCTACAGTTTGGTTCTAGGACTTGCAGATCTAGAAGTGTGATTATAATGTTTGTATATTCTTCATTCAAAGTTGTTTGAGGTTTGGTGCTCCAAAAGTTAGTTTCTTGAGTTACAATGTATGGTAGAATTATCTGAATCTACTGGGTGTGTACATTCTTCAAGTGAAAGTTGTTACGAAGGAATTTGTTGGATTTTAGGGTGTTCATGGAATCTTTTAGATTGTGTTCAATTGACATTTGTTTTCTGTGAGTTGTCTTTAGATAAAAGGAAGTGTGTACTTAATTTTCTAATGGTGTTTACACAAGTTTAGCCGACCTTGGATGTTTACACTAATTACAGAGTTACTTTGGTGTTTGTGGAAGTGTTTGAGCAGATTTGGGTCTAAGCTAAGGTGTGTTGTGGTCTGCCTTCATTCCTTTCCACCACATGAATGTTTTGGTGCTAAAATAATTTGAATTTTCACGGTTGAGGTGCATAGATGGCCTTGGAGAATTTTTTCAAGGTTGAAGATGGTATAAATAAGTGTTGAGTTGTTGAGGGATGATGAGATAGATGTGTATGATGCGAATGATGTGAATTGCAAAGTTGTGAAGTGTAGTGTGAGCTTTCATGTGTTAGATTATTGGATGCAATGAGAAAAAGGTGTCTACAACTTTCAATAAGGCTGTGAAAGTGTTGATGATGCTTTGGTGGAGTTTTTGTTGCATTGAGATGGATTTCTCATTGTAACATTCTTCTCTATCTTCTTTTTTGTATTATGAAAGTGAGCCTTTCTTTATTTTGGGTAGTGAGACCTCCAAAAGTGAGCCCTTTGTAGTTAGTGTTGTTATAACTTTATATTGTGAGGTAATCCTCACCGTGGTTTTTTCCTTGGGTTTTCCACGTAAATTTGGTGTTTCTTTGTGCATGGTGTTGCTTTGGTTATGTTTTTTTTATATTCTTTCATGATAAATAATTCTAAAATATTAAGGATTAATTGAATTAATGTGGATCTATATGTCTATGAGGGTTTCAAAGTTTTAAGGTACAACTGATTCACCACCCTTATCAATTGTCTTGTGCATTCAATAATTGGTATCAAAGCAAGGTTTCTTGGAAGAAAGCTTAACCGATTGAGGTAGATCTTGGATGTCACACAAGAAAGATGTTCCTATGTTTTATGGATGAAATTATGCATTCTGGAAGACAAGGATGGAATTTTTTCTAGTTTCTCTTGGATTTGAGATCTGGAAGTCTGTTGAGATTGGATATACTATGCCTAAAAATGGTCTGAGCACTGATGATGAGATCAAGGCCTATGAAAACAATGGTAAAGCAAGGTTTGCTCTCTTAAGTGGTCTTGCTAATTTTGAACTTGTGAAATTTATGAATATGAAAACTATTAGAGAAATTTGGGTAAAGCTAGAAAGCATTTATGAAGGAGATGACAAGGTCAAACAAGTTAAGATGTAGAACCTAAAGATCATATTTGAGAGCCTGGGGATTTCTAAAGATGTAAACACTACAAGCTACATGTAGAAGATGGATGAAGTTGTGAGTTCCATCAAAGGTCTTGGTGGAAAACTTAAAGAAAAATAAGTGGTAAAGAAGGTACTTAGAACTCTTCCTAAATCTTATAGCCATAAAGTTTCTACGATTGAGGAATCTCAAGATTTTAGTAGATATACTAAATATTAGTTGTATGGCTCTTTAACTGCTTTTGAAATGAGAGAATTTGGTCCAAGCAATACAAAATTTGAGACTACTTTTAAGGTTGGAAAACTAGAGAAGTCTATGGAATCAAATTAGGAGGATCTTGATGATGTGGAAGCAAACTTTGTTAGGAGAAAAAAAAGGTACTGGTAAGTACAAAGGTAAGTTGTCTTTTAAATGTTTCAGTTGTGGAAAGATAGGTCATTGTGCTTCAAGATGTTCAAACAAAGCCTTGAATGACAAAAATAATGAGAAAAAGGTAAGATGATTAAGAAAATTTATTATGTTAGAAAAGATGTAAGTATATCTGATGAAGAATTTGATTATGGGGATGATGAGGATAGTGAATGCTTGTTCATGGCTTTAAAAGCTGGAAAGTGCTCAGGAAGCAAGTGTTAATATTGAAGGCACTTTGGTGTCTGCTTATATTCATGCTAGAGAGGACAAGAACTATTAGATCGTTGATAGTGGATGTTCTAATCATATGACCGACGATAAGAGTAAGTTTGTTAAAATTGAAAAATATGAAGGAGGACTTGTTAGGTTTGGTGATGATACGCCTGCTAAGATATGTGGAAAAGGTTCAATTAGTTTTGATGGCAAGCATAACACTAATGATGTTCTCTATGTTAAGGGTTTAAGACAACCTCTTGAGTGTTGGACAAATGTGTAGCAAAGATACAATCTTATGTTTCAGGATGATGGGTGTGAGATTAGAAAAGGCTTTGGAACTGTGGTTGCTACTAGAAGGACATATGAATTTTTTTATTAGCTTAAAGGTGTTGATGGTCATTGCTTTCTAACTAAAGTTAATGAAATTTCTCTATGGCATAGAAGAATGTGTCACATCAATTTTGATAACCTAGTGAGAATTAGTTTAGTTCAAGCTGTGAGAGATCTACCAAAGATTACAAAGCCTATCAATGTTGTATGTAAGGAATGCCAAGTTGGAAAGAAAGCAAGAAGTTTCAAAGTCAAAGAAAAATCCTCTACTAGACTGTTGGAATTGGTACATATAGATCTTTGTGGTCCTACTAGAGTAAGAAGTCTTCAAGGTGATGAGTATTTTATGCTATTGATTGATGATTATTCTAGAATGACATGGGTTACTTTTCTCAAAGAAAAATCAAAAGATCTAGATAACTTTAAAGCATTCAAAGTTATGGAACTGTGAATGAAATGGATATGAAAATTAAGTGTTTGAGGTCTGATAGAGGTGGAGAATTCACCTCCAATAAGTTCAACATCTTTTGTGAGAATCATGGAATAAAGAGGTGTTTATCTACCCCTAGGACTCCTCAGTAGAATGGAGTAGTTGAAAGAAAGAATAGGACTATTCAAGAAGCTGTAAGGACAATGATAAAAAAAGAAAATCTACCAAAATTCTACTAGAGAGAAGAAATTCACATTGTTGTTTACATACTTAACAGGGTACAAGCAAGAGAAAACAACACAAAGACTCCCTATGAGCTATGGTATGGAAGGATCCCTACTATCAAATACTTCAAATTGTTTCGAAGCAAATGTTATACTAGAAGAGATGAAGAAAAATTAGGAAAGTTTGATGCAAGATTTGATAAGGGTATCTTCCTTGGATATTCTACTAGAAGCAAAGCTTATCAGTGCTACAACAAGAGGCTAAGAAAGATTGTTGATAATGCAAGTATCAAGATTGATGAAGATTTACAAAATAATTCAATGGTGATAGATGGATTTGAATCGAATGAGTCTTCTTGTAGAGAAGAATAAAAAGCTAAAGAAAAATAAGTGCAGATTGAAGAGGAAGAAGCTCTAGAAAAGGTCCCTAAAACTCATAAGTATGTGTAGAAGAATCATTCTGAAGAATATATCATTGGTGATAAGAGAAAAGGTGTACTAACAAGAAGGAAAGTTGTTGAAGAAAAAGTAAATCTATGTTTAGTTTCTAAAGTTGAACCCAAAACATTGATTGAAACATGTAAGGATGAGTATTGGATTAAGGATATGGAAGAAAAAATAATGCAGATTGAGAAGAATTAAACTTGGGAACTTTTCCCAAGACCAAAAAATAAGAATGTTATTGGAACTAAGTGGGTGTTCCAAAAAAAACTAAATGAGAGTGAAGTGATAAGAAACAAGGCAAGGCTTGTGTGTAAAGGCTACTCACAAGTAAAAGGAATAGAATTTGAGAAGACATTTACTTTGGTGGCAAGAATGAAAGCTATCAGGTTGTTTTTGGATTTTGTAGCACATAAGGATTTAAAATTTTATCAAATGGATGTGAAGTTTGCTTTCTTGAATGGATAATTGGAAGAAGAGGTATAGATAGAACAACCAAAAGGATTTCAGTTATCAAACAAACCAGATATGGTCTACAAATTGAAGAAGACATTATATGGTCTAAAGAAAGCTCCCAAAGCTTGGCATGCAAGGTCAGACATGTGTGAAAATTTTGTAATCTCTTTACAGATTACAAAACTAGAATTTCAGCCACAGTTGTGTGAGATAGAATATCTTCTCTCGAAAAGGGAAGGCACGCTTCTTATTGCTTACCAAAATTAAACTAAACTATTCTAAGCTTTACAATATATACACTACACTAATCATATGGGGGTGTGTCACATTCATGATTCTTTCTTCTTTCATAGAATGTGTTTACAATGTTTCACGATTTTTATTTTTTGATGCTCTAGAACTTTAAATAAAACCTAAGCAGTAATTTCTAATACTTCTAACTTGTCAAAGCATAGTCTAGGAGTAATAGTATGATAAAATATACATAACAACAAGGCTCGTGAAGGTACAAAGTTGTAGTCTTCAATAAATAATTCTTCAATAAATTAGCCATCATTGTGAATGATGCACAAAGTCTTCAATACATTTCACAATCAGATCCACGAATAGCATGAACAATTATAAGTACAAAGTATTATAGATCATTCACCAATATTATCAACAATTTCATAATTCCAAGCAAAAGGTGTAGCACAAAGTCTACACAAATTAACTCAAAATCCCTCCAATCTCAATTAATAAAACACTGTTATTTCACTCCAATAATAAGATAAACTCATGTGAGAGACATAAGAACATTCACATTCATTGAAATTGATCCAACATAAAGTTTGGTATGCAATTTAGCCTTCTTTATTGATTGAAAAATAGTTTCATAATAAGAACTGAAAGTTTTAAAATTGCTTCACAAATGAGCAACACTTCATTGCATAAGACAAAAGGTCAATAATACAATACAACTCTCTCTTGTTTATAGGTGAGAGCAATGAGCTATTATAGGAAAAACC
This sequence comes from Sequoiadendron giganteum, assembly GCA_007115665.2. NCBI lineage: Eukaryota > Viridiplantae > Streptophyta > Pinopsida > Cupressales > Cupressaceae > Sequoiadendron > Sequoiadendron giganteum. The sequence continues at coordinate 591,416,140 of CM021105.1, forward strand.
CTAACTAACTATTGACTTATTCAAACGTGATGTCCATGATTGTAGGAGGACATCTCTATTTTTACATGTAATTACATTGTTGCAAAATGACATGTAAAAACACCAACACCTATTTACATAAAGCATGTGAAAAATCATAAAAATAAACTAACTCTGGAAGCACAAAAAAGATCATTTCCTTGTGCTTTCAACCAAGAAATCTTCACGATGATGTGCACTTCAACATTGTCAAGTATTGGAGTGTACTTGGAGATGGTGAGGATTCTTGAGATTGACTCCTTTGCTGGTGTCAAACTCTTTTCGATGCCTTTCAGGAACTATTCTCAAATCTAGAGTAAGCTGAAAATCCATCATTTTGTTCATCGAAGCTATTGAGAAAGCTTCGTCTTCAAATTATTTTTGAACCATTGATGTGTACTCTTAAATAACTGAAAGATTGGGAAGAAATTTTTGGTTGTGTTTCAAAGCTTTCTTACTCAATGAAAGGAAATAATTCAATCAAAACCACTCAGGATCTTGGACATAAAAGATCAAAATGGTATACAAAAGTAGCTCCAAAAAGTTTCACATTTTTCAGTGAGACTTTTTTTGAGTTTTATGCACTCGTGGGAAAATTCTAAGCAACTGCATATGCTTTGGTAATTCAAATACAAAGGTGGAGAAAAACTGATCTCTTGCATGGGATATTACACTTTAGATGTAATGGCTCAAAAAATTTGAGATACTACATGAAAATATGCAATAGCTCAAAAATTTTGAGACACTGCATAAAAATATGCAAAAGTGGAGAAAAAACTCAACATTGCATGAGGGAAGGAGCTTTAGATGCAAGGGCACTAAATTTTTGAGCTACTACATGTGGGAAGGACACTTGGGTGCAAGGGCACTAAATTTTTGAGCTACTACATGTGACTTGTGGTTTGAGATGCAGTGTCTCAAAAATTCCCCGACACTGCATACAAGAAAATGACTAAGGCACAAAAATGGAAAATATTTAGAGGCTCAAAAATTCCCCAAAACTACATGTGAATATGCATGGGTGCTAAAATTCAGCAAAACTACATGATGGAAAATATGCAGAGGCTCAAATATTCCCCAACACTACATGTGAATATGCACAGGAACTAAAATTCAGTGACACTGCATGATGGAAAATATGTAGAGGCTCAAAAATTCCCCAACACTCCATGAAAATATGCACAGGCACTAAAATTCAGCAACACTGCATCTCATAAAAACCCCACTCCTACAAGTGCTAAAAATTTTCTAACTCCCAAAATTGAATTTTCACAACTTGGTTTAAAATGTGAATTTCAACAAACCAACAAAGGTTAATGCTTGGAATGAATTTTCAAGGATAAAGAACCATACCTGAGGACCAATTGGGATTTGCCTCATTTTACGTGCTTAGAGTACATGGGCTACGAAATAGACAAGTTTCGTAGGGGTTATCCCACAAATTGAGTGTGTTGAATTCAAGGATAACATCTAGCTCTAGCTAGGGAGCTTCCTTCGACCATTCTTTGAAACGATCGAAGGGAGAAGAACTCCAGACTCTAAGTGCCTTCATCCATCCATTGGGCATAGACTCAGGTGACAAAAACAAAACGAATCAAAAAGAAAATGACGCAAAAACTATATGCCAAAAGAGAACTGTTGTTACTACATGTTGGTGAACTTGTGAAAGGTCCTCTCCTTTTGTCCCATGATTCATCAAACAATGTCATGCCAGGATCCCATACATGATTGTGATAATGTCATAACCTTTCATTTTTGGTTTGATACAAATTCCTCTTCTTACAAATCATTAACTCGACATCACCTTGGGTATGAAATTTTTTAATTCCTTTCTTACATGCAACCTACATTCCTAATAACAATGCTTCACACTCTGCTTTGTCATTATTGTTGTCGAACTACAACTTGAAAGGAAAAGGGAAGATTTTTCCTTTAGGATGTATGAGAACAATTCTCGCTCTTGATCTAGTGGACGAACAACTGCCACCAAATTCAATATTCCAAAAATTGTTTGGATCCACTAAATTGATAGCTTCAAAATTTGTGACTCCTTCATCTAAAGAAGATTCTCCATCTAAAGAAGATGATCCATTTGTTTTCTCCTTTTTGCTTCCATTCTTATCCAAAGACTTGGATATTTCATCAATTTGAAAATATAAAAAACTCATCTTAGGAGACTCAAAGAGAATCTAAGCTTTTGGGTCATCCAATCTTGATACTGAAAACGTTGCTTCCCTTTTCAGAAACAACTTCTTCGTAACACCCTTGACGGGTATCCTTGCCTTTGGAAGATCCATTTTGAGCTATCCTTCCACATCCTTGCAAAAATTTCATCCAAGTAAGAGACCATAGGGCATTCGAACATTTGCAACCAGCACTTTCATCTTGATTTTCTTCTCTAGAAAGACAAAAAATGCAAATTGTGCATCTTTAATTTTCTTGATTAGGGGCACTAGTTTATTCTTCATGGAGAAACAATGGCAAAAAGTTTTTTTCAAATTAAGACCCAAGGCAGTGGCTACCTTAGTTGGCATGACGTTGTCGGATGCACCAGAGTCAATAACACAATTGCTCAACTTGAAGCCATTGACTAGCAATGAGATGTAGAAAGGATCAATCTTTTCTGGAACTGACAAGGGAGCAGAGACTAAGTTATTTTTTGGAGGCTTAGGCTTTGGGGTAGTAGGAATATTTAAAGGGATTTATTTAGATGGATTAGTTCCTTTATCCTTTACAAACTTAACAAGCCTATCAAATTGCTCAAGATTGGCTTTCAAGTATTCGACTTCAAACATCTAGATTTTTGTTTTCTTCGCATGATTAATGATATCAAATTCTTGAAATGAATTCATCAAGGAAGTAGGTGTAAATTTTAGAATAGGTTTAACAAAATGGGCACTGGTCTTAGGAACTTGATAATTGGCTTTTGAACTTGAAGAAACAATAAGAGGACAAGGAGCACTTACTGATTTATTTACTGTGTCCTTTGGTTGCAGCAGCAAAGTACCTCTTTTTGCAATAGTTACGAGCAATTTTTCCATTGCTTTTGCATTATCAACTTGATTTTGGTTAAGCTGATTTTTTTGTGACCAAGTAAAAACACCATATGTGTCTATCACTATTTCCTCCTCATCGGGTTTATGCTCAACATGCCAAATAACCAACATTTGAGTCGCCAGCTAGATCCATTCCCTCATCTTGGAATAGATCATCATTTTCCTCCATAGGATAATTCAATTGTGCGCACTCATCTTTCTCTGTTTCATAATATCCCCCAACTGCATTGGTGGGTGGATCCTCTAAAGCAATTCTTCCTTGTGGTGCAGGAAGATGGTTTTGATTTCCATTTCTGGAATAATTGGAAGAATTTAGGAAAGTCCTAGGAGAATCCTTGTAAGAAGTATTTGAAACTTTCTTCTTCAAGGCCAACGACTCATTTGCTAACCATTTTACCATGGTATCCGCAAAGTTGGGGTTATTATTTGAAGATGAAGAATTTGATGCATGCCCTTTTCTATTTGTATTTGTTCTTAATTTATGAGCAAGTATCAAATCATCTTCAACACTTGTAGCTAGTGCCTGAGCAACTTCAAGATCAGGTATGACTGCCTATGCAACAAGAAGCTTACCTCTGGAAGTTGTGTGTTGATGAAAAAACACTTAGTGTTATGGTTGTTGGTTTGGCCTCTATGGAAATCCTTGTCACCAAATTCTTGAATTTAGCCACGAACTCACACATGGGTTCATGTGCTTCTTTTCTCATAGTTTTAAGCTGAGCTAACAAAGCGTGTGCATCTTCAATAGGTTTGAATCTCTTCAAACTTGGTACAAAGAGTGTTCCAATTAGTAACAATAATCAAACCAAGAGAATAGAACCATTCAGCAACTACTCCTTGTAAGGTTTCAATGAACAACCTTACAACAACATATTCATTTTCAATACCAAGAACACCACAAACAATGTAGAAGGAAATGATGTATTCATTAGGATGTTGCTTGCCATCTCTATAGAATTTTGGAATGTTCTTTCGTGAAACACGTGGAAGCTCGTGCAAAGGAGTTGCCAAATTGAGAGGACCAAAGGCATTTCCCCAAGGTCAAGGAGGTGGTGGCTGAGCCATAAGGATTGGAATAATAGGTACTTCAACTGGAACTCTATGAAAAATAGAAGATTCATTGGGAAACATTGATATTAAAATTCGTGGAGGATAACTTGCAGTACGTTGTAACGGTGACCTTGCTTAGGGAGGAGAAGGAAGAATGTTATGATGTTGCAACAACTAGTAAAATGGATCAACCACACCTTGTTCCCTTAAACCTCATGTATAACTTTTGTTAGCTAGTATGGAGACTTTGAAACAAAAAGAAAGATTAGGAACAAAAATACACACAAGCTCACAATATGATATTGGAGTGCTTATCGACTTCAATCAAAAGCATGAGGATTTGATTGTGTGTTTCGATCCCCAACGGAGTCACCAAAAAACTATTGTGTGAAAATTCTGTAATCTCTTTATAGATTAAAAAATTGGAATTTCAGCCATAGTTGTGTGAGATAGAATCTCTCCTCTTAGAAAGGGGAGGTTCCCTTCTTACTGCTTACCAAGAATAAAGTAAACTATTCTAATCTTTCCAATATGTAAACTACAATAATCATATGGGGGTGTGTCACATTCATGATTCTGTCTTCTTTATTACTTAATTAACTATTGTAAATGCCACATGAATATATTCCAAATTAAAAAGACATAACTAGTGGCTAAAGTCAATCATAGCTACAAATGTCCATTTAAAATGAGTCAATGATTCATATATTCACTTCAAAATTCAAATTACAATATCAGGTTTAACTTGGATCCTAAGGCCACAAAGTCATTACATTGTACACTTTACAACAAATACATGAATGTATTACATCAAGTTACATCTTAGACTAAAATAGTCTTGTGAACAACTAAGGTTCTTCTTTGACGCTCGCCTCCATTGGTGGACGAGAACATGGTTGAAGCACTTTATCGCCCAACCATGAAGCTTACGCTTCCCCAAAATTCTTCCAACTTGAAGAATGCCCGACCTTGCATTAAAAGTTTATCAAGAGAACAATTTGCAAGGTAAAATCTAGTGTGTGCCCATACATCAACATGCAATTTCTATCTACAAGTTAGAAAAGAAAATGAAAGATCTATCCTAGGAATGGCAAAGAGTGATATCACAGATTTCATACATACAAAATGAACTGTATTTCTTGGCCAAGATTTTTAAATGTGTTGCAACAACAACAAAAAATAGGTTCTGGTAAAGCAAACCTTTACTCTCTGAACTCCATTTCGACACCCATCTCGAAAGGAAAATTTCTACAATACAACATCTTATAACAACTATCTACCCTCTAGCAGCATCTACCTTGAGGTGCTCTAGTCTACTTAGGTATCACTATTTTGTTCAAGTATTAGAATATTCTTCTCACATGCATTTACGAAAATAAGAATCAGATTACTAATTTTACTCTTTAGACAAAAATCAAATACATGATTCAAATAGAGTGATTCAACAATTAGTCATATCATTCTCATGAATCATCTTTACTTTTCAATATAAGCATTATCCATTTAAAAATGAATTAAAAAAAGAAGAAGATATGTTACAAGTATGTGTATGTACATAGATGAAGTCTATGTGCATACATATATGTGCCTACTTAAGTTTTGATTTGTACATACTTTGTGAAATAAACAATTAAATTAGATTGCAATCATTAAATAATATTCCATTTGACGTTTCCTTTGCCAAAATAAAGAATCTAGAAGAAGTCTAGATTAATAGTTTCACACATACTGTTGTTTCTTTTGCACTCTCCCAAAATTTTGATACTCTAACATTGTTGTTTACATATGAACATTCATCGTTTTAATAGAACCAGTATTGTTTCCTACTAAACAGTTATAAGACAAGTTGTTTCATAAAGAACGTTCACAATTTACAACTATTCAATGTTGTTCCAACTAAATAGTTTAATGAACAAGACTATTTTCAGCTACAAAGATGACTTTACAACAAATCAGTGTCATTTGCAGTAAAATATTCACTGTTTACATCAATAGAATGTTGTTCCAGACTAAATAGTTACATTTTTATGACAGACAATGTCATTTTCAATAGAATATTCACTATTTACAATTACTCATTGTTGTTTCAAGCTGTCTAGATGCTAAATGATAACATTACTATTTAATGTTCACTGTTTTAAATAGAATAGGGTTATTTCAGAATGAATAGGTAATGAACAGTGTTATTTTGTCAGTAGCAAATATTGTCTACAGCTACTCATTTGTCAATTTCAAGCAAGCCAAAAATATTTCACTAACAAATCAACTAGCCCAACTTCATATATGAAAGCAAAATGCCCAATATTTAGATCTTTGAACACTTTCATTACCAAAACTACATGTGAATATGCATGGGTGCTAAAATTCAGCAAAACTACATGATGGAAAATATGCAGAGGCTCAAATATTCCCCAACACTACATGTGAATATGCACAGGCGCTAAAATTCAGTGACACTGCATGATGGAAAATATGTAGAGGCTCAAATATTCCTCGACACTACATGTGAATATGCACGTGCACTAAAATTCACCGACATTGCATGATGGGAAATATGCAAAGGCTCAAAAATTCCCTAACACTGCATGAAAATATGCATGAGCGCTGAAATTCAGCAATTGCTGCATCTCAGAAAAACCTTGCTCCTGCAAGGGCTAAAAAATTTCTAACTCCCAAAACTGAATTTTCACAACTTGGTTTAAAATGCAAATTTTGACGAACCAACAAAGGTTAATGCTTGGAATGACTTTTCAAGGGTGAAGAACCACACATGAGGATTGATTGGGATTTTCCTTATTTTGCGTGCTTAGAGTACGTGGGTTACAAAATGGGAAAGTTTCATAGGGGTTATCCCACGAATTGAGCGCATTTAAGGATAACAAGACATGTACTTGTTACAACAAGAATTCAATAAAGGTATCGCAAATAGAAATATTTACTTCAAAGTTGGAAAATAAAAAATCTTGATTGTGGTTCTATATGTTGATGACATAATTTTTGGAGGAAATAAAGCTATGTTTAAGAAGTTTACAAAAGAGATGCATAATGAGTTAGAAATGCCAATGTTTGGGGGAGATGAATTTCTTCCTTAGACTACAAATCAATCAGACAGATAAGGTTATTCTCATCTCACAATCAAAATATGTCAAGAAAATGTTGAAGAAGTTTGGAATGGAAGATTCTAGGCCAGTAGGTACCCCTATGGTTATTGGTTACAAGTTGAGAAAGAATGATGAATCTCCTAAAGCTAATAAGAGAAAGTACAAATCAATGATTGGAGGATTGCTATATCTAACTGCTACTAGACCATATATCATGCATGCAGTATGTTTTGTGGCTAGATTTCAAGAAGATCCCAAAGAGTTGCATGTTGCAACAATGAAGAGGATATTCAGATACTTGAAGGGCATTTTGGATCATGGATTGTGGTATCCAAAGGATACTAATTTCACTCTAAGTGCTTATACAGATGTAGATTGGGTAGGTTGTGTAGATGATAAAAAAGGTACATGTGTTGATGCATTCTTTCTTGGATGTAGATTGGTGTCATGGCTAAGCAAAAAACAAGATTCGATATCTTTATCTATTGCAGAGGCAGAGTACATTGCAGCAGCATCTTACTGCACACTAAGTGTTATGGATGAGGAAAACATTGAAGTATATCATAGTAGTATATGATGAACCAATTTTTATCTCCTATGATAATACAAGTGCTATCAATATTTCAAAGAATATGGTAATTTTCAAGGACAAAGCATATCTCAATCCAATGTCACTTTTTGAGAGAGAGGGTTGTAGAGAATGAAGTGAAGCTTGAATATGTGCCTACAAAGGATTAGGTTGCTAATATATTTACTAAGGATCTTCCTAAGGATAATTTTAAGTATCTCCAGGATAAGTTGGGGGTTATTGCCCCTCCTTTGAACTTAATGCATAAGGAGATGCATTAGTCTAGTGGATCTCAAGATTCATTATTTTATCTAGATTGATGTTGGTGGCTACCTCTTAGGGGGAGTAGGTAGTGGTCAGGATGAGTGAGTGTTGTCATTGTGCAACAATTGCTTATTTTTGCAGAATAGTGTGTGTGTTCCTAAGGGGGAGTTTGCAATGAAGTAAAGGAAAGGAAGTTGCAGAGCAGTACAAGTTTGTTTGATATTAATGGAGGAGAGATGAAAATATGTTGCCCTTTTCCATTGATGTCAAAGGGGGAGAGATTAATGAAAAATAAAAATTTATCAAAGGGGGAGAATGAGTCATGTGAAAAGTGAGGTAAGCTAGATGACAAAGAGAGAGACAAAGAGATTAATGAGTTAGTTGTGTAAGAAAAAATGGGGAAAAGGAAAATGAGTTGGTATGGAGTAGAGTATTGATGGTCAAAGTTGTTGTGTTTTTTGTTGATGGTTTTTCACATCATGTGTTTCCATCAATGAAAAAGGGGGATATTGTTGCAAGTTTGTGCAATTGGTGTTGTCATTGATGTCAACAAGCCTAGGTGTTGTCATTGGTGTCAACACTACGAGCAGGAGATTGTTGTAAGGATGTGTAGTTGGTGTTGAGTTGATTTTTTCTCTGGTGATGCTTTGATTAGTTGCATTATATTGTCATTAGTAAGCTATTGATGTCAGTCTCTAGTATTTCTTTGACAAGCTTTTTCCCATGGATACATGGTTGAGTTTCTATGTTGTAGTTGGTTCAGTGGTGATGAGGAAGTTTTGAATATGATGAGGATATGTCTCTAGTGCTTGGTTTCCAAGTTCCAAGTACTTTTGAGAAAATTTGAATAAAAAGAGGAAACAATGTGTTGCAGTGGTGTTCTGTGTTGCAGAGTAGCGTTCTGGTTTTGGTTTGCATTTCTTTTATGTTAAAGATTTGATTGTGTGGTTTGGATATGTTGATCAAAGGTGTTGCATCCAAAATTTGGTGTTCTGGATCATTGTGCAACGGAATTTATGTTCACCAATGTGTGAAATGTGTATTGCAGAGATGTCTAGGAGAAATGGGTTTGCTTCGTATTTCTCCACAGTTTGGTTTCAGGTCTTGTCAATCTGGAAGTGTGCATATAGTGTTTGTATCTTTTTTTAGTTGAATTTGTTTGAACTTTGGTTCTCTAGAAGTTAGTTTCTTGAGTTACATTGTATGGTAGAATTGTATGAATGTATTGGGTGTGTACATTCTTCAAGTAAAAGTTGTTGTGAAGGAATTTGTTGAATTTCAGTGCATTCGTAGAATATTCTAGATTGTGTTCAAGTGATATTTGTTTTCCGTGAGTTGTATTTGGATGTGTGTACTTAATTTTTTAATGGTGTTTACATGGGTTTGATCAACCTTAGGTGTTTACACTAATTGTGGAGTTGCTTCGGTGTTTTTGGAAGCGTGGCATGGCGTGTTTGAGAATTTGGGTCTGAGCTAAGGTGTGTTGTGGTTTCCCTTCATTCCTTTCCATCGTGAGAATTTTTTGGTGCTGACCTACATTGAATTGGCATGGTTGAGGTGCATAGTTGACCTTGGATAATGTTTTCAAGGTTGAAGATGGTATAAATAAGTGTTGAGTTGTTGAGAGATGATAAGATAGATGTGTATGGTGTGAATGATGTGAATTACAGAGTTGTGCAATACAAATTTGTGAAGTGTAGTACGAGCTTTCATGTGTTAGATTATTGGATGTAGTGAGAAGAAGGTGTCTAGAACTTTCATTAAGGATGCGAAGGTGTTGATGATGTTGTGGTGTACTTTCTGTTGTATTGAGATGGATTTCTCACTGTAACATTCTTCTCTATCTTCTTCTCTATATTCTAGAAGTGAGTCTTTCGTTCTTCTGGGTAGTGAGCCATTTTCAATTGGTTTTTTTATTACTTTATATTGTGAGCTAATCCCCATCGTGGTTTTTCCCTTCTTGGGTTTTCCACGTAAATATGGTATGTATTTGTGCATGGTGTTGCTTATGTTTTTTTTATGTTATATGGTTTCATGAGAAATCATTCTAAAAGATTAAGGATTAATTGAATTAATGTGGATCTAAATATTTGTGATGGTTTTAAAGTTTTAAGGTACAACTGATCAGCCCCCCTTTCAGTTGTCTTGTGTATTCAACATAAGGTATCCGACTAATAAAATGGTGATGCTAAAGGTTACTAGGTAACATGTTGCCTTTGATAAAGTATTGAAGGTTTGATGCATAGAACAAGCATGGGAGGTGAATTCCCAATAGCAATGAATGGTTGGGAGGCTTGTCCCACCTTTACAAGTGCACAAAATTTAAAGGTTGAGATGGAATTCTTTCACCTCTAGACACACATAGAAAGGGAAAACTTTGATCCACATGGAGTTTCTAGAAAATATACTAATAGATCTTACAAGTACAAGCCCCATATTGAAGACTATTGGGAAATTTGCAAAGTTTGAAGTCTTTAAGAGGAATTTCTTGAGCCTATCCATTGAAATTATTAGATTGTACATGTAGACATCTAAATTTGACCACTTATATTTGGTCAAATTTACCCTTTTCATCTAAATATCCTTTTATCCACATTAGTTAAATAATGTTACTATTATTTAATTAATACCCCTAAAGTCTTCTAAATACCTAAGGTATTTAGTTAAATAATTAAATACTTTACTCATTTATCTCTTTCTTCCAAGGAATTAAATAAATAACCCACTTATTTAATTCCCTTTATGTTTCATCCACATTTAATCCATGATTAGGATGTGTCACATCCTCCAACTTTTTCAAATTGGCTCCTAATCATCATTAGACACCTAACTCTCTTTTAATCCTTCATTGACTAGTCTAATCAACCCTTTAGTCAACTCTTGTCACATTCCAATTGAATTTTTAATTCCATTTTATTCTTCCAACACCTTTAATGGAATTTTTAATTCCATGTCCTCTTCCCCATGTGAGTTTAAAATTCACATTTATTCATCCCATGCATTTCTCTTCCCCATAACCCCTCATAGGTCACATCAGTCACATGGGACAAGGACCTCCTTTAAGAGAACCTTGTCTTATCCACTGGGTACTTCCAATCATGTGAATTTAAAATTCACATTTATTCCCCCAACAACTTCTCCCATCCCCATGATGATAAGAGAGGATTTTCTAAAATTCCTCACTTGTCACATCAGCCTCATATGGGGACAAGTACTTCATTTTTGAGGAAATCTTCCCCCAATCCCAAGGTACTTGCAAGTACCTCCACCTCACATGTCCTTTTCCACATCATTTGTCCTCTTCACACCTCACATTCCACATGGAAATATGTGAGGACTTGTGAGTCCTCAACTCACCACAACCCTCCATCTTGTCCATGTTGGCTAAATCCTAGCCGTCCATTTTTATTTAAACTGGAAGACTTGGTCTCAAATTAAGGAGATTAGAGAACAATTTGATCATTTTTCATTCACTCTCATTCAATCACTTAGCACTTTCATCCTCCATTATTGCAGCCATTGAAGCTCTTATTGCATCCACCTAGCATCCTTATCACAACACCCATTTGCATTATTATGATCCTCATCAACTCCTCTCCATTTTGCATCCACTTTTGCGTTCATTTGCCAACAAAGAAGCACACAATCAAGCTACATCAAAGGTCCAACCAACTCATCAATCCAAGCAAGGTATAAAGTTCCTTTTCTTGTTATTTTTGTTTAGATTCAACTTAGGCTAATTTTGAGTGTTTGTTTGTGTTTTTCTCTTTTGCATTTCATCTTGTTTTGCATTCTAGGTAGATAAAAAAACTTGAACACAGTACAGAATTGTGGAAATCCCAATTCAAGTAGATGATGATGGGGATATAATTCAATGGCATGACTATATGGAGATAGAAAATAAACTGGTTCCTTCAATTGATTGGGTAGAAGAGGTGACTGAATTGGATGAATTTATGTCTTCAATTATAAGGTATACAAAGATATGGGAAAATCATAAGATAATGTAACTAAAGGATAGTGGAGTAAGTCTCACTTATTATTTGATGGGGGATCTAGAATCCCAATCCTCCAAGGAATAACTAGAGCAAGAAGCTGAGGATCATGAGGGTGAAGAGGAAGTTCATCAAAAGAAGAGGAAAGGTCTTTTGTCATAAAAGGGGATAAAGGAAAGAAGAAGACAACAAATGTTATAGAGAGGAAGCCCGTTGAGAAGAAAAGGAAGGAAACATAGCCAACTATTGAGGAGCCATCCAAATGGAGGCTTACAAGGGGAAATTGAAGAAGAAAGAATCCTCTTCAATAGGCCCAACTCCTCCATCTCAAAGGGAGAAATTATTCCAAGAAGAAGAGATTACTTTTGAATATCCATTTGAAGAAACGCATGTTGCAAAAGCAAAAGGAAGTACAAAAGAAGAATCCATTAAAGTTTAAATTTTAAGGGATAAGCCCCAAGTAGTTTATTAGAGAAAGACATATCTGAGGAATAAGATTACATTCCCCAACATAGAGAATTTGGAGAAGGTGTTTGAAGAGTTAGAATAATTTGTGAGGAAGGAGTTAGCCACTATAAAAGAAACCAATGAACAAACTCTTGAGAAACATAAACAAGAAGAATTGCATCAAGAGGAGGATATTATGGAACAACCAATTGATGAGCGGTATGTTGATTCAATACCACCTAATACAAAGTTTAATATTGAGCAGGACAAGGATGTTTTTTAGGATACCTTTGTAAGACAAAGAGAGAAAATATAGGAAATTTTCATAGAGGATGTGAATCAAAATCATGAGTCTCAAGACGATCAACAACAAAAATGAGAAATGTAGCAAGAAGAGCAGGAAAAAGAGCAAAAAGAAGATAAGGAAGATATAGGAAAGAGCATATGGGAGAACCAAGAGGAAAAACAATGGGAGGAAGATATAAACATGGAAAAATATACTACCCTGTAATGGCTCAAGAAACATCTAAAGGTTAAGCCAACTGTAGAAGTAGCTACTCCCAATCGGGATGAGTTTTTAGCCATGATAAATAATCCCAAGGAAAAGAAAAGGGCAAAAACCTATTCAAAAATTATTAGGGATGATTCTAATAATCGAGTTGTGTACATTTCCACACCTATTGTTGACAAAGAAAAGGGAGATATTACTCCAAATATTATAATGTTACCACAATAAACCTAGGTCCTACTTAAAAAAAATAGGAGGTCCACGAGTTGAGGGAATCCATAGAAACCATAGTGCAAAGGTTTGAGAAAGAGGTGAAGGCTAAAGAGAAACTAAAGGCACAAGTTGAGGAATTACAAAGCTACATTAAAAATCTGGTAAATCCACTTCAAATGGATGTTGGTCCTTCTACACAACCAAAGGTACTTTCAAAATAAGCTATTGATGAGTTAGGAAAAATGAAATCCTATCCTCGGGTTTTAAAAAAATGGATTGTTGAAGTGTTTGACAAGGGGATTCCTATGTTAGATTAGCCTGTGCAATTGTATGATAGATGCTCATCTTGCTTAAATAAGGTACAACAAATAATTGCATCTTGCAAGGCCACTGATGATAAAACTATGGTAAAGTTAAATATGTTGATTGATATCCCACAACAAGTTTTGGTAAAGGAGGGAATAATTGTTGAGGACATAGTTAGAGTCCCTCAATATTGGTTGCATTCTTTTAAATTTAAAAGAGAAATAATCCATATAAGGCATTAATTAATTTTCAAAAGATGGAAAAGGATCTAAATGAAATGTTTGGAGGTTGTGTTTTATTTTTAGAATCTATGACTAGTAAGAAGATCTCCAAGGAATATATTAAAATTGTTATGCTAAAAATATGGTGGAAAGATAGCTTCACCCATGTAGTCGATGGTGTAATTACTGAGAATCATTTAGAGGATGCAGCTATGTATATCAATTTTATGCATAGATTCTAGGAGTCACAACAAGATTGGACCAAAGCGATTAAATGATTTGAAGTTGAGGTGGCAACCACAATATACATGATCCAAATAATTCCTACACCTAGCTTAGAGGAATTAAATACTATTTTCCACAAGTTTCAAGAATATTCAAATAAACAACAAACATGGAAAAGTGTGGATGGGGGCGACCTTCCCTAGAAATTCATGCCACAATTATTTTATTTGTAGGAAAATCTCCCATGCCAACCTAAGAGTGCCTCAAACTTTGTGCCAAAGTTGTCTTATATTTAAAAATTTAAAATGATATAGGTTGACCTATTTTGGCCAACCTAGGTAGGCATCCAACATGTTTTAATCTTGGCCATTGATTTGGGTTAATCTAGAACCCTAATTTGTAATGAAATTCTATAAATATGAGGTCCTTCCTCATTCTAAAGTTGGAATTTGAAATTGTTGTAAACACATTTTGAAGTTAATGCAAGGAGAAGATATTGAATTTTGGTATTCCATTCTTGTTCCTTCATAATATTGCATGGTTCCTATTTTCGATTTTATTTTTATGTTGTTTACTTTCAGTTCAATTGTAAAAACGGAAATGTGTTGAAAGTATTTTTATAGATCTCTAGTTCATACCATTTATGATATACTAATTGTATGTTAATTTACATGGTTAGTTTGAACCCTTTTAATGGAATGGTTCAACTATGAATGTTTATTCATATTATACCAGATTTGGGTATATGTTTGGATGTTTAGAGTTTGAAAATATTTTAGTTTTCCTTTGAATATTGCACTGTTTTTGTGGTATTATGGGTTTAACCTTGGTTTAACAGGAATTATTGTATGAGGGATCTATCTATCTAAAGCATTAGCCATCGTTGTAATTGTCCTTGGGATTTAGATTTAGATTTCTTTGAAAACCCTTATCTTTTGTGATTTATTTTAAATCTAGGTTAGTTTTAGGAAAGGAAGCATCATAGAAATTTTCATATTTGATGCTAAAAAGAATTTTCAAATTTCAAATCTAGAAATCAAATCTAGGGTTTGAACCAATGCTCAGACTTTATAAAACCATCAATCTTATAATTTTTAGCCTTTGTTGAACCATAAATGCCCTTTTTGAAACCACGATAACATCAAACCACGATAACATACGAAGCCTTGGGGTTATTTTTTTGAAGTTTTCTAAGGAAATTTTCCTTTCAAGATACAAGGTACTTGGTTAGTTTGTTTGTGTTGTGCAGTGCAAAACACCCATCAACAGGTTTTAGCTCATCATTTCCTAGCTATCTTTTGATGGTTTCATGTGTTTCTTCTCCTATTTATTAGGTTCTTGAGATGGAGGTTTTAATAGTGATATTTTGTAGATGGTGTTGTGCTACCAAAATTACTTCAGGTATCTTATCAATGATATTTATAAAAAGGTTTAGAATTATCAAGGGTATTGTAAGCATTAATTACTAAATAATAAGTACGTTGATTTTCTTTGGAGTGTGGGGTTTTTCTCTTAAAATGGTTTTCTTAATGAGTTATAGTATATTCCTTTTGTGCTTATTTTCTTATAAAGTATGAATAGTGTAATTTTTACACATACCTCCTCTCATAGATTAGTGTAGGAAGTGTATTCTACACATCTACTTCCTTTCACCCCACCCTAAAATATTCAGCATTATGGTAGCCTTTTGATCTTATTTCTTAGTTGATTTACATATATTAATACTAAATTTGACATATTTTTATCATTCATCACATGACACATCCATTCTCAATACACTTGTGACTTTCTCTATTATAGATATGCATGTGTTGTCTATTAATATTTTATATTACCACATGCCTTATATTTTCCATCCTTCATTGAGTTGGTTAATGAGTATCAACTTATTTTATAGATACTTGTGTCATTAATCTATACCTTTGATGAAAATCTTATGCATTGTGATAGGAATGAACATCTATCTAGGAAGGATTTTTCATGTGATCTCACACTCCCTTCACCTATACATAATGTTACCTTAGCTTTTGATGATAAAGCTTCCCATAAATTCTTATTCTTTAAAAAATATCTTCATTAATACATGATGATGTGTATAGCAATGATCATCTTTCTATGTATCTTATATTGAATCTATGGATACTTGTCCTTCTCATATCCCATAAATGATAATAATATATTATCTTCTCATGTATATCCCATAAATGCTCCATTTCCTTGATCTTCATTACATATTTCCATTACATGATCCTAAAGGAGAATTACTACATGATGATTATGATGGGTCTATTGATGCTTCCTTACATGTGAATGATCATTATGTCACAAATTATAAACAGTTAAACTCTTGTTGAGTAGTGATATTCTAGACTATACCCAAGTGGTGGAGCTCTATAATGGTTTGATTTGTCTTGCTTAATTTATTATTCCTTCACAATTTTAGATAATGTTTTTATTTCCTATTTTCTATCCCTAGTTTGTATAATGATAATATAGACATAAATATGACCTCAATTGATCTATCGTTTGATCTTAATTCATCTATAATTATGGCTTGTGTATCTTCTACCTACTAATTTTAATTTGGTCGTAATTCACTTGACTATAACCTTATAGGGAATACACATCATGTAAGAGAAACCATAAGGTTCCATAGGAGCCTAGGATTCTCTACAACACCAATGTCCTTTTGCATAAGAGAGAAGCAATGATTATGCAATATTTCCAAATAATGATTGTATGTTACCTTGATTCACATATAATACCTCATGTACAATGAGGGAACCCTTGTAGAGAGAGGAAAGGGTGAGGCTTAGGAAAAATTAATATGATGGCATGCATCTCTTGAGAATTTTCATGTCTCGTTTAATTAAAAACCAACTCTACATACTATTCTAGTTTTGAGATCATTTACATTAACATTTTTATAAAATCTTCTCACTCAATTTTTGCGTTAATCTCTCTTTTGTATATTCTAACATATAAAAGGCTAGGAAGAAGACAAGATGCTAATTATCACCACTTTTTTTTACCAAAAAATGTGCTCAACTTACCAATTGCACCCCAAGTTACATCCAAATCAAAGGTGTGTAACATTATCCAAAAAATACAAAGAAATTAAGCAAAAATATCTCTATGGACATAGTATGTAGATCATCATTTTATAAGGATATAATATGAAAAGTATTAGATAAAAATCAATATGTATCTAATATTAATCCATAATTAGTTACCTCTTTGATAGAGTATATTGGTCACAAGTACAATCATGATAAATCATTTGATGATAATGGAATCTCACCTAAGAATATTCTTAAAGACACATTTGCTTTACACATCATGGTTAAATGTGGCAAAAAATTTACTAAACAATCTTTAGTTTGCAAGGGATCTAGTCTTAACAAATGCATAGAATATTGTTTAAAACAAATGAGAGTTGACATCTCTATAATACTACAATCAAATCTTATTATTAGAGAATTTGATAATATTCCTAGATCTTGTATGCATACTATTATTCTTCCAATCTAAGCTATACCATGCAAATTAGACACATTATTCCATGTGATGCCCAAAATTTGATTGATTGCATCCTTCTTGGGTGTCCTTGGTTGCATTCTATGAAAGTAATCACATCCACTTTACATCAATTTGTAAAATTTTGGTATAGAGTGGTTTTTTCACATATCATTTGGTCCTTAACCATACAAAAATTCTAAACTAATGAGCACATGCAAAAATTAAATTTCACAAAATGAACCCTTGGTTGATTACTACAATGCTTTACAATGTGATGATTGGGGTTCATTAGACTTTATACCTAGTGGTGTTGGTGAATACTGAGTTGATTCCAAAGCTAATAATTTTCCATATCTTCACATGGATCCATCCATCTATGGTAAGATACTTGAGGCATGTAAGAATGCAAAGGAGGTATGTATGTATAAAGTGATTTATCTACAACCAAATCACTACTTCATCCCAATCCATCATTTAGATAATTATATGGTCTTGGGTATAGAAATATGTGAAAACTCACACATTAAGGCATAAGACTAGGCAAGAATGAACATAGTCATAAATTATTTATTGAATCACAAAATACTATAAAGCACCATAGAGGAGATTTGAATTGTCCTTAGTAAGACAGTTAGCTCAAATCTACTGAAATTTTAAGAGTCACTCAAATCCTAGCTCTTTTTGATTACCAAGTTCCCAATATGGGTAATGTAAGTGTATAGAAACTAGAATGAGGACAATAAAACTAACTAGCAAGATATTGGTCACTAGTCAACCAAATTACATTGATTTCAAATTCATAAAATCAATCAATGCCCAAATGACAAATAACATGATATGCAAGTTTGATCACGCAAAATTAGTTGATAACAAGCATAAATATGTTGATGTTGAAATGATAGACTATATTACCCAATCCTAATACACACCAAGTTGGTAGAATATGATAAGAAAATAAATGGATCCAATGGATAAATTGACCATGATCTGTTTACAATGAAAACATACATCCAATAGTTTTTTAGAATCTTAAATAATTTAAAATGTAAACTATTAGCGATAAACCTTCTAGTTATTATATTTATGAGAGAAAATTAGAACTTCAATGATTACTTTACATACCTAAATAATTTAAAAAATATATTCTAAAAAATAGGAAATTAACTAATACCTTTGAAGTAAAGTTGAGATCCAACTAAGTTGATAATATACTACTACAAATTTATCACATGACAACCCAATAAGTTGTATGGCATATTTTTTAAAGTATAAATTAACTGATATGATTGTTGTAGCATATTATATAGTAGAAGGTATCTTAAGTAACTAGCCTTAATAACTTTAATTATACTTGAACTCTTATACCCCTCAATAATGTATGTACACCATTTTTAACAAGGAAAATGACCATTAAAATGACTTGTACCTCTAAATTTGTTTAGTCTATTAAAAAATAGGTATGATCAAGCCATGCACAGATTGGTAGGACCTCTAAAGATAATGATGAGAGTAGAAACAATGATCACATCAAAACAATTACACCCTAAGTATGGTATGAATTATAGCTAGACCTCCCAACGTCATATTACTATCTCTAACACCCAAAAACCACCTATCAATTATATACATAAATCTAAAAATTCATATAAAGTACTATCAAGGGTATTGCCTACAACAAAACTTTAAAACTTGTGGTTTCTAGAATGGTACGACCTACTGGAATAGAATTATCTCTCAAAAAGATGTTTTATAAAACAAGAGACAATAATACTATTATTACCACAAACCCAAAATTGAAACCATCAATTGAATATTAGAAGATCACTAAAAAATTCAAACCAAAATCAGGAACCCAAAATCCAACATTAGTTGGAGCACAATGCCAATCCCTATGTGGAACTATACTAAAAGATTATGAGATTTTTTGTCCTTGAAACCAACATTCCAAAGGGTTTTCATCCTCGAGAGAAGAAATAGTAACTCACGTTCATTCTTTGAAAATGGAATGTTTGAATGAGTGGGAAGAAACTTTTTGAAAATAATCCTCCATTTTTATAACTTTTGTAAGGAAATAATATAATATTATTTTATATTACTTAATTATTCCCTCAAAGTCATAAAAATAATAGTGTCATTTTTAATCACTTCTAGGAATTTGGGTCTAGTGACACTTTAATCATTCACTTAAAAAGACCTTTCTAAATAATTAAATATAAGTTATTTTTAAATTATAACACAATTTCATTTTGACAACTTAATCTAGTTATTTAATTGTTTTCTTTTTCACCACCCCATTATCTTATGGGAAAATTTATGAAAAATAGACTAAGGGGCTTAATTAACTTTTGTTAAGGAGGAGGACATGACAAAAGCACCAATTCAAGGAAGTGGCATGGTGGTTAGAAGAACAAAATAAAAAAGGAAAGGATCTTGGCATTTAGCTTAGCATTGATCATAATTGGGCTCCTTGTTTATTTATTATGTGTGATCTTGGCCATGAAATTCCATTTGTTATATTAATTGTATTATGTTTTTTATATTCCATCACATTATTAGGGTTAATTGATTATACCATAGGTAACTATAATGTCCCCACCCAAAACAATAATGCAAATTTGATTCTTAACCTTCCACAAACACTTATTATTTGATTAACAATAATATTGTTCCTAGCATCAATCAAATCTCAGATAAATTTAAAATTATTGTTTATGCATCAACAATATCATTATTTCAAAAATAAATTGTAGAAATGACTCCCAATTCTTCCTATTATGATTAATAGTATTCAATTCTTCCTATTATGATGAATAGTAAATAATAGACAAAATTGTGATCTTTATCTCATTACATTAATGACTCTATTACATTCAGATAATTTTACAATATCGGTATACCAAAAATAATAGTAAATCAAATCAATACAATGTGGTTGGAGTCTATATCCAATGAAGCTCAAATATGACCCCTATATGAGATCATCTTCTGAAATCAATAGGGCTTTCATCCTTGGATTCCCACTTTTGAAGACAAGTTCTCAAAATAGTTTCTAAAAGGAGTTGATTAAGTGTATATGATCCACTAGAATGAAAATGATTGCTCTTTAATATCCTCCATAAATAGAATAGTTCAGCCACCAAAAACACCTACAACTTCAAATTTGAACAATGATCATGGGAAATAAAGATTGTATTTTAAAAGTGATGGCACCAAAAATAGACTATTGGGACCAAAATGACACATGTTGGTGAGTTAGGAAGGGAATGGAAACATAGAAAGAAATATTGGGGATAGTGGGTCGACCATGCTCAAGACTCAAATTATAGGACAAGGTGTCAAGGGTCAAGCAGTAGATGGAGAAGTCTAACAAATGCAACAATGAGGTGGGAAACAAATAGAAAGCATGACAAGATGGAAAAGTTTGAAACTCTAACAAATAGGAAAGAAGAATGGAGTTAGAAGGAAAGACATGCTCATGAAAGGAAAATGTGCAACACTCAGAAACAAGGAAAACACAAGTACAAACCTAATATGTACAAACTTAGATTGACTATAAATAGGATATGGCAAGTCCACTACACTCAAAATTCTTATCCTCAAGAAATTATGGGTTTAAATGATCCAAAATTAGTGGGCCTTCCCATGTTACATTCTCCACTAATAGATATTTTAATTGAATTAGGTACTCCTTGGTGCTTCTATTTCTTAGCTTTCTCTCTCGTACATCTATGATTTATTTGGGAATCAAAACTATTTTGTCATCTTCATAAATTGGAGGTAACTCATCCAAGGGTTCTATATGTTTTCCTAGCACCTTTTTGAGACAAAACACATGAAAAGTAATGTGTATCTTTCTTCTCTCTAGTAACTCTAACTCATAGGCCACTTTCTCAATCCTTCCTAAAATTTTGTAAGGCTCGTTGAAATGCAATTTGTTCTTTCCTACCACACTTTCCTTTAATGAAGATTGTGTGCATAGCTATAGTCTCACAAAAACCATGTGTTTTTATCTCAAATTTTCTCTTGAACCTATGACAATGCATATACATCTTATGTTGGTTATGAGCTTACTAGAGATTATTCTTGGGTTACTTTAAAATGTCTTGGCTTTAATTGATCATATCACATACTCTTGTTACCTTTATATCCACCAAAATAAGATTAATGAATCTTTAAGCTTCATACCCATATAAATCCATGAAGGAATCATCTTAATTTACATGTGGTATGTGGCTTTGTAATAATTCTCCCCAAGTAGAGTCACTTGATCCAAATCGCAACATGATTCTCGAGTAATCGTTTATCCCTTTATTCACAATATAAGTTTGACCATCGATTTTTGGGTGGTAACTAGTGTTGGGATAGAGCTCAATTCTTTTCAAAATGAAGAGGTCTTGCATAAAAAATTTCATTAAGTGATTGTCTCTTTCACTGATAATGCTCTTGGTCAGTCCATGAAGTTTTATCACTTCCTTGAAGAATAAATCAACCACTTGTTATGCTTTAAAATATGTAGAGATGGTAAATAAATATGAATACTTCATTATTCTATCCATAACAACATATATGTAGTCCTTATATTGGACTTTAGGAATTCTCATGATGAAATCCATTGAGATAATTTCCCATTTCTACTCTAGGATGGGTAAGGGCTACAAAATACCTATTGGAAAGGTTTATTCTATTTTACTATTCCAAAAATGATACAATCTTTGATGTGGGTGATAAAATCATCCTTGAGTCCCTTCCATGTGAAAATTTCCATAATTTATTTTTAGGTCTTAAAATACCCAATATGGCCCACCAAGGGAGGGTCATAAACTACCCACAAAATGTTTCCCTTCATCCTTGATTCTAGCACCAAAAATACTCCTCTCTTGTAGAGAATGAGTTCATTGCATATTGTGTACCTATTGTCTAATAGCTCCCCTTCCAACACATCAGTTGCAAATGTGTGCTTTGCATACTTTGTTATAATTTTATTCTTCCAATCCATGGGGATCTGATACATGAAACACAAATTTGGCGTTATAGATAGTGCATCAATAACAAGAATAATCTTTCCTTTGACATACTCAATATAAAAAATCATATGCTTGTATTTTTCTCACCCACTTTTTTTGCCACTCCATCAAATCCTTCTATTGAAAAAATACCTCAAATTGTTGTAATTAACTTTAACCATTAATCAATCACCCACCAATTATTTCTTGAACTTGACCAATGTGTGCAAGATGGCCAACATTTCATTATCAAATATGGAGAAACATCTTTCCATTTTTGTGAGCTTTTAACTCTCAAAGGAAATCAAGTGCTTTTTCTACATGAGCACAACCCCAATCCCTTCTCCTAATGCATCACATTCCAAGATGAAATGAAGATTCAAATATAGAATTTTTAACATTGGAAATGAGCTCATTACCTCTTTTACTTTGTTAAATGCTTGTTTTGCACTAATCGATGTGAAATCTCCCTTCTTTTTCAGGTCAATTAAGAGTGTAGCTAGTTGGGATAAACCATTAACACATCACATATAATAGTTGTAAATATTGAAGAATCCTTGCAATTGTGCTAAGTTCCTTAAGGGAGACCAATCTCGAATTTATTTTATCTTCTCCATGTCCACCTACACTTCTTGGATAACAATATTTGTGCTTCCAAGATTTTCAACACTTCATCAATGTATTGTAGGTGCTCCTCCCATTTTTTACATCAAAATGTCATCAAAGAATAAAAGGATAAAATTTATCAATTACTTGACAAAAATTTAGTTCATACAATACTATAAGGTTCCTGGAGGATTTGCTAGATTAAACATCATGACATAAAAAATAGAATTCCCATAATGACACTGAAATTTTTTCTTCTGAATATCCTCCTTTCAAACTTTTATATGATGGTAATGCAACTTGATATCTATCTTTGAATAATAAATAGCCCCATGAAACTCATCTATTAACTTATTGATATTGGAGATCGAGTAACAATTTTTAAAATTATTCTTATTAAATAATTTGTAGTCAATGCACATCCTCATTGTGACATCTTTCTTTTGTACAAAAACCACAAAGGAAGAAAAATTACTATATTTTGGTTTGATGCACCCCATTTCTAATAGATCCTTAATGGCCTTTTCAATTTTCTCCTTATGTCTCCTAAGGTGATGGTAGGAAGTAGTGATAATGGGCTTAGTGCCCTCCTCCAATTCAATGATGTGTTCAAATACTTTGTCTAGTAGTCACCATAGATGAATGTTGCTTAATAATTTAATATGATTGTCAAAGATGATTTATACATCCACATGATATGCCTTATCTCCTTCGAAAAAAAAAATTACGGTTACCAAAAATTGAGTTTCTACGTGACTTTCTCATGATGAAAAATCTTCTCCATTATCTTGGCTAATAAAATCCTTGGTGCTTTATTTGTCATTCCCCATAGTACCACTTACCACTTAGTTCCCTCTGACTAAAACTTTAATTCTACTCCTCTATCTTAAGGCCTTGTTTGAACACTAGTCTTGTTGGGAAATTTATTCATCTCAGAGAGAGCATCTGAGAGTAGTAGGTTCCTTCGGTAACACTAATTACTTCAGATTGTCTCAAAAACACGTACTACTATGTCATAAAGTGGAATCAGACATAGTTCATTTCCCACATTAACCCTTAGAGAAAAGCTTATGCAATTTAACCAGTTCCAACAACAACATTAAACATATTCAACAAGAAGAACCAACAAACATGAAAGATAAAGCAGAAGGCAAGAACACCAGATTTGCGTGGGAAAAACCCTTACAAGTAAAAAACCCCACACTCCAAAAACCCGGATTACCATTATATTATTCAGCAACAAAATACAATTACAGACTCTAAGCCTTTAGAGGAGATTTACATCGTATTCCATCCAGAGAGAATCCGGCAGCATAACCCCTCTTTGATTCAGTCTCTCTACTTCACATTACTCTCCATGCGCTATTTCATTCAACACAGTTTACACACTACTACTGGAAACAAACCATCGCTTCAACTTCCATGACAGTCAAACAGTCATAACCACCAAATCATTCCGCTTTGTGGAAACCACATCGTAACATCATAGAGACCTCAAACCTTGTCTCCTCGAAATCACATTGTCACACCAAAATGATGATCGTTCTATCATAGTGTCGAAAAGACACCATAACACCTCCTCTCGACATTGCAAATTCTCCTCGATGAAGTCTCATCAGAATGTCGAAGAGACGATCTGATGACTCCTCCCAAAATAACGAAGTCACGTAGAAGTACCTTACACCTCAAATTGGGTGGTCCTCACTGCCTGTGTGTCGTACATGTCAACACCACACAGCTCACGTCAACAGTGTGACTCGTACATGACAACCAAACACTCGTCGCCAATGTGTCAACCATGTTGCCACCAACATATAGTTGATGTCACCCTCCACAGCTCGGTCCCACCTTACTGGCACACCGCAGGTTCCACACATCGGCACATCAAGGGGACTATATTCTATGTCCCGACGAAGTCCTTTACTCCTACCGACAAGAGTCCCTAGCCTCCCATCGGGATTTCGAGGGAACTGGTAACTACGTCCCACCGAAACTGAACTACCAGGCCGATGAAGACAATAAACAGAATGCAAAAGCTTGAAGTGCTTATCACACCACTAAGCTTGAGGCATAATTTCTCAATAAGTCCTTCATCAATGAAGTTGGGAATTACACCAATGTGAATGAGTACAGTCACCCTTTGACCTCACAATACCCCATATATTTGAAAGGGATTGTATCTTAATGTACTAGAGATTGTGGCAAGAGTACCTCCCAAGATGACCTCTTCCCATTTTGGTTGATCTTCTTCTTTTTGCATCTCTTGTTTGGGTTCTTTTTTACTCTACATTTTGGGTTCTTGATATCCCAATTTATCATCAAACCTTACCTTAATGTAATTCACTTATCCTTTCCCAAGACATAGATGTCTAGGTGACCACTCCTTGCAAATGAAACACAATTTATTTCTTTTCAATTCATTATTTTCCTCAATATCTGGTCTTGATGAAAAAATATTGGTCTATTATACATTTTTGAGAAAGGATTTCTTTGGCATGAATATTTTGGTTTTGAAATTATTCTTCGATCTAGAAGTCTCTAGTGCTAAAGCTCATTGATGGCCTCTTGTAGGGTAGGCAATTTAAAATCCTTGACCAACCCCTTAAGAGATTCAATTAACCCTTCATTAAAGAGCATGATTAATCTTTTGTATGTGATTTCTAGCACCATCATTAACATCCTTTGATTCTACTAGATAGTCCTTCATTCAACCCTACTATTTGAGCTAAGTAAAATATTTGAATTCTTTAGGATCCTTTTGATCAAACCTTTATCAAATGTTTGCAAGATTCGTCATATGAAGTGATGGATATGTGACCATGTGTGATCAAACTATGTTATCACCACTCATTTATAGTACCCTCCAAATACAAGGTGGAAAACTTGATTACTTCATCTTTGGTTATAAATATAAGGGAAAACTAGGTGTCTAGCTTTTGTAATCATGCATGAAATAATCATTTATTAGATCCAACATAGGGAGAGAGTGTCAACCTCCTCAAATATTTTTGCACATCTATCTAAAAGGCTTGTTGCCTAGTCTCAAGTTTGTAACCACTCCGATAATTCTTCATGATCATATAATTAGTTAGTGACATTTCACTTTTGATATTTTTAGGAAGGGCTCTATATTGTGTATGGCAAGCCCTAATATCATCAAATAGTGATTTATGAGCTTCAAGTTTTAGAAAGGTAGTTAAGATTGGCCTTAAGTTGAAATAAGAATAATATTTTATATGTGGATCTAAGTGGCATCCATATTGTTACCCTTACAATAACTAGTTGCACCCATCAAATATCTAGACACACTCATATTACTACCCATCTTATGAAACAACTATGTCATCATATCAATCATCAAATCAAAATTTCTCTTGAGTCAACCATATTAGTTATCATATATGTTTTTTCTCCTTTCTCTTTTTTCCATACTATTATATTTTGTAATAGGTTCTATTAGATATGATTGGGTCTCTACATTCTCTACAAGTCGACCTTGTTTCTTAACCCCCCTTAAATGATATTTGGTTGTTTTGTCTTTGTAATACATAAAATTAAAACATACAAATTTGAATGTTAAACACACATGCTAGAAAGATTATCAACTTTGATACCAAAATAATGTCCCTACCCAAAACAATAATGCAAATCTAATTCTTAATTTTTCACAAGCACTTATTATTTGATTAACAACACTATCGACCTTATTATTCAATCAAATATTAGATAAATCATATTAAAAAATATTATTTATGCATATGCAATATCATTACATTTCAAACATCAAATGATAGAAATAACTTTTGATTCTTCTTATTATGAAAAACATTAAAAAATATATGAAAACATGATCTTTGTCTTACTATATTAATGATTATCACATTTAAATAGTTTTGAAATATCAACAACTATAACAAATTCATACCAACAACAAAGAAGGTAACCAAAGGAAAAAACTATTATTCATCCTAACAATCCTTCGGTAAAGGAAGATGATTAGAGTGTTCCCAAAGAGATGATGTTTGAGGAAAATATGAAATTCATCAATAGGGAATTGCAGGCCATCAAAGGCCTAAAGATACTTGTTGACATGTAGTTGGTCTTTGTTGGTCTTCTATTGTATTTGGTGCAGCTACTAGTTTTCTTCTTTTCCTTTAGCTATTTTTTCTCTAGTCTTACTACTGGCAAGACTTGTTTTGTTTACCTTCATGGCTATTATGTAATGGGTTGGGCCCTTTCTCGAGATTATCTTAATAAAAATAATGATAAATCATATCAATATAGTTCGGTTGGAGTTTACATCCAACAAAGCTCAAATATGACCCCTGTATGAGATCCTTTGAAATCATTAATGGTTTTTCCTTGATTCACATGCTCAAAAAAGTTCTCAAAATAGATTCTAAAAGGAATCGATTAAGTGTATATGATCCACGAAAATAAAAATAATTTCTCTTTTATATCCTCCTTAAATAGAATACATCGACCACCAAGAACACATGTAACTTAAAATTTGAATAGTGGCCATTCATGGTAGAGTTCCCATTTTGAAAGTGATGACACTAAAAATAAAATACTAGGACCAAAATGATATATTCTAGGGAGTTAGGAGGGGAAGTAAAATAGAGAAAGGAATATTAGGGATTGAGGGTCTACCATACATAAGACTCAAACTATAGGATGAGGCATCAAGGGTTGAGTAGTGGGCATGATAGGATAGATAATTCTAAAACATACAACATTGAGGTGGGAACAAATAGAAAGTATGACGAGATGGAGAAGTGTAGAACTTTTACAAGTAGGAAGGAAGAGTAGATTTTGAAGGAAAGGCATAATCAAGAAAGGAAAACACATAGCAAATAAAAATAGAGAAGGCACAAGTATATGCCTACTATGTACATACTTAGATTGAATATAAATGGGACATGACAATAACATGCATGTTATTACACATGATAGATTTTATATACACATGAAACTTTAAAACATCTAGAGAAACTAAAACATGTACATACAAAGTAATAAAAAAACCATAGAAATTATGGCATCACATGTAGAATAAAATACCATCACATGATCAAATGTCTTATGATATAAATAAAAATTATTCAATATACATCAAATACACAAATACATAAATAGCTACATTAAAACACTATGTATTAGGGGAAGGAAATGGGGAAAAGGTAATTAGATTTAAAAATTGATGTTTAGAGGAAAGACATGTTGGGATACCAAGATGAGCATTTGAAATCCAAAAATTAAAGAAAATGGAGAAAGGGGGTTCAGAGGAAAGACATGCCAAGATGTTAAGATGAGCGTCTAAAATCATAAAATTTGAACTAAATGGGGAAAAGGGACTTAGAGGGAAGAAGAGGTTTTAGAGGAAAGGCATGTGAGAATGCTAGAATGAGCAAGTCTAAAATCCCAAAATTGAAGGAAATGAGGAAAAGGGACTTACATGGAAAATGGAGGTTCAAAGTAAAGGCATGTCAGGGTGCTAGGATGAGAAAGCTCAAAATCTTGAAATTGAATGGAATAGAGAAAGGGACTTATAGGTAAAAAGGGGGCTTAGAGGAAATGCATGTTAGGATGCCAAGATGAGAAAGTTTGAAGTCCTAAAATTGAAGGAAATGGGGAAAAGGGACTTAGAGGGAAAATGAGAGTTTTGAGGAAAGGCATATCGAGGTACAAGAATGAGCAAGTTTAAAATCTAGAAATGGTCTAATATCACCTAGAAAAGGACCATATTACAAGGCATTAACCATAAAATTACCCTCAAATAAATTTTACTAAAGATTTTAAAAATGAAACACTTTGAACGAACATCTTTAGATAATATTAAACACAGGGGATCCAAATGGATATTTTTTCAATTGGTTATCAATATTGAATGAATAGGGTCGGATGCATAGAATTGGAGAAAAACACAAAGAAAAGAGATGATCATTACCGGAATTGTCTTCTTTTCCTTGTTTGAGTTTCATACTTTTCATAATATTTATTATGGTTTCAAAGACATTTCCTAGACCTTCCCACTTATTTTAAGTATTTAAAGCATTAAAGATGGTATATTATATTGATAAATAATTATGTGAATCTGTGAATGTCCATAAAATTTAAGATTTTAATGTTGATTATGGTTATTAATGATGAAAAAAATTCTTAAAAAAAACTAACCCCTATAGCAAAGAGTTTATCAATCCGCAACAAAGTATTCTTGTCCACCGCAACCAAAGGGGGTGATCACCTATAACACATACAATCTTCCATAGTTGATGGAGACAATGGTTGGAGATTGTGAAATGATTTATTTATAGATCATTCTATATTTTTACTTTATGTTATCATTAGATAGAGATAATCATGGAGGAAGATATTTGTAATAACAGTGGTCATGGATCACAATAAGTTTTTCCCTATTAAGTATTTCTTCAATTATAATTGTCTTCTTTAAGATGTAGAGTCCTGATATGATTTTGACACTCTTACCTTCATTAGTTTTTCATTACTATTTAAAATAAGACTTGGTCCTCCTATTTTTTTGGGAGAGCCGCTAGCTATTTATAATTCTTTTCCAGTCCAAGAATAATCGAACTCTCAATATCTTGTATATATGTCTGATCTTGTGAGGGATCAAGGATCTAGTACTCTCGTGTTAAGTAGGTTTGGATATAAGTAATTTTCTTGTCAATTCAATATTATGTTCTCAATTTTCTATTCGAATTGCAATAAAGATAATTTTAGTCATTTATATGAAGTTATGAGTTAAGATTTAAGAAGGATATCATGGGATTGCAGCAAGTCAAGCAAGGGCCACTGGAGGTAATGCAATACTCCTTGTAGTTATATTATTAATTATAGTAGTGTAGCTTAGAAAATTTTATACCTTAACAATTTCACATTATGTTTTGTCCCCCTAATTTACTGGACTTAATTAAGCTTCTAATTTTCCAGATTATGCATTTCAAAGCCTATTTTTTATCATTTTTTAAAGGACAAGCATTGAAAAAATGCATCCAACCATTAAATTGTCTCCAACTTTGAGTGTCCTCAAAATTTGGGCCAGGACCCATTTTCCCATGGACGACTAGGTCCTCCTTCTTAGCTGGGACCCAAATTTAAATATGTTTTTGGCAGTGTTTTAACATCAAAAATTCAAATATGAAGTGTCAGCTTTTGGAATCTAATTTCGAGAAATTGGATAAACACCTAAAAATGCCTAGTATTTTGATCATTTGAAATCTAACACACACCAAGAGAAAAAACTATTGTCAAGATCAAGTCAAGAGCAACATATCGGAGCTTTGTTACAACAATTCAAGATCCAACATCATGTTGAATTCTATGTGTGTTCATGTTCATGTTATGTGATGGATAACATTGTTGTAGCTCTCCAAGCATTCAAGCATTAAAGAAAATTTATCAAGTAAGATCCAAATCCTTGAAGATACGTGTGTGAATTCAATCCTTCAAGGAAGTCATTGAAGGGTGGTGAGTTGTAGCATTTTGTTCATTCATCATTTTCATCCTTTCTATTATCAATTTATCATTGACATTGCCATTGTGGAAGTGGGAACACTTACACGGGGTTTGACTTAGGCAAGCTTCTATATGGCCCACAACATTTTCCCTCTTTTTGAATGTGTAGGTTACAAGTTGAAAGTGGATTGAAGAGAGTTTAAAAATCAATTTTACATTGTTGCATTTATTGTCATGAACCTTGTCTAGCCACGAAAACTCATTTATAAAATTTACTGACGACATTCTAATAGTGGGATAGCCAGGAAACAAAAGTTAAGTTCCAAAACCAGAGGACCCAAAAAGTTGAGAAAGACACCCTAACAAAGACCCATTCACCATTGAGCAACCTAATCCTTGTAGGTATAGCAGAAACAATTTTTTGGGCAGGTACACATCAATTTGCACCTTCCAATTTTTTTGGAAATGTTTATTGCTTTTATTTATTAGTTATCAAATAATTACATTTTTATATTAGGTCATATAGTCTAATTAGGGAAATCAATCAAGATCATTTCCAATTCTTTCCTAAGACTTAAAAGGATTAGATCCAAGTCTGATTGACTCACCTTAAGGTTTGAAAGTCAATCTATGCACCTTGTTGATTTGCATCCTAATGAAATCCTAGAAATGACAGCACCAATGACCTTCAGTTTTGTAAATTAAGCTTAAGGTCACCACATTTTTATATTTCAAGTAGAATAAATTACAAAGCTATATTTCTTTAAGTTAAATTGAATTACTGAGTAGTGATTAATTATTATTATAGTAAGTTGTAGCATAGTTGAGTCATTAAATCATTGTCTTCACAAGGGTAGTTACTTTTAACAACTATCATTCAACTCAATTAGATTTGCTTCAAGATAAGTTATTTTAGTCAAGTTTCTTTTAATTAAATTTTCTTTTGTTACTCTTCTATACACAATTTATTATGATGATTTAGGATTCATATTTGTACATACAGTGCCAACATCATCCAAGGATTACAATTCCCTGGTTGATAAATTAAACGTAGCACCTCTAGGAGATTGAATTTCTTAATAACGGATTCATTGGTCTATTAAGTTGTATGTATACATTATCTACATGTAAGAGAGGGGGACCAACCACGTCAAGGCCCCAGGTCACGAAGGACCGAGAGTAGTAGGATGCCCTAACTTACCTCAGCTTAAGGAAGTGTTAGGAGACGTGGGACGAGAATGATGAGGACTATAAGATCATTCGATCACTTTGCAAACCCGAGACTTGAAAGGAGACTAGGTGAGTTGGTTTTTAGGATCAACTTTGTGTCTCAGATAGATCTCTGTCAGAGGACAAAAGCGTGGTTCTAGGATGATAGTGCAGTGTGCTAGCATCTCTCAAGTGTGTTGGCATTTGTACAACCAAAGGACTAGAAATACAAGGTCTAATCACTATAAAATGGAGTAACGACCTAGATAATGATTTCTAAGGGAGAAAATAACACTATGAAGTAAGAAACATATAAACAGATATGATAAAACAAGTAGATTAACACTAGGGTAACAAGAATGATCTCACACAAAATCCTATTCGCTAGCTAGCTCCACAAAGCATGTCCACCTACACATAATAAAGAGGAAAATTTTTGGGGGTTGTATAGGGGCCTTTCGTAGTCAGACCCCCGTTTTGGTGTTTCCACCTCCACGGATAGCCAAGTTTGCTATGATAGAGAAATAGTACGATAAAGAAGGAAAGAGAACAAAGAACACTAAAACACTACAAAACAGTAATGTGCTTACTCAACCAAATAATAGAGGAGAGGAGTAGAAAGATTACCACCTCCACCAAGAGCGCTCAAGGCTAATGGGGGAGAAAATGAGAGGACTCAATCTTTTTCTACAATGGTGTTGTTCTACACTTGCTCTACTGAGTTGATGGAGTGATGGAATTACTACTATGGAGTGCAAAAATGTTGCTTGAATGCTTGAAGTGAATGCTTAGAGCTTATGAATTGCCAAGAGAGATCATCCAACCTTGAAATGAATGAAGGAATAGTGGATTTGAAGGAAAAACCAAAGAAAACAGCCATATTTGGGTTGATCAACCGAAGAGGGCGTTATAAATTGACTTCTAATGGGAAGTACAATGCCTATGCAGGCTCTAGCCACAGGAATTCTCCAGGGACGTAAGTACACCACGCGGACGTTTGTGCACCACATGAACGTCCTCAATAGTTATTCCTCTACCGACGCTCAAAATAGGCACCAAGTGGAACGAAGGCAGCGGACTTATGTGGAATTTAGCCTCTGAATTTGGTTTTCTAGAGTAAAGAAGGGTGAAAGGGGAATTTGTGTAACGGGTGCAAATTCACTCCTATACATTTTTCCCCCACTTTAGTGAGCACGAATACTGATGAGGGATTTGGTAAAGTAGATTGAAGAATTAATAGGGTTAGTAATGTATACCTGAATCGTCGAGGAAGTAGACCGTGACTTGGGAAACCCGAGAGTGCACGACAAAAAAATGACTTCATAGTTCCACAAAACTACGAAGCTGAAGAAAGAAAGCACCTTATAGGCCCACACACCTACAAGGAAGGTGTCCTCCAAGAACTCTCAAATGAAGGAAATTGAGAAAAGCGCCTTACAAACCCACAGACCTATAAGGAAGGTGTCCTCCAAGAACTCTCATATGAAGGAAACTGAGAAAAGTGCCTTACAGATCTGCAGACCTACAAGGAAGGTATCCCTCGAGAACTGTCACATGAGGGAGATTGAGAGAAGCAAACTCTACAGAGTCAAAAAGTGGCTTCACGGGCACAACCATGAAGTGACATGTTTACTCATAGATAGAACATGTTAGGAAGCGATCACGCAGGAAGGTAAGCGAACAGTCATGTAGACTGTCGTCAAGTTGGAAGACTTTCAAAGGGATCCCTCGGGAACCCTTCAAAAGGAGGAGGGGCCCACTTAAGGGATGCACTATTTGAAAAGTGAGGTCTAGTCAGGCTACCCCCAAGCTAGACGCAAATATGTAAAGCAAGTCTAGATAGGTTGCCCCCGAGCTAGACATGAAGATAGGAAACAAGTCTAGTTGGGTTGTCCCCGAGCTAGATGCCATAGAACTTACCTAAGATAAAAAATTTCAAAGGGATCCCTCGGGAACTCGACGTAAGAAAGGGTCCACACAAGGGACGCATTGTTCGAAAGCTAGTGTCTTCTTTCTCGAATCAATTCATCATCAAAGAATCCTTTTGAAAGATGCACTTCATCAAGGAATTTGAAAGGAAGAATATGCCCCCACATGAGGGGAAGATCAAAGTTGTTCTCGCTTCAGAGGAAGGTTTCCAAGTCCTTTCTTTACAAACCCTTGATGAAGGAAAAATGTTATGTTAGGGTTTCAAGTTGAGAATGCAATTATAACAAAGAGCTGTGTGAATATTCTTGAGAAAATAAATGTTGGTAACGAATGCATTTTCTGAAGATCAAAGCGGTGCAAAGGCGACATTGTCACACATGAGAGGGAAAACTCAAGCAAAGAAGAGAGAAAGCTAAAGGAAAGGTAAAAGGAAAGAGAACACAAACAAAGGGCACAGGGGTAGCTTGATATTTCGAGGTCAGAACTGCTCATAAATATATGTAAGTATAATAATAGTATATAAATGAATTTTCATCAACCCCCTACTATATCAAGCCATGTGAAGAATGCATGAGAAGACAAAGTAAAAAATAAAAAATTGGGTCAACATGGAAGGAAGACTAAATGCTCCTGATGCTTTGCATCATCCCTAATTTGCCAAAAGTCAATCACAAACATGGAAGAATGATGATACAATTAGAGGAAGGTTTATAGCACAAACACCACGCCTGTATCCAAGAACCAACAAGGGTGGCGAGGGTCATCCAAGCACACATAGCATGATTACGAGGGAAGATATCACAACACACACGCATCTAATCTAAAGGTAAAGAAGAGGTCTCCCCCTAACACTGATTGACCAAGACGTCATCATCTTCCCACTCTAGATCCTCATAGGGGGAAGGAGGATGATCCTATAGTGGTGGAATGTTAAGGGGAGGAGCTTCCAACCCTCCCGCAATAAGGGCTAAGGAAGACAGACCTCCAAGGTCTCTTTCACTCAGCTCTTGTGGGTCTAAGGTCAACGACTTCGTGAAGATCGCTGACAAGGTAAAAAATTTATCCACCGATTTAAACATGCACTTAATAGGAGTGCCATGTTTCACTTTGACAGATGGATGCGATCGCGCCCGAGGTTCACCGCTAAGTTCTCCAAGCGATTCGAGAGAAATGACGAACTCAGGGGAAGTCGGGAATGGTTTCGTTACTAGGACAGAACAAGTCAGCATGGGTCCAACTCTTGGAGAAGGTGGGATCCTCTTACATCCTTCATTGTTGGAGGGATCACTCTCTACCTTCTTCTTTGTCAAAGGAGGTGAACTCCCCAGAGATGAGGCAAGAAGGGCATACGAAGAGGAGGAAATAACCACTGCAAATACGACCGAGGTGTTATTCATGTCTACGATCTTTGGGAAAGGTGGTACATCCAGAATGGATGTTAATAAGGGTGGCTCCACTGAAGGGGCAATGAACACTTGCACCTTTCTAGGGTTAGGCACATTTGCACTTGTAGCGGAAGCCAGAAGTGATACAAAGCTGGTTTGAATGGAAACAGAGGGGAGGAGAGAGGAGGACACATTAGAAGGCCCTGATATAGGGGTGGTCATCTCCTCTTCCTTCCTCTATGAGGCGGCCTTCTCAGCCAAGAGATCCTTTCATCAGCGCTTGCGCGTGCGTGCAAGGTGGTTCCTATGACTCTTTGAACTAGAGGTCGGAGGGTGTGAAGGAACGGAAGGCTCCTGCTCCACCATGGGAGTGTCCTCAATAGCTATTTCCAGTGGAGGGAAAGACTCTTGCACATGAGTAGGAGGAGCAAGTTCAGAAACATCAGGGGGAGGCGGCTCCAACGTCTCGGCAAAATGCCTCTTCCCATTCACTACTTTAGAAGTAGGGGTGGTAGGAGGCTACAAAGGGCAAGACATAGAGGATTCCCCATAGGAGGCTTTCTGCCTATCATACCAAATGGGCCTAGGCTCCATAGGTAGGATAGGAATCTCAAATGTGGGATGCTTGGACCTTTGCCAAGTGTGCACCATGAGATTCTCTTGTGAATGTGAGGCAGAAGTTGATGGTACCACAACAGAGCAAGAGGAAGCGTCGGGTTGAACAGTGGAAGAGCAAGAAGGAGGATCTTGAGACTGCTTCTCTTCTTCCCTTCTATATGCCTTGGTGGCATCACTGTCAGGTTTCAAGCAAGCCCTATGTGAAATAGCATAAGGTGAAGGAGGGTATCTCACTTTTAGCTTGGAACGCCCTTTCTTGTAATTTTGATATGTGTGATATAAGAGGTCCTTCCTGGGTGGGACAGGACCAACAGGTGTAGGCAAAAAGTAATCTAAGGAGTAACTATTGAGAGCAACCAGAGGTCTATAGACGGTTTCGTGGATCACATGAATAGAACCCTCATGAGTGAATTTTAAACACCTATTCACAACTAAAGTAACTACATTCATAGCTACTAGCTAGGGGATACCCAGCTTCACTCTGAAGAGTTCAAACCCCAAGATAATGTCAAACATAAGGTTTACGAACTTAGGTCCGACGAGAATCGATAGGAGAATACTACCTATAGGGGATACAAAAAATTTGTCATGCACGCAGATGATACTCCTAGGTGCATCATATCCATCCTTAGACATGAATTTGATTAACATGATCTCCTCAGTTATGATATTTACTTGATATTTCAGATCAATGAGAACACCTGCTATGGTGTTTCCATTTATCCTTGTAGGAATGTAGAGAGGAGATGTTTCCCTATTAAAGTGCATCGGTAAGTCCTATGAAGTGAAGGTTATACCCATACCACTACTCATAACTACATAGACGGAATAGATTGATGCAGGAAAGAGGCCATCCTATACGCTAAACGATACTTCCACAGAGCCTCCTAAAGGTTACAAGATAAGATAGTGACCCAATTCAGGTTTCGTTATGCAACACTTTTGGAACCTTTCAACTATGCCTACTAGGGGTCGCAGGTTGGGTTGTGAGGCAAAATCCTCACAACACTCACACCTACAATGCTCCTAGGATACATGGAAAGGAACTTTCAGTATCGCAAAATGGAACCAAAATGGTTCATGTCAGGTTCACCAAAAACGTAAGAAAGGGCGACCAACCACGTTAAGGCCCCAGGTCACGGAGGGTCAAGAGTAGCAGACTTCCCTAACTTACCTCAGCTTAAGGAAGTTTTAGGATATGCAAGACGAGAATGATGAGGACTATAAGATCCTTCGATCACTCTACAAACCCAAGACTTGAAAGGAGAGTAAGCGAGTCAGTTTTCAGGATCAACTCTATGTCTCAAATAGCTCTTTGTTAGAGGACAAAAGCATGATTTGGGACGATAGTGTGGCACACTTGCGTCTCTCAAGTGCATTGGCATCCGTACGACCAGAGGACCAAAAATACAAGGTCTAATCACTAGAAAATGGACTAACGATCTAGCTAATGATTTCTAATGGAACAAAATAACACTATGAAGTAAGAAACATATAAACAAATATGATAAAAACAAGTAGATTAACGCTAGGGTAACAAGAATGATTTCACACAAAAGCTTGTTTGCTAGCTACCTCCATAAAGCACATCCACCTACACACAATAAAGAGAAAAATTGTTGGGGGATTGTATAGGGGTTTGCCTCAGTCAGACCCCTGTTTTGGTGTTTCCACTTCCATGAATAGCCAAGTTTGCAATGATAGAGAAACAGTATGATAAAGAAGGAAAGAGAGCAAAGAACACTAAAACACTACAAAATAGTAATGTGCTTAGTGAACCAAATAATAGAGGATAGGACTATAAATTTTACCACCTCCACCAAGAGCACTCAAGCATAATGGGGGAGAAAATGAGAGGACTCAAGCCTCTACTGCAATGGCGTTGTTCTACACTTGCTCTACTGAGTTAATGGAGTGATGGAATCGCTGCTATGGAGTGCAAAAATGCTACTTGAATGCTTGAAGTGAATTCTTAGAGCTTGTGAATTTCCAAGAGAGATCATCCAGCCTTGAAATGAATGAAGGAATAGTGGATTTGAAGGAAAAAGTGAAGAAAATGGACATATTTGGTCCGGTTGATCGAAGAGGGTGTTAAAAATTGACTTCCAATGGGAAGTGTAACGCCTCTGCAGGCTCCAACCACAGGAATCTACCAAGGACGTAAGCGCACTGTGCAGACATCTAAACCCTGTGTGGGCATCCCCGACAGTTATTCCTCTACAGATGCTCAAAATAGGCACCAAGTGGAACGAAGGTAGCGGGCTTATGTGGAATTTAGCCTCCAAATTTGGTTTTCTAAAGTGAAGAAGGGTGAAAGGGGAATTTGGGTAAGGAGTGAAAATTCACTCCTATACACTAAATCAATTGATTGATAAAATACGGATCTTTACATTTTTAGTGTTGTTGTCGAGGACAGGAAGGAAGGAAGAACAAGTGACAACGAAGCAAGCCAAATGGAAAATATTATCTACACAAAAATGGTTCTACCTAAAGCAAGGGAAGAATTCATTGACATTATGGACTACAAAGAAACTACATTACAATCTAACCAAAGGCCTTGAATTTCTTGAGGACAAACAAAAAGATAAGTTGGTAGGAATGATGAGTCCTGGAATTGTCCTGTTTTCCTTGTTTGAGTTTCACACTTTTCATAATATTTTTTATGGTTTCAAAGACACTACCCAAACCTTCCCACTTTATTTTAAGTTTTTAAAGCATCAAGGATGATATATTATATTGATAAATGATTGTGTGAATCTGTGAATGTTTATAAAATTTAATAGATTTTTATATTGATTATGGTTATTAATGATGAAAAATTATATTTGAAATAAACTAATCCACTTGGTAGTAAGCATAAGGGAACATAAGTACATCAAAGCTTCCCTACAACATGAAATTACTTGGTTACCACTGATATTTCATCCTCCCCTTCTCCTATACCCAATTTCGCATTGAACAAGAAGGAAGGAAGAACAAGGGACAACAGATCGAGCCAGATGGGAAATAATATCTGCATAGAAAGGGCTCTACCTAAAGCAGGGTAAGGAGTCATTGACACTATGGACTATAGAGAAACTACATTATGGTATAACCAGAGGCCTTGAATTGCTCGAAGACAACCAAAAATCTAAGTTGGGGGAATGATGAGTCCTAGAATTGTCCTCTTTCCATTGTTTGATTTTTATACTTTCATAATATCTATGATGGTTTCAAAGAAATCACCCATAATTTCCCACTTATTTTAAGTATTTAAATCATTAAGGATGATATATTATATTGATAAATGATTGTGTGAATATATGAAATTCTATGAAATTTAATAGAGTTTTATGTTGATTATGGTTATTAATGATGAAAAGATGCCTTTGCAATAAACCAACCCTACAACAAATGGTTTGTCAACTTGCAAGAAAGGATTTCTATCCATTGCAGCAAAAGGGAGTGATCACATACAACACATGTCTTTTGTAGCAAATGGAGGTAGTGGTTGAAGATTATGAAAATAATTTTGTAGACACCTAAAATTATGCTAAGCATATCAAACATCTTGATTTGACTTACTAACATCATTTTCCTCATTATCACCTAATTCCTCCAGTTAATTAAATAATTTCCAATTATTTGATCAAGTTCACTTTATTCCCCTATTAATTTAATAGTTAAGGTTATTTGATTAATTCATTATTTTCATGCTAATTCCCATCTTAATTAAATATTTTTAAATTATTTAATTAAAAATATTAATTCCTCTCATCCTCACATCCTCACATCCTTACAATTAAATAATTTTTATAATTATTTAATTGGCTAAATTTCCTCCAACCCTCTAACTTGCACAAATATTCCTTTTTTCAAAAAGAGAATATTCCCAATTTAAATTCAAATATGTTTTTCCCTCTAATTCAAAATATCCTCAACCAATTTTCCATGAAAGTAGGGATATTTTGGGCTCTCGGGTAATTTCATCCCTTGATCTTCTTTGATCTCCTTGATTTCCTCTCATCCATTGATCCTTTGATTGAATCTTGACCGTTGATCAGAATTCCTAAAATCTATAAAACAAGCCTTTTAAACATGAAATTCATTCACAATCCCATAAGCATAGGCACTCTCTAAAATTATTGAGCCAGTCCTGAGAATTTTAGAACACCTATTTTGTGAATAATCCCTCTCATCAAGCTTTTGCAATCATGGAATATGCATAAATTGAGAAATCTACATCACAAATTGGCATCAATCTATAATAGTATTGAAAGGTTTGCACTCTGTTTTGGTTTAATTGCTTTGAATTTGAGTTAATTTCTTTGGAATTAAATCTTTGAAGTTTGTACAAGTAAATTTTATTGAGTATGGGTTTATATGATCTCAATTTCATAATTTCTTTATGTTTTTAGACTCTAATTGCTTCAATTATGCTTTTATTTCCTCACTCATACTTCCCCTATGATAGATTTATTTACAAATCATTCTATCTTTTTACTTTTATATTGTCATTAGATAGAGATAGTCGTGGAGGAAAGAAGATATTTATAATAAGAGTGGTCATGGCTTGCAATAAGTTTTTCCATATTAAGCATGTCTTTAGTTATAACTATCTTCTTTAAGATACATACATAATAGAGGAAGAGAGAAGGAAAGAAACATTCCAAAAGAGGATGGAGCGGAGCGGCAGGAAGGGTTCAGGTGGGAAGGAGTGCGGGGTTGGAGTTTTAAACTCCTCTAAGCAGGGCGATGGGGATGGAGACAACTCTGATGTGGATGTCACTACTTGGGAAGTCTGTATGGAATTGACGAGGGAGGTTTTTCTCTCCAAGTGTCCTTTGGTGCTTCCTATTGCACATTTTTTTGCTCTTCTGGAGATAGTTCCTAATGGGTCTTGGGAGGCTTCTTTGCTCCTGGGGCATTTGTTTTTCTTCTTTGATGATGCATTGTTGCCTTCTGGTTGGGGGGATGGAATATTTTTTCCCCTTTATAGGCTATTGGAGGGTGACACTTTGTTGGGTATGCTCTTTGCATGGTGGTCTGCTTGTGCCTCCTCCTTTTGGTTGTGGGTCTCCTTCGGTGGGTCTTGGTGCCCCTTTCTTTTTTTGTTCTTTTTTGGTGCTCTTTCTCTAGATGGAAGAGTATTGTGGTCTACTGTTGTAGAATCCCCCTCTGTTGGGATGGGATTTTTTCTTTGTTTGTTTCTTGGTTGGGGTGGGATTTTTTTGTTCATGCTTGCTCTGTTCTTGTGGCTATTGCTCCAGGTTTTTTCCTAGTGATGGAGTTTGACTTTCTATGGTTGCAGACTTGTTACTACTTATTGTTGCTCTCTTGTTCCTTCTTGGTCTCTTTTAAAGGCTTCTTCTGGTGGGATAGGATAATGTTGCAGTCTGGGATTTTCTCCTTGTTGTCATGGATCTACAGGACTGTGGCTTTGACCCACCATTTCTCTTTGAATATTTTTTGGTTATGGGGGGTTAATATGTTTTACTGGCTGAAGATGCTAGTGTTTCTCTTTGGGGTGGATTTTACCCTAGTTTTGAAGGTTTGGGAGTGTGGGCTCCTTTTGTGGGGGGTTGTTTTACTCTTTATTTATGTTCTCTTGTTCTCATCTCTTATGATACCTAAGGTTTTCGTGAGTGCCGGAGCTACTTGAGTGATTTATTTTGGCTGGAATCTTCAGTTGGCTTATCCAGAGGTGAATTTTTCTCTTGCTGAGGTAGAGCCCACTCCTATTGAGGTGGAGTTGTATGTTGCAGGTTCAATGGAAAGTCCTCCTTGCTTGTTCCTGTTGATGTGGATCTGGCTTCTTTTGAGGTGGAGCTGGCATGAGCTGGAGTTGCATTGCTTTGGTGGTTTGAGCTCTTGTGTCTTCCTTCCCTATAGAGAGGGGGCCTATCCTATGGAGGTGGATGGTGGAATGGTTTTTCAGTTTGGATGGAGCTGTAAGAGTGTTGTTTCTTATCAACCAGTTGTGTCTATGGGTTTGAGATCCCTGAAAAAACCTGATGATGGCTCTCTTTTGGGTTCAAGGTTCCAGAAAAACCTAGTTGAGGGTTTAAGGTCCCTTCAAAACCTTTGGGTTTAAGGTCCCAAGTAAAACTTATTTGTACTTGGTTAAGGGATTTTGGCCCCTGCTTTTCTTTTGTGCAGCCTATATAGTCTTGTTGTATTCTTTGTGTTGTTGTTTGGCTAGTGATGGTATATGTTCTATCTTTGATGCAGCATGGTTTTCCTGGATAGGGTTGTGGGTCCCTTCAAAATCGTTATGTAATGGGTTTTGGGTCCCATCAAAACCGATTTTTCCCTCTATCAAAAACTATCTTCTTTAAGATGTAGAGTCCTAATATTATTTTGAAACTCTTACCTCCAATAGATTTTCATTACTATTTAAAATAAGAACTAGTCCTCTTGTGGTTTTGGGAGATTCAACACTTCTTTGTAGTTTTTTTCCAGACCAAGAATAATCGAACTCTCAATATCATGTATATATGTCTAATCTTGTACGGGGTTGAGGATCTAGTATTCTCATGTAAATTAGATTTGGATATAAGTACTTTTTCTATCAATTCAATACTTTGTTCTCAGTTATCTATTTGGATTGAAATAAAGATAATTTTAGTCATTTATATGAATTTTTGAGTTAAGATTTAAGAAGGATATCATGCAGTGACTCAAGTAAGGGCCACTTCAAGTATTGCAATATACTCCTTGTAGTTAGATTATTAATTATAGTAGAATAAATTACTAAGTTGTACTTCTTTAAGTTAAATTAAATTACTAAGTAGTGATTAATTGTTATTACATTTAGCTACATCATAGTTGAGTCATTAAACCATTGTCTTCACAAGGGTAGTTACTCGTAGCAAC
Source organism: Sequoiadendron giganteum (assembly GCA_007115665.2). Lineage (NCBI taxonomy): Eukaryota > Viridiplantae > Streptophyta > Pinopsida > Cupressales > Cupressaceae > Sequoiadendron > Sequoiadendron giganteum. The sequence goes on from CM021105.1 coordinate 591,458,715, forward strand.
TGTTCTTAAGATTAGTTAGGTTTTCTTCTAGATAAAATTCATTTCAATTAAGTTGATTTCAATTAAATTTTGTTTTGTTACTCTTCTATACAAAATCAATTATGGCAATTTAGGATTCTTAGCTACACATACAGTACCAACATCATCCAAGAATTATGATTCCCTAGTTGATAAATTAAATGTGGCACCTCTAGGAGAGTGAATTGCTTAATAAGGGATTTATTGGTCCATTAAGTTGTATGTATGCATTATATACATCAATTGATTGAGCATAGATGGAGCTATACAATAGACACATTAAAATAAGGCACTAACTATATGCTTAGATTTAATAGGTTCTTTGGGTTGTAAATTTATGAGAGAAATCTAAAATCATATTTCACAATTCATATTTTGAGGGGTATTGATTCTACTTAGTGGTGCTAAGAGGAGAAACACTATTTAGTTTAGATACCTTGATTTGGGATATATTTTTGAAGTGGTCTAGAGTGATGTATCTCTTAGATTGCTTCTTCCAATGATAGATTGATGGTTTTAATGAATTATAGTAGAGGGGACTCATAATGGCTTAGTATGAGATTCATTTCTTGGATGTTATTCAATATATTGATTATCTTAAAAATGATAAGCTCCTTGTCAACAAATTTATCATATTCTTGAACTCCAATATCATAGGTTATATTTTTATGGCCAATATCAAGACCATACAAGTCATTATGGAGAAGGACTAACATAGAAGAGGATATCAAGGATAAGATTCAAGAGAGTCTTGACCATACAAAAAACCAAAGAAAATGGCAGCATGATTTATCTTGTATAAGCACCAACTTCCATAAAGATAAGGTTTTATACTAGCATAAATGTGACTCTTAGACCTATATGCTAGTAGCATCATTAGATCTAGAGCCCTAGACCCCAATAGTGACCACAATAAATATGGTCTAGGGCATGGAAAACTCAATGTCCCATAAGATCAGTGATCACAAGAACATGGTGTGGGGCCAACTTGCAAATAGTAGTTATTTAGAGGAAGGAATGTTAGCTCTACTAGACCCAATGTTTAGCAATCAAGCAATACATTTCCAATGTAGGTGTAGGATAGGGACCATGTTATATAAGTAGTGGTGTGAAAAATTTAGCTAGATAATACCCTTAAAGTTTTATACTATCAAGTGGGCAGCAAATAGGTACATTTTAGTAGACTATTAGTGATGTGGACAAGTATCATATGGAATTTATAGTGGTTAAGAACCACTATGCCAAGCTTCAGGCTATGGCTATAGAGACCACATAAATTAATTATATTTCATTCATTTTTTATTTGATTAAAGGGTATTAAATTCTTTAATATTATATCTCTATTGGATCATTATATGTTTGTGGCTTCTAGTCAAGAGAATGTGTGGGAGATTGCATTAGCTTTAGAGGACATATTTTCTATATATTCAACCACTAGAGGTTGTCTGTTGGGACTTACAACTTTCACCACCTCTATAGACCTTCAATTTATTCCATTTGGTTCCTTTGGAAGTGTGTGGGTATAGATTATCTCTATTCCCATTGATCTAAGATAGATCATCCTAGTAAGATGATTGAGTGTGTGGATGACATTTAGGCTAGACTTGAGATCATATAAGTGTAAAGGACCTTTCATTTGCATGATTTTTTTTATGCAACTTAATTAGAGTATGCATTAGGGATGACAATTGTTTGCTATCATAGGTAATGATAGGTCAAAGGATGAGATACAGGTTTCTCTTGATGATAACCTTATTCTACATGATGTTTTAAATATTTTTCCATTTGAGTTACCAAAGATACTACCTCAACATGAGATAGGCTTTCATGTAGACCTTTTTTTAGGAGTTGATCTAGTATCTTGAGTACCTTACAAGATGATCACTCACATGAGCTTAGTGAGATCAAGTTGTAACTAGAGGAGTTGTTAGAGAAGCTCCACATCCATCCTAGTCTCTAATAAACTCATTTAATCAATTTTTTTTAATCATATGCAACAACCTAGAGTTTTCTCCAAGATAGATCTAAATTTTAAATACCTTCATTTTAGGATTGTAGAAGTAGATATTCAAGATACATCATCTCATACTTTCTACAAGAACTATGAATTCATGGTGATTCATTTGAGTTGATGAATGTCCCGATGGTATTTATGAGTCTCATGAACACAAAGATGTACCTTATTGGATAATTTTATGATTATATTTTTAGATGATATCTTCATATACTCCTAAATAGAGGACCCTGGTAGGAAATTAGGTCATTTTTTTAATGTTTGAGGGAGAACCAACTTTATCATTTCCTAGTAAATGATTCCTTCTTTCACTCATGAGCTCAATACTTGGGCACATTATTTTTTGGTATATAATCTTCAAATATCCATTTAATATTAGAGCTACCATAGATTGGGAAATTCCCACGTGTGAAAAAGGTCAAGAGTTTTATGGGGTTGGTAATCTACTATTGTAGATTTGTTGAGATATTTTCCAAGATAGCACATCTCCCCTCCTCATAGTCCAAGGCTCTCATATCCTTTAACCTTGGACATCCCCACTTATATGTTTAATTATAAAATACCTCAAAAGAATGATTATTCAACTTTATATAGAAATTATAAGGTGTGGTACCTTGTGGATGTCATCCATTTATGTGTCACATGTGAGGATACCACTCCCAATCTAAGTTCCCTTCATCACACATGGTATGCATTGTAGGATACTGGATCACCTATAGTATTTTTGTCTTACAATCATGTATATCTTTCACGTGTTTCTCTACCAAGTGATGTTGCATGTGTAATGTTGTTTGGGTGTGCATGATGCACTACCTTGAGTAGTGTTGTTAAATTGATTAATAATGAAAGTAAAAAAGATATGTTTATGTGTATGCCCTATGTGTAGATGTGGGCATTACACAAAATTTCATTGTTCAACCAATTTTAGCTAGATTATTTTGGAATTTCGTTGGGCTTGAAATTAAAAATTTAAATATTGGATCCTTAATGAATTTTGTGAGCTTTCTAAATATATAAATAAATATGAAATATTCTAAAATTTGTAACCTATAAATCAATTTGGAGCCTTAATGAATTTTGTGAGATTTCTAAAAATTAATGTTAGAATGTGAGAGATTGAAAGGAGAAGTGAGTTCAAAATAAAAGTTTGGAGGCAAAAGAGATGTTTTTGGGTGGGTCTGCAGCCATAAGAAGCGTTACCACTTGAAAATGCCATGAAACATAATGTCCTAACATCCATTGACTTAGGAATCTACCAAGGGCATTTGTGCGGCGTGCAAACATCTACGTGGAACAAAAGCATCCTAGTCAAAATTCCTTCCACCGATGGAAAATGATAAGGTATAAAAGAGACAAAAGGCTTAAGGTGACCTGGGGTTTATAATTATCAATTTTATAAGGCTGGAGTGAGGGTGTGCCATGGGAAATTGTACTAGGGTGCAATTTTATGCCATAACATTTTTCCCCCACTTTAGCAAGCATATGTGTCAGAGCGTGTGTGAGCTAAAGTAGAAAGAGATTAAAGGGAATATACCAAAAATGGAGAGCAAGTAGTCCTTCAATCTATTATACTTAACATGAAAGGGGATTCAATAGAATGCAAAGAGGACATGGGTCTTCAATGCTACAAAGCTAGCTACAATCTCACCACAAACATGTTAGTTTTAAACAAACATGTTAGGTAAAAAGTGAAACATAATAAACACAATCATAAGATGCAATAAGACACAGTCTAATCGGATATAAAATGGTTTTGATAAGTATGGCTAGCATGGCTAGAGTCTATACGACAAGAATATAGGTTTGTGGCTAGTACAAACTGCATTACAGGACGGTCACATAAAATACAAGATAGGTCTAGTACGTTTTCCCCCAAGCTAGACACCAAGATATAAGACATCAAGACATCAAATATCAGACATAAGACACCAACGAATCCTTTTGAAATATATTTTTATAAAGGGGTTCTTTCATTATGGAATCCTTTTCATAAGACATCAAGACATCAAGGAACCCTTTTGAAAGACATGGAATTTTTCGCAAGTGATTATGTCATCAAGGAATCCTTTTGAAAGAATACTCCTACTTTTGAAAATGATTTTTTTAGCAAGGGATTGTTTCATCAAGAAATATTTTTGAAATTAATTTCATCAAGAAATAATTTTGAAAGAATACTCCTTGTTGAAAATTAAGTAGATAGGATTTCCCTCTTAGAATGACGTGTGTTATGCAAAGGAGCACATTTCATTCTAAGGAGAAGAGAAATATAAGAGATGTCATGGAATAAAACACATAGTGATATGTATTTGTGGAATGTTTTCACACAAGGGACAACACATAGAATCCACAACATCAAGGAGAAGAAAGACAAAGATGAAATTAAGATATAGGGCGATCTGATTATTTAGGGTCATAACTGCTCATATATATAGATAGATAAGTATAATCTATTATATAGATGAATTTTCATCACACCCCAAATGTATTAGAATGTGAGGAAGAGCACTTGAGAACAAATGAAAAATAAAAATTGAGTCAACATGGAAGAAGGCTTAAATTCTCATCACACTTTATATCGTCCTTGACATGAAAATTCAAGATTACGACAAATAGAAGAGTGATGAGACAAATAGAAAAAGGTTACAACAAATTCTCGAACCTATATCCAAGCACCTATAATGGTAGCAAGTTTCCTCCATGAAAGAACATAAAACACATAAGAAAAAAAGTTTCAGGGAAGCACGATCAATCACACAAATCTATTCTACAAATGTAGAAGAGGTGCCACCCTAATCTGAATCCACCAACAGGTCATCCTACTCCCAATATAGATCATTGTAAGGGGAGGGAGGATGAGCCTAAAGGGGAGGGATAGCAAGGGTTATGCCAACTAACTCACCTGTAACAAGGGCCAAGGAGGAAGGCCCATCAAGGTCCTCTTCATCGAGCTCTTATGAAACTAAGGTCATTGATATCGACGACAAAGTTAGAATATCCTCCAATGAGTTGAACATGCACTTGATAAGAGTGCAATGTGTCAACAGAGTGACAGGAAGATAAGACACTTGGGAGTCACAACTAACCTCAATAAGAGGAGCAGTTACTAACTTTGGGGAAGTCATGGTTGCCTCTATCAAAATATTTGTGCAAGCCAAAGCAGAATAAGACTCCAAAGGAAATGAGGATTTCTTATGACCCTCACTTGAAGCGAGGTCATCCTCAAGCTTACGCTTCAATAGAGGATGTGGAATCCACATAGATGAAGTAGAAGCAGAAGAGGAAGGAGATGGAGCCAGATAGGAAACCACCTTTATATGAGGCATGTCCACGAGCTACAAGAAAGGAGGAATATCAAGAAGAGAGGTAGGAAGGAGGGATCCACCAAAGGGGAAATGAACACCTATACCCTTTTGGGATGAGGCTCATCAGGATCTTCTGATGAAGGTGGGAAAAGAATAGAGGCAATGAGAACTAAAGAAAAAGGAAAGACTTGAGCATAAGCGACCATAGAAGAAGCAGGAGTAGAAATAAATCAGTACACAATGCATTAAAGGATGATACATGCATCCATGAATCTCCACGGCCATTTTATTTTTAAAATTTTGGGATCTCCACCACTTGAGGGATAGGAGTGTTTAGAATAGAAATGAAAAGAGAACTATGACAGTAAAAGGGTTGGAACATAGGCTAGGAGGAAGAACTGGTCAAATTCACCAATTGATTCTACATGTGCCACATGTTCATTAGAAGATCATTGAGAATTGAATCAGTAGATGAGGTATGACCAATGGAACATCTAGAAGAACCCCTAGTACCCACACTACCATAGCCCCCAACACCAGCACCCATAGAGGCACTAACACCAAATCCAGAAACAAGGATACCTTGAGTCTCAAGTGTAGAATAATTGAAACCCAAAGTAATCCTATTTAATTTAAGTGTATTAATCTTCTCAGGTATGGATTTGGTGTTAGTAGCAAGATCCATGTCATCCATACACACCAACACCCCAAACATTGGGATATTCAGTTGTTTTCTAGCGATCTTTAAGCCAACGTCTTGGGTAACACCTAAGTTAGAGGTACAGGAGGGGACATGGGTATCTACAATATCTACTATTCCTCAAAGAATCTCTAGGCCTCTTTGATCCTTACGCAACATAGTTCTTAGATTTTCAATGATAGGGGTCGCTTAGGCAAAGCCAATGTATTTTTCCAAGAATATCTTGAGCTCCTCGAGTCTTTATTCCAAGGAATATATTTGATCTATAGGAACCTTGAGAGCAACATCATCCTTGGTAGAAGAGGCAGAGGGCAAGGTAGGAGGGGTAAGAACATGATTTTTTGCCTCACCAAAGGGAGATTTAAATCCAATAGAGATTTGTGCAATAGTCTCTTCTTCAAAAATGGGGTCGGTTCAAGGGGGATTCACCTTCTAGATCCCATTCTAATATTTTGAAGAGTTATTCTTACATTTTCAGAGGTTGTAGATTGGGCCGTAAATCTCATAAAATCCTCACAACACACTATCTGCAACATTCCCTAGACATGAGAGAAGAAAAAATTTTGAATGAAAAAGGAGAAGGAAGGTTCATGTCAAGCTCACCAAAATGTGAAGGAGGGAATTTGCTACTCCCAAGTCCCAAGACAAACAGGGTCTAAAAGGAGTGAATTTCCCTCAGTCACCTCAATGACAAGGTTTAAAGGAAAAAATACAAATGCAGGACAAGCTAGACTATATTTTTGGGTTTTGGGGATTAGGGATTTCAAGAATCGGATGAAAAGACCACCGAGGTCTCAATAACCAAACCAACTGGCTCTCGACTAGAGGACGGTAGCACTGGAGATGGATGACAATGTGACACGCTATCATCTCAGGGATGTGTTGGCATCTCGTATGGACAAAAAGAAAAGTCTATGATTTGAAACACATAGGGTATGCTAAAAACCCAAGAACCAAAATCTAATAGTTTAAGTGGAAATGCTAGAATGTCACAAATGCATAAAAGATAAATATCACAACAAGAAGAATACTATAAAAGAATACTTGAAAATATTCAACAATAACAAGCCACTTTGAAGTGGTAATCCTCTAAAAATATCTAATAACAATATAATTCATAATTTGATGATAATATACTAACCACTAGCTCCTAAATATACCATACTTATGCCATTAATTCCACCTAGGCCAACCTAACTACCTATATAAGACTATATGAATTATCATATTATAACTTAATTAAGGGTTATTCTAGCCACAATTCAACCACACATATTCCAATATAATAAATTGGTTAAGGACGTAACAAAACTTTGCTAATAATGTACTCATCACTATCACAATTCATAAAATTGTCGTGAAGCTGATAAAAAATAGAATGAGTTTATCTAAATGAAAGGGATAAGCACTAATAAGCTCCTTAAAGGAAGGAAAAATAAGAAATGGTAGAAAAAACATCCATAGAATACACATCCATATCATTAGCATATTATCTCATAAGAGTATCAAGGATAAAGAGGTGATGTTTTGTGGAATATGAGAAGCTATTAAAATATAAAACATATTAATTTAGATCAATGAGGGAAGATGGCCTAGAAGGATCCATTAAGTTAGATTATCTAGGGTGGGAAGATGTGATAAAAGATGTGTTTCACTATGAATATCCAAATCATAATCAAGTTAAAATAACTATATGTATGCAAAATAATTCCAAACCCTATGAAATCTTAAAGTGTTTGAAACTAGAATGGTACTAGATTTGAGACCCTAAAATGAGTGAAGGTATATAGCTATAAGGTCAATCCCTAGGGGTTGTACGAATAGATGGGTATATCAAAATGTAAAATATTTTTTCTTAAATAATGCTACATAGGTTAATTTATTAATATTATCCATAAATACATACTTAACCTAAATAGTAAAGATAAATGAATATATAAAATAGTAAATGCTAATTTAGGAGATAAAATGTAAAGGGAAAAGGCACTTATTTTTGTGAACTACAATGAAGAATAAAACATGATGTCACATAAAAAAAAATGGCTATTAGAGAGAGTTCGTAGGCAACTGTCACAAAGCAAGAATGGTCATTAGAGAAGTTATGATAGAGGGTCATCATTATGGAGAAGAAGCACTTGGAGGCAGACATGGTTGGTGCAAATGTAGGTTTAGCAAGATGACGAGATCAAGGTTTCTTAGGTGTCCAAAATGCCACAAGAGTGAACGCAATCCCATTGGGTAGAAGGGACCTTGACCATCAAAAATGATGAGAGGATATAGCTAGAGCCTAGCCTCGCCTTAAGAATCGAGAGCGCATTTGGGTTGAGAACCCTGGGGGAGATTTTGGCACCAACCTAGAGTAGATAAGTGGAGAGTGCATGCTCTACCACAATATTGACATGATCATAAGCCTCCTTTGAGGAGTACATGGAATTTTTCTAGGCCCTCCCTCAAGGATCTTGTTTGGGGGAATTGGAATGGTTGACTGAGGCAAAGAGAGAGAGGAATGACAAAAACACAATCTAATTATTGGAGGTATATCTCTGTGATAAGGAATTCAGGGAAGCAGTCAATGACTAGTTGATGGGTCAAGCAAGGCCCCCACTATGTCATTGTAGTGAATACAAGTAGAGTTAATAGAGAGTGGTACTTGGGGGATGAGAATTGTGAGGTGTGGAACGTGTTGAAAATGAAGGTAATTATGTAGCTTTAAAACTTGTAAAACTATTATACTGTAGATCTAAATAAGTTTTCTTTGTCACAATTAATAGTGCATGATTAATTTGTTTAGATCAATTCTTTGTCAATGATTTATTCTATTTAAATCAATTTTATCTATAGAGAACTAGATAGAATATTGTAGAAGAAATATAAGACAGAATAGAAAGGGCACAGTATGTACATGGAGAAACCCTTTCGAGAAAAAAAATCCACCAGAATTTGGTCTTGCTTGTATTATTTAACCTTTGAATAAGATTATAATAACACTGATTCAATTCTTTCTTGAGATGCTTCTTTTTCCTTCAACAATTCTTCTTCACAACCTGCAATGAAATATGATTAAACTCTCTTCAACTTGCTGCAATATATAGACAATAACGAGCCTTATAAACTCCAAAGAGTTTACAATTACAAATCACAAAGCTTATCTCACAAAACCTATGCCTATTCTTTGCAAGTAGATTTCTTCCATGAAAAATAATGTCAAACCAAGTCCATCAATTTGGGCGTCCAAAACTGAAGTGCTAACTTAACGTTGATTACAAAGATATCTTGTAAGCTTCTCCTCAAAGTTGGCACCCAAGAATGGGCCCGCTTAACTCAGCCTTATAAAATATCTTATCATACAAAAGTGCTAACTCCACGATGCCAACTTGGGCACCCAAGATGGGTCCAAGTCAATCTATGTTAACTGAAACATATCTCTCCACCATTCATGCAAATATCATGCATGATTGATCTCCTCATGTTAATTGAAAGTATCCACTTATTATCTATCATGCAAATCAAGTCAACTACATGCAACAACATGCAACTAAAGATTACTGAACCATAACTGAAATGAACTAAACCTCGTAAACATCAATCCCTTTTTATAGGAACTCAACATGCATAAATCAAAATCCCTATTTTGTAGGAACCTAGGATGCATTTCTGAAGTGTACTCAATTCACCAACTAGTTAACTAAACCATGGTGGATCCTACCTCCCATGTAGGCACCCATGTGCTCCTATTTTATAGGAGCTCTCCCAAGGTTTCCCCACATGCTCCTATTATTTAGGAATAACTATAAATATCAAATTAAATGTTTATTTCATTCCAAATTAATCTCTTCCTAATCCTAGTGTTGTGGAACACATTAATTCCAAGGACTTAGGAGATACATGAAATATGTTTAGAATGAAATTAAATGGCATCCTATTCCCAACATTCTCCCACTTGACATTATACATTGCAATTATTCTAAACAAGGAATCATTAATGTCAATCAAGTACAAGACTCAAGGCCAAATGGCCTTCCTGCACCACGAGAACTTATCTGTAGCATTGATCAAAGTGTCAAATTTCTCAATCAATACCTTTTCCAAGTCTTTGTAGTATCTATGAATACCCACCAATCAATCCATGCCAACTTCAAATGCAACCTGCATAATCATGAAGCTCCAAGCAAATGATTAATACTCTAAACCAAAAAAAAATCATCCTCTCCAAATTTCATGAAGATAACCATATCCTACCAAAGCTCCCACTGAACTATGATACCAAGTTGTACATGGCAACAAGATAAACATGAAACCATCACTATCAAAAAACTCCCAATGAAACATGTAACCAAGCTATCCATGACATCATGATAACCATCTCCTCATGAAGATCATCCAAAGGCCCTCACACAATCAAAGAACTCAAATGTAACAAGAGCTCCCAAAAGGAAAAGTAAAACCATGATCCCTAAACCAAGAAGATTACACTCAAGGTAACCATCCCCATAACTGGAAATCAGCCCATAAACCATGCCATAACATCCCTAAAAATGAATCCTCCAAAACTTATTATCCATAGCTCAAGATCCATGTCTATGAAAGATAAAACATATAAACTCATGCTAAACCATCCTTAAATGAGTCTCCATAATCAACCATGAATCAACTCAATCCCATGAGAAATCAAAGCATGAAACATAACATATCTAAAATATATAATGGGAAAATACCTCTCAAATAAAGAACTATTGAGTGTGTTGAACTCGCGTCCAACCAAGGTGTAGGCTTCTCGGTCTTTACTATTGAAAAATATTTTCTTACAAGTAACCATTCCAACATATATCTCTTACCATAAGAGAACTCAAGCCTCGCCTATTTCTCCAAGTATCCATGAGAACCTGTAACCAACCAATCCATGCCAAACGCCAAATGCAACATAGCACTATCATGAAGTAATCAAGCAAATGATTAATGTACCCAATACATAAGAGAACTACACAATATCAATTTCAAAGCTCCAATCATGAATCAAAAACATAAACTTGACAAAATGATATAACCATCTCCTCCAAGGAGATCGCATGCATCATAACATACATAAACATCCTAGTCTCAAGAGAACAAGTACCATTCCAAACTCTAAACATGCATCAAGAGGAAACCATGACATAATAGAAATCACTCTAAACCAAGAAAAAACATATCCCCAATCACATGAAGATAACCTTACCAATGATGCATCCACGTCACTGCCAACAACTCCCACTAAACTGTGGTATGAGCTACACATGGCATCATGACTACCATCCTCTTTATGAAGATCACTCTTTAACATCAATCAAAGAGTCATCACTAACATCATCTGAGGATTCCTCTTAGAAGAATCATAGCTCTTTTTCTTGTTCTTACAATCCTTCTTCACATGTCCTGCTTTCTCACAGTTCCAACACTTTACCTTACTTTTTCCTTTTGACTTACCCTTCCCTTCCTTGTCTCCCTTAGGTTCCTTTTTCTCATGCCTACCTTTTACAAACAAGGCATCTTGGATTTCCTCTTTAGACTTCCTTCTCATCTCCTCTGATAGGATATTAGGAATTATATTGTCCATCTTCGGATATGCACCACTACCACTGATAGCAACAATTATATTTTCCCAATAGTCTAGTAGAGAACAAAGTAAAAAAATGCATTTATCTTCATCTTCTAGCTTTACATCTATAGATGCTAACTGACTTAGAATCAAATTAAAAGCATTCAAATTATTTTCAATAGAATCACCATCTTTCATCTTTAAAGAGTACAGCTGTCTTTTCAAATACAACTTATTTGTAAGACTTTTGGTTTGATAAATATCACCTATTCTCTTCCATAATTTATATGCAGTAGTTTCATCTAACATGTTCAAGAGAACAACATCAGCAAGACATAATCTTATGGTCCTTCTTTCCTTCTTATCAAGCTTAGCCCAATCCTCATCTGACATCATTGTAGATGGCTTTTTATCATTACAAATAGCTAACCATTGATCTCTCTCTTCAAGGAGATCCTCCATTTTTAGATTCCACATCTCATAACTAGACCCGTTGAATTTCTCAATATCTAGATGAGAAGTAGAAGTCATTTCAACGAACTTATTTTCCAAAATCAGCAATAACACAATAGTAAAATCTCCCACTACAGCCAAAAAAACCTTCAAAATTTTAAGAGAAAGGTGTTTGAAACTTTACCCCAACCGTTAGCTTTGATACCGAATGTTGAAAATGGAGGTAATTATGTAGCTTTAAAAGTTGTAAAACTATTATACTGTAGATCTAAATAAGTGTTCTTTGTTACAAATTATTTGTGGATGATTATCTTTTTAGATCAATTTTATCTTTAGAGAACTAGACATAAGATTGTAGAAGAAATATAAGACAAAATAGAAAGGACACAACATGTACGTGGAGAAACCCTTTCGAGAAAAAACTCCACCAGAATTTGGTCTTGCTTGTATTATTTAACCTTTGGATAAGATTACAATAACACTGATTCAATTCTTCCTTGAGATGCTTCTTTTACCTTCAACATTTCTTCTTCACAACCTGCAATTAAATCTAATCAAACTCTCTTCAACTTGCTGCAATATATAGACAATAATGAGCCTTGTAAACTCCAAAGAGTTTACAATTAAAAATCACAAATCTTATCTCACAAAACCTACAACTATTCTTTGCAAATAGATTTCTTCCATGAAAAACAATGTCAAACCAAGTCCTTCATCAATTTGGGCATCCAAAACTGAAGTGCTAAATCAATGTTGATTACAAAGATATTATGAAAGCTTCTCCTCAAAGTTGGCGCCCAAGAATGGATCCACTTAACTCAACCTTATAAAATATCTTATCATGTAAAAGTGTTAACTCCAAGATTCCAACTTGGGTGCCCAAGGTGGGTCCAAGTCAATCTTTGTTAACTGAAACATATCTCTCCACCATTAATGCAAATATCATACATGATTGATCTCCTCCTATTAACTAAAGGTATCCACCTATTATCTATCATGCAACTCAAGTCAACTCAATTCAACTACATGCAACAACATGCAACTAAAGATAACCGAACCATAACTGAAATAAACTAAACCTCGTAAACATAAATCCCTATTTTATAGGAACTCAACATACATAAATCAAAATCCCTATTTTGTAGGAACCTAAGATGCATTTCTAAAGTGTACTCAATTCACCAACTAGTTAACTAAACCAAGGTGTATCCCACCTCCCATGTAGGAGCCCATGTGCTCCTATTTTGTAGGAGCTCTCTCAAGGCATCCCCACACGCTCCTATTATTTAGGAATAACTACAAATATCAAATAAAATGCTTATTTCATTCCAAATTAATCTCCTTCTAATCCTAGTGTTGTGGAACACATTCCAAGGACTTAGGAAATACATGAAATATGTTTACAATGCAATTAAATGGCATCCTATTCCCAATAGAAGGAAGTAGGTGTGCAAGAGAAGCCTATTGCGAGAAGAGATTGTGCGATCTCTGGAAAATGGATTATTATAGATGAGCTGAAAAGAAATGGAAAAGTGATGGTCATCCCTACTAAAACCTTAAGAAACTTTATAGATATGCTGAAGGAGCATGCTTTTTTTGTAAATTGGGGTGGAGGCGGATGTTTTCCAGAAAAGATGGTGGATTAGTGGAGAAACCAATGGGGCAAAGAGGTATGTATCAAATTTTTGGATTGTAAATTTCTTTTTATTATATGCCCATTACCTCATTTGAAGCAAAGCATCATGTTTGAAACACTACTGTAAATGGATGGAGTAGGGTTTTATATTAAATAATGAGATCCAAATTTCAATCCCCACAACCATGAAATGGATAGAATGAAATCATGAGTAAATTTTCACAACCTTCCCTAAAAAAATGGGATGAGGAGACTCGAAGACTAATAGGGAATCAATTGATAACTTTTATCAAGATGGATAAATCCTTAATACATGGAGAGATGAAGGCACATGTGAGAATTTGTGTAGAAATCAGCCTAGGTAGCGAGGACCTGGAAGAATTAGAGATCATCACGAAGGAGGGTAAGTAGATCTAGGGCACATATTAGGATCTTTCAGAGAGAAAGGTCTCCAACTTTTCAAAATATGAGGACATGAAGAAGGCTTTAGAATAGAATAGCGGATTCTTGGTTGAGTCAGGCAGTGGAGAGGTGAATAGGTGTTCAACCCCAATGAATGGAGCAAGCCACAGTTAGGAAACATAACAAGTTACCCTATAGGAGAATGGGGATCATGAGTACGCAGAGGAGGAAGATTTGGCTATAACAAATAATGCATATGGGAACTTATAGTGGTTCCCAAAGCCATAAGAAGAGGAGGAGATCAAGGAGAAAGTTTTGGGCCTAGAGGAAATGATGGGTATGGGATACAAACTGATGAGCTACGTAGCTCTCGCAGAGGAAGAAGAAGTGAACTTGGAAATGGGTGATGATGATGGAAACAATAGGGAGGGAGATGTTCTGAAGGACTGTAATCCTATAAAATAAGGTGAAGTACGAGAGATGGAAGAAAAAGGATGCTTCTTTGGAAGATAAGGTTGATCCCCCTACCACCTTGATGACTCAGGGGAAAATGGGGTTAAAAGCAAGGAATAAAGCTAGGAAGTCCCTTGACTACGGGGATGGTAAGAGGAAAGGTGGGTTGTCAAACATAGAAAAGAGGGATTTAGATGATGATGCAGAAGGCCAATAGAAATTGACCATGATGCTAAGATTAGGGAAGGATGGTACCCTTCTTGATGAGCAAGAAGGATCATATCATGTAATGTTAGGGGCTTAAATTCCCCTAACAAAAGGCACCTTCTAAGGTGTCATGGAGAAATCAAAAGACAAAATTACACAATGAAGAAGTAGAAGTGTTTAAAAATAAATCTAGAGTGTGGAATGTTGAGCATGTGGAAGTAGTGGGGACTTCCAAGGGATTTCTTATGATCTAGAGACCACAAGCAATCTACTTAGAAAAAATAGTGGGAAACAACAACTGGATTACATGCAAGGTGAGAAGTTTATCTTCAAATTTGGTTTTCACATTAATTAATATATATGGTACCTCAAGTTGCAAACAAAAGTAGGATTTGTGGGTGGAGCTTAGTGCTTTCTATAATGGGGTATCCCCTAGGCACTATATTTTAGGGGGATATTTCAATGCGATCCTGCATAGTAAGGACAAGATGGGCAGTACACAAAGAAAGTACTAGTCCCAAGTGGATATTGAGAATTTTGTAAGGAAAAATGAGTTATTTTAAATTCAGATGGAAAATGGAAAATATATGTGGAAAAACAAGAGGATGGGATTCAGCCATATTATAGAAAAATTGAATAGATTTTTGCTTAAGGGTGATTTGGGAAATTTTCCTTTCACCCTCGAAGGTTGTATTTTACACCAATCAGGGTCATACCACTATCCCATTAAATTTGAAATAATGAGAGAAAAGAGACCTATGAGGTGCCCCTTTGAATTTGAGAACATGTGGCTTAAGAATCAAGATATTCAAGGGTTGATTGCTATTTGTTGGAAGGGCTGGAAAATAGGGGGATCCAAGATGTTTGGTGTAGTATCTAAACTAAGATTTTTCAAGTGCTAATTAAAGGAATGGAACACGAATCACTTCAAAAACATTTTTGAATCCAAATGTAGACTGGAGGAAGAACTGAAAACATTAAATGAAGCAGTATTATCCTCAAGAATGAATATTGAAAGGTTTTTGAAGGAAAAGGAGTGCTCAAAGAGTATGAGAAGGTGCAAGAAAAAGAAGTATTTTAGCAGAAAAAATCAAGGGAGACTTGGATGTTAGAAGGGGATAAGAACACTAAATATTTCCACAACAGCACTAAGACATAAAGAGAAATTAATACAATCACAAATTTACAGGGAGTTGATGGGTCAAGCATTGACACCCTAAAAGGAATTGCTAGGGAAGCTATCATTTACTTCAAAAATCTATTAAACAATGTGGAAGGGTCAAAAGTCACATGACAAAATCAAGTCTTGAAGTTTATTCCTTGATTGGTTAGTGACAGACAAAATAAGATGTTGATGAGTGAATTTATGATAGAATAATCAAGGCAGTGACATTCCAACTACATTTGGATAAAGCACTGGGGCCGAATGGCTTTCCTACTCGTTTCTTTCAAAAATGTTGGAGTACAGTGGGTCATGATGTGGTTCCCACCATAGAGGATTCAAGGAGTTGGAATGGTTTTAAGAGAGATGAATAATACTATCATTGCTTTGATTCCTAAAAAGGAGAAACCATCATCACTAAATGAGTTCAAACCCATTTCTCTCTACAATACACTATATAAAATTATTGTAAAAGTAATCGCAAACAAACTAATTATTTTGTTAGAGATAATTTATGAGTAGTCAGGGTTTGTACCTAGGAAATCAATCTTGGAGTGGGTCATTATTGTGCAAGAAATCATTCACTCTATTTAAAGAAATAAAAAGTATAGCATGTTACTAAAATTGGACATTAAAAAGCATATGGTTGGGTGGACTCTAGATTCTTGTGTAAAGTATTGTTGGCCTTCAAGTTTGAAAAAAAATGGATAGAATAGGTTTTTAACTGCATAGCTAGCCCTAGATTCTCAATCATTGTGAATAGATTTATAAAAGGTTACTTTGAAGCATCTAGAGGAATTAGACAAGGAGATCCTCTCTCACCATTTTTATTCATTATCATGGCGGAGGATCTAGGAAAGGCATTTAGTGTGGTTGCAAATATTGGGCGATTGGTGGGAATTCAAATAACAAGTAATGTGCTTGTGGTAACTCATCAAAAATTTGCAAATGATACTATGATTTTTGGAGTAGCTAAAGTGTTGTGAAGCTCACCAATTGAAGGCAGTTTTGGATCTCTATTGAGAGGCATCTGGTCAAGAAGTAAGTGAAGTGAAATTGAAAGTGTATTTTTAAACACTGCTCCACGAAAAGAGCAAGAGATCCTAAGAATATTGAGGTTCAAGAAATTAAAATTACCATGCACATACCTTGGTTTACCTTTAGTAAAAGGTGTGGGTACTGGAAAATTATGGGATCCCTTGTGAATAAGATAAATAGTCAAATGCCATCCTAGAAGGGGTGATGGTTATCATGGGCCGGTAGGCTTGTAATTTTGAAAGTTGATATTTTTGCATTACCGATATAGTTGTTGTCTTGTCTAGCATTACCCAAGGGGACGTATCAAACTTTGAACCAAAACATGAGGAATTTTTTCTAGAAAGGAAATGTAGATAAGAAAAAGTTAATGCTAATTACATGGGAAAAGATATGTAAATAAAAGGAGGTTGGGGGTGCGAGGTTAAGGGATCTCTTGATGAAAAAAAAGGCATTAGGAGCCAAGATAATTTGAAAAATGTACACAAAGTGAAAATCAACATGGGTTCAAATTCTTCAAAATAAATACCTAGGAATGAAAGTGAGAATAGTATTGTCACAGTTGCCACCCTTCTCAAATGTTCAAGAATTTGGAATTTCATTTTGGAATGCAAGTCACTGATAACAGAGCTATTATCTTAGAACATTCACGATGATGGCTCGTCTCCCTTTTGGGAGGACTCATGGGGGGTTACCCCACTATTGACAATTTGGTAAACCTACAACACACAAAAGCTCTTTTATCATAAATGTGGGGTATGAAGGTCAAGGATTACTATAAATTCTAAACTAGTATCTTGTAAACTTGGTAGAAACCACACAATTCAGAGGAATGACTAGCTAAATAGTCCACTCAACATTATAAAGACCTCATTGAATTGTCAACCAAGGCTTGTAAACATGTGATGATGCTACCCTATATGTGCCTTCAAAGACCTGATACTGTCTAGGTTATTCTATTGAAGGTATTCTACTTGTTGGGAAATTATAGAAATATATATTAGTGAAAGAATTAAACTGGCGCTAATGGCTATAGGTGCCTACAGCGTAATTTGTAGTTGAACTGTTGCTAATAGATAATTACTGAAACTAACTCAAAACTGATGACTGAGCCTAATCTACCCTCTGGAGTACTATAAGTCAATTGAATATATTCATGCACATGAACAAACATTACTAATAATCACCATATGAGAATCTATTTTAACTTACATGCAATTTATGAAGTAATGATAAACAAAAATAAAACAACTATAAATGTAATGAAGAACAATTACCTTGAGTGGCCTGCTCAAGTGGTTGTCTTCACTTAACTAAAACCAATATAAATCTTCATATTCTATGCAACCAAATCAACTTGAACTTCATTCATGACATATTCCAAAGGATCAAATAAAATATTCCTCAAAGATTTATTCAATAAAACCATTTTTTTAACAATCAACATATTTGTAGATTACAACTGAAATCTAGGAAGTAATTGATAGCAAAATCCACCAGTATGAGATTAATCAACTAACTATATTAAAGACTCAACCACCGACTATATACAAGCATGGGGGGAGTTTATTCTAAACACAACTCTTAATCGAAATCATTAACTACAACTCCCTAGATATTAGAGTATATAATCAAGATTGAATTATTCAAATTGTAACTAAAAAGAAACAAGAGTTCAAACAGGATTAAAACTCTGCAAAACAGATATGCATGTGGAACACATAATCAGTTATCCAAAATCCTATCAATAAAATAATTCTTCTTCTTCAACGCCTTATTAATTGTCACAATGATGCACGACTAACTCCATCAGGTGTCTCCACACTATAGTTATTACACTCAGCTTGTTATGTCACTTCCCCTCTTTCATTGTCCAAGTCCTCCTTTGGCTGCGAGCTACAATTTTCAATTACTATAGGCTATAGTGTTTTCTTGGGCTACAAGAGGTTAATCCACAAAATATATACACAAAGCTAACTACCATGATTAAACACATAATTACAACCACATTTCATACATATCCACATATAAATCATGCAATTCTACTATATAATAACTATATTTCCATTACTATAATTTAGGTCCAAGGTTGTCTAATAAGCATAAAGAGATAGCATAGCATAGGAAAATATCTAAAAGGATTTTTTGGTAATTTCTGAAAGCATGCATAAAAACATCAGGAAATGGACCATTAAATAAAATCATCACTCCCTGAACTATACTTTTGGTTGTCCTCAAGAAAAACAAACTAGGGGTACAAATTGTAATATAATATAATTTCCCTAAGGTCCATGAAAGTTTCTACTCCCTTGATCTGCTTTAGGTAGAACCCTCTATAAACTACAAGTCTCTTCATTCTTGTTTTCTCAACCTCCTCATGTTCCTTCATCCTATCTCATGTCCGATGTGGAACTGGATAAAGGAGCATAGGCAGTTGGAACGTGAGTGGTATCCATTTAGTTGCTTGATAAATAGGAATATCCATGTACCTTTTCACTCTTCCAAGCATAGATATCAAGTTGTATACTGAATGAGGTTCCTTCTTTTGCAACTTTGGAGTCAAACTGTTCCACCTTTCCTATACATACTTATAACCATTTTGAACTAACCCAACTGCCAGTGTCTTCATTCTTTCGTAGTCCTATGCCCTTACCTTCATAATTTTTCTTCATGCACCCTTGTGTTTCAAGAGTTGTAACCACTCATCTATTGTCTCATTAGGATCTTTAGACTATTTCCTCACTGGAAATGCGACTAACTTTTCTCTTTCTACATACTCCTCCATGAGTTCACCTCTAAATTTCTCATTTCTAAAATAGGATGTTAAAGCTCTTACTTGAAAATCCCCTATAAACATTAAGGGGTTCCATTGTGCATCCTCTAAAACCACATAATTGTGCAAATGGTACTCACACAGTTGGTCTTGCTCATCAAGGGTAGAATTAACAAAAATATGGAGAAATTCAAACTTGTCGCTCATAGAAATTGGTTTGTTGCTAATCAACCTGCTAAATTGAAAACAAGAATTTCTTCTAGTTGGAGGTCTCTTTTTGGGAAACCTTATTTACTATTTCTTCCATTATGACTACCATTTTTCTCAGGTGTATGCACATTTTTAGAGGATTTTCCCTTTGTTTCCAGTCTATTTCAACCAACATCACATCATATTTTGTTGTTCCTTGCCCTATGTCTCTCTTGGTTTCCATACTCCCCCTCATAACACCTTGCTTTTTCAATCAGCCTGAATGCCTTGGGGTAGGCTTATCCTTCTGAATATCTTTCTTTTTCTTCTATGTTTTAGAAGGTGTGGATGTTGTGGATGTACTACCTCTTCTTTTCTTGGATTTAGGTGGTTTGGAGGAAGATGGAGTTTCTTCCAGTAACCTAGATTATAGCACATTGTAGGTGAGACAGGAGAACTTACTCTTGTAGGTTCAACTCTTGGCTCTAGGGTTTCAGGTACTGTAGGTGCCTTAAGTAAACTATTAATATCTTGACAACTCACAAATTCTTCCTAGGAGATCTGGGGATATTGAATTTTCAAGCTCCTTTTTGCTAATAGGGCTATTAAACAATGATGTGATAAAATTGTATTACTCTGTTTCCTATAGTATTCAAATGCCATCCTTTTCAACATATTATAGAGGAAATTGGGCACATTTACTAGTCCATTATGGTGAAGATGACTAAGTAATTTGAAATGTACAACACATAGAATATTTTGTCTACCATCACAAATAAGGTATCTAATAACATAGGAAGCACAATTGGCCCAAATCCATGGAAGAGAAAGTCTTTTTGTACCTTGGGACAACGAATCCAAATTTTCTCCTCGCTCACATAATTTTTCTCTTATAGCCACTGCATTTGCTTGAACTAGAAACTCTACTCCATTCCTAGGCAACCAAGATACTTGTGCTATTGGTACTTTAGATGTATCTACTACAACCCTTTTACCATAGCTTCATCATGCTCCAATGTGGTTGCAAATCTCCTTGTTTTGTAATTGTCAAATTTTGTCAGCTTTAGAAAGTAATCCAGCCACCCAACTCTTGTGAAGATAGGCAATACCATTGCATCTTCTAATATGTTCTTGTGTATCGATGACTCTCTCCTAATAACATCACCTCCCATTGGTGAATCTCTTTACCTCTGCTCAATGTTTGAACCTTAGAAATTTAGCCCAATTTTCACTTCACCACCCTCAAACCCTTATCTTACTCTACTATTTTCTCATGCACTCTCACCATAAATATATTGTAATTGCAACTTCCCTTCTTCATATCAGCTTAATTGAGCTTAAAAATGGGTTCAGGATTCGACTTAGCTCAAGATCACAGATTTTAGGAAAATGGCAATTGAATTTACAACAAAAGGTAAATGCAATCTAGGATAAAAAGGGTTTGCATGTCATGTATGTTTATTTGCATTTGGTTTTAGGTGGCTCAAAAAGAAAAAACTGGTTGATATTGTACCCTCCCTCAACATAAGGTTTGAAGTGACCTCACTTAAACTCATGATAAGCAAAGGTATCATGATAGAATATGGAAATAAATATGAATTTATCACATGCTTAATTTAATATTGAAATATATAATGAAAGTGTTAAGAAATCCATGACAATTATGGTAATGTACTTTGCATACTTGTCGGAGGTGATTAACTAAACGTTGCACATGCGAGCTGAATAAAATGTATCTGCAGGATGATTTGATGTGATAAGAAGTAATTGCAAGTGAATGAATGATGAGGTGGTAGGTGTATTATAATGAAACAAAATAGACGGATGATGGTTAGTGATGTGATAGTTCAAATACTTAAAATTTAAATTAGCAGCATGAAATAAGATAAGCATGTTGTGGGTACTTATTATGATAAGACTAATACTCCATGTGTGAGGAAAATGAGGTGAAAAAGGTGTGAACTACAATTAATATGGCACCAATTTTGAAATTTATTGCTAAACAACGTTATGGGTACCTTCAGCATCGGGTCCCATCTGAATTGTGATAGCTTTTGTACTATAAGTCCCTACTACAACAGGGCACTTACTGAATGGTGATAGTTGTATATATAAGATAGGTCCCTCTGGAAAAAGTACATACATCATGTAACTGTGTTGTGTGTGCATGTGAGGTGAAATAAGAAATTAGACATAAGTGATCTCAAGGGTTGAACTGTGTAGCTCAACCACTGAGTCACTTGAAGAACTTGGTATATTTGTTATTGTTGAGTCATCATTCTATGTGTTGAACCTGTATTTGGATCACTATGAGGACCATATTGTTGAAATAGAGAAAAAATAAAATATTTCTTTTGTGTTGGTTTCTTCTAAAGTTTCAACCTGTGGCCATTAACTAGGATAGAGAACCTTATTGTATCTATGGTGTGCAACTTTACCGATCCATTAGGAAAGACTTTGTTGATCTCATAAGGTCCCAACCACCTTGATTGGAGTTTCCATTTAAAATCCTTGTACTGTGAATCATACAATAAGGTCTAGTCTCCTACATTAAATTCCTTTATCTTGATATATTGGTCATGCCACTTTGTCCTTCACTTTTGTATTATCTTAGTATGATGGATTGCTTCCATCCTCATTTACTCCAACCCATTTAAGTGGTGCAACCTCTCCTTTTGAGTTTTTGTAAGATCCATGTCCAACTCCAATGCTCTTCTTAATGTCTTCTACTCAATCTCTATTGGGAGGACTATTGTTTTTCCATATACTAGCTCATAGGGTGTGAAACCAATCATTGTCTTCCATGTTGTTCTATATGCCCATACTACTTCTAGTAATCTAGCAACCCAATATTTTCTATATAATTGCAATATCTTGGTTAGAATACTTTCAATTTCTTTGTTGGTGACCTCCACCTAGCCATTGGCCTGAGGGTGGTAAGGTGTTGAATTTTTGTGCCTAATTTCATATTCTTCAACAAATATGGTAATAAGGTTTGAAGTAATTTTTTTGAGAAAATTTGTCTCAACTTCCATCTTGATGCCCCTATTTTCTTGCCTTGGAAAAATTCTGGTGTTTCTGTAGTTTACCGTAGTACCGCACCTGGCCTCATCTCAGCCTCAACCGCTTTACTGCGGAGGTCTTCTCTTAACCTGGCAGTACCACAGTGGAAGGGTAGCGGTCACCTCTTTACAGCTCACAGTCTTATCCCTAACCGCGGTGGTTGTGGTTGGCTTCGGTCAACCTGTTTCTCTGGCTACCGTCGTGTTGCGGATGGTTAAGTCCCTGACCGTCGTGGTCATGGTGTAACTGCCTACAGTCAACCTGGCAGTTACCATCGCACCATGGGTGGTGGGTCCACTCACCATGGTGATCGCGGTGAGGCCACCAATGGTATGGCTAACGGTCACCGCTCTACTGCGGGGTGGTCTATTGACCCCCACGGTAGCGCGGTTTGACCACCAACGGTCCCTTAGACCAGTTACCTTGTTATCACAACTAGTGTCAACCCGGACAGCAGTAGCATGATATAGTTAGTGGATGAGCTCGGTGGAGTCTAAGGGTGAGCTCGGTCGAGCTCACTGCATTACTGCGGGCCGACTTGGCTGGTGCTCTGGTAGCGCGGGCAAGTCATGGACGGGCTCGGTTGGCCAAACTGCCACACTGCAGACAGGTCGGTTCAGCTCGGCAATAGCATGGGGAAGCTTGAAGGAGCTCACCAGGGCTCACCGCTTTACCGGGGGTGGGTCATCTCAGCTCGGTGGTAGAGCGGTAGTGACTTGGATGGGTTGGATGGGCTCGGACCAGTGTTTGACTGAGTTGGACTCGGAATCAAAGAGCAACAATGAATGCAAGATGGGAACGTGGCATTTTGACTATAACTTGGTTGGCCAGAGGCATTTGTGGCAACAATAGTAATTGTAGGTTGACTTAGGCTAGCGAACAAGACCCAATTTGGGTGATGGCATTAATGCCTGGGTGGCTCGATGCAGGGATATCAACATGGGTAGATCAGTTGCGTGATCGGATGACAAATTCATGTACCTGGTGATCGGCAGTTGATTGATAACATTTGATTGCAACGTATTACTTGATAAGTTGAGTACAACAAAGAATGAATAACTTTGAACTGTATGTTATAACATAACATTGTAACAGTGAGAGAAAAAACTTGAAGCTGATGTGAGCTAATCAGAGAAGACTGAACATTGTTTTTAATTGTTTTATTACTATAATACAATTGTCTTGACTTTGTGTGGTGGGTTTTTTACCTGAAAAGGTTTTCCCACCTATATCTTGTGTCAATCTATGAATGTTGATTTATGTTATCTATTTACTGGTTGTATACATCTCATGTAGTTTTTTAGAAGCTATTTGAACATGTTAATGCTCTTCTCCCCTATTGTATTACTGTTAAGGGAATGTATTCTGCATTGTTGGGTCATTAGATCCACCTCATTTTCCCTTCAAGTGGTATCAGAGCCTGGCTTGTTGTGTTATCCTTGAGAGAAAGCTCAGTTTTTTGTGCTAATACTGTTTCAGTGGAAGTCTTGCATTGTTGAAACTTGTTTCTATTTGAGATGGCGAGTACATCAGGTAGAGTAGATATTGAAAATTTTAATGACAGCAACTTTGAGTTATGGAAACAAAAAATGGAAGACTTGTTGGTGGATAGAGACCTTTGGTTAGTGGTGTCTGGAACTAAGCCACAAAGCACGATGCAAGAGGCTTGGGATCTTGCTGATAGAAAAGAAAGAGGTCTGATAAGACCGAGTCTAGCTGATTATGTACTCCTGAACATCCATGAGGAGCAGTCTGCAGCTTCATTCTGGAAGAAGCTTGGTGATGTTTATCAGGGAAAGTCTTTGGTAAATAAGTTATTCCTGAGGAAGAAGTTGTACTCCTTTAAAATGGATGAAGGTGCATCTATAGCAGACCATCTAAACTCATTTAACATGAGTGCTACTCAGTTGGTTTTTGTAGGTGTAAAGACTGAGGAGGAAGATCGTTGCATGCTCCTATTGTGTTCATTACCTGACAGTTGGGATCATCTGGTGATGGATATTGGAAGCACAACCACTGCATTCAAGATGGATGACGTGGTTGCTTTGCTCTTGTTTGAATAAATGTGAAGGAATTCTTTTGAGATGGCATAAGAGGCCCTTGCTAATCGAGGTAGACCAAAGGAGAAAGGCAAGAAGAAGGAAAAGAAGTCGAAATCCAAATCTACAGGGAGATCAAAGTCTCCTGGTAAAAAGTTCAAGGTGAGATGTTGGAACTATGGGCAACCTGGTCATATCCGGAAGGACTACAAGGAGAAGAAGAAGAAGAATGCTTCTGACAATGAATATTCTCAAAGTGATGCAGATGCCTTCATTGCAGCAGCATTGACAACTCAAGCATCAGATGATGTCTGGTTGGTTGACTCAAGTGCATCCTTTCACATGACGTCCAATAGAGAATGGTTCTCTAAATATGAGAAGTATGATGGTGGAAAGGTGTACTTGGAAAGTGATTCAACATTGGAGATCATTGGCAGAGGAAGAGTTAGAATTCAATTTCTTGATGAGAGAGTCAAAGGTATTGGTGGTGTAATTCACATACTAGGTCTGGCTCATAATCTTCTTTCTGTCAGTAAGTTAAATGATGCTGGTGTAGAAGTTTATTTCTCAAGTAAAGGATGTAAAATGGCTAGAGGTACAATGGTGTTAGCTAAGGGTGTTCATACTGGCACTCTGTACAAGCTGGATGCACATCATGTTCTTTGTAACAGTGCCTTTGTAAAGTCAAGCAATGTTGCATCTGTAGAGAAAGATGAAGACACTTCTCTGGTTGCAAATGCTTTGGAGGTAAAACTCCTAGCTAAGAAGACTATGCTTTGGCATAATAGACTTGGTCACATAGGTGAGAAAGGTTTAAAAACCTTGAAGAATAAAAATCTTGTAGAAGGGCTTGATGATTGTAATCTTGAGTTTGATTTTTGCGAACATTGTATCTATGGAAAACAACATCGTGTTTCATTTTATTCTAGTCCTCATAAATCTTCTAGTATACCAGATTATGTTCATTCAGATGTGTTTGGTCCAGTTAATGTTCCTTATCGAAGTCTAGATATTATGTTTTTTTTATTGATGACTGTTCGAGAAGGGCATTCGTATACTTTCTTAAAAGTAAATCAGAAGTGTTCAGTCAGTTTAAAGAATTTAAATCTTTGGTAGAGAATCAGACTAGAAGGAAAATTAAATGTTTGAGGATAGACAATGGCGGTGAATTTTGTTCTGCAGATTTTGAAAGGTATTGCATTGATCATGGAATTAAAAGGCATAAGACAATGCCTTACACTCCATAGTAGAATGGAGTTGCTGAAAGGTTGAACAGGATGCTGATGGAAAAGGCAAGGAGTATGTTGAGTGGTGCTAGTCTAGAGAAAATATTTTGGGCTGACACTATGGCTACAACATGTTATCTAATAAATCAATCTCCTTGCTTTGCTCTTGTTGATAAGACGCCTTTGGAAGCATGGTCTAGTAAGAATCCCTCTCTGAGGCATGTCCGTGTGTTTGGCTATGAGGCATATGTTTATGTGCCAAATGAAAAGAGATCTAAATCTGATAACAAGGCTGTGAAATGTACTCTCATCGACTATGGAGTTGGTGTGAAAGGATACAAGCTTTGGAACCCTGTTACTAAGAAGGTTTTGTACAGTAGAATCGTGATATTTCGTGAGCTAGAACCTTCAGTAAGTGATCAACAACTTGAGACAAATCAGAGTAACAAGAAGAAGGATGCAGTTGAGATTCCCCAAACTCTAGAAAGGGAAGAGTTGCATGGTGTACTTGAGACTGAGGAGAGCTCAAGCAGCTCTAGAAGTTCTGATGATGAAGAACAACCTCAGCCTGTAAGAAGATCTACACGAGAAAAAAGGCAACCTGAAAGGTATGGTTTCTCACTGTTAAATTTGAACTGTGCCTATGCTTTAATTACCAGCACTGATGAGCCTAGGACTGTGAAAGAAGCAATCAACATGGTTGATTCGAATTCTTGGTTGCAAGTCATGAATAAAGAGATGGATTCTTTGAAAAAGAATGAAACCTGGAATTTGGTACCACTTCCTAAAGGGAAAAAGCCTATTAGTTGTAAGTGCATATCCAAAAAGAAAACAGGCCTTGATGGCAGTGTTGAGAAGTATAAGGCAAGGTTGGTTGCAAAGGGATTTTCTCAAATTGAGGGAATTGATTATGAAGATATTTTTTCCCCTGTAGAAAATTTGACATCCATCATACTTTTATTGTCATTGGCAGCTGCGTATGATTTTAAAATTGAACAGATTGATGTGAAGACAACATTTCTCCATGGTGAGCCGGAAGAAGAAATTTGCATGTCCCATCTTGACCATTTTGTTGAAAGAGGTAAACAAAATCTAGTCTGTAAGTTAAATAAATCTCTTTATGGTTTAAAACAATCTCCTAGAATGTGGTACCATAAATTTGACACGTTTGTGTTGTCAATTGGTTTTGTGAGATCAAAATCTGATCATTGCATTTATTATAAATCTAAGAATGATCATGTACTTGTTATTACCCTGCACGTGGATGATATGTTATTCATTGGGAATAGCAAGTCTATGATTTCTGATCTTAAATCTCAGTTATCTATAAAGTTCGAAATGAAAGATCTTGGTGTAGCTAGGTACATTCTTGGAATGAAGATAACTAGGGACAAAACAAGTAGAAAGCTTTGGGTCAGTCAAAGTAAGTATGTGAAAATAGTTTTGGAGTGGTTTAGCATGGATGATTGCAAGCAGCTAGTTGTTCCAATCATGCAGGGAACAAAGCTATTTGTTGAAGACTGTCCATATTTTGCTACTGAGATGGTGGACATGACCAGTGTGCCTTATATAAGTGTTGTTGGCAATTTGATGTATGATATGGTTTGTACAAGACCAGACATTGTCCAAGCAGTGGGAGTTCTAAGCCGATTTATAGATAATCTAGGAAGATCACATTGGGATGTTGTGAAGAGAGTATTTAGGTATTTGAAGGGAACTTCAGACTACGCCCTCTATTACCATGGCAGCTTGGTTGCATCACAGACGACTCTCAACATTCATGGGTATGTTGATTCAGATTGGGCAGGGGACATTGACAATAGGCGATCCACCAGTGGATACACGTTCATGCTTAATGGTGGAGCAATCAGCTGGATGAGCAAGTGACAAGTTGTAGTTGCTTTATCCATGATAGAGGCAGAATACATGGTTGCAACTCATGCCTGTAAGGAATTTGTTTGGCTGAGGCGTTTATGTTCAAACATAGGATTTAATGCTGAGCAGATCATTATTTTTTGTGACATTCAGAGTGTCATTTGTTTGGCAAAGAATCCAACCTTTCATGCTAGGACCAAGCACATTGATGTGCAATATCACTTTGTGAGGGATATGGTTGAAGATGGCAAGGTCGGTCTGGAAAAGGTGGACACTTTGAAGAATGTTGCAAACTCTTTAACAAAGTCGGTTAGCACAGACAGGTTCATATGGTGCGCAGAATCGATGGGCCTATGACAGATAGTAAATTTTGTCAAGTCATGGGGAAGATGGAAGTGTTCACCAAGTGGGAGCTTGTTGAGAAAATGTGTCTCAACTTCCAACTTGATGCCCCTGTTTTCTTGCCTTGGCAAAATTTTGGTGTTTCTGTAGTTCACCGTTGTACTACACCTGGCCTCATCTAAGCCTCAACCACTTTACCATGGAGGTCTTCTCTTACCCTAGTGGTACTACAATGGAAGGGTAGCAGTCACCTCGTTACCGCTTGCAGTCTTGTCCCTAACTGCAGTGGATGCGGTTGGCTTCAGTTGGCCTGTTTCTCTGGCTACCGCTGTGTCGCGGACGGTTAAGTCCCTAACTACGGTGGTCGCGCTGTGACCGCCTACGGTTAGCCTAGTCGTTATCGTGACACAGTGGGCGGTGGGTCCATTCACTACGATGATCACGGTGAGGCCGCCAGCGGTCTGGCTAACGGTCACCGCTCTACTACGGGGTGGTCTGTCGACCCCCATGATAGAACGGTTTGACAACCAATGGTCCCTCAGACCAATTACCTCGTTGTCGCAGCTAATGTCAACCCGGATGGTGGTAGCGTGGGATAGTTAGTGGACGAGCTTGGTGGAGTCTAAGGGTGAGCTCGTTCGAGCTCACCACATTACCACGGGCTGACTTAGCTGGTGCTCTTGTAGTGTGGGCAAGTCATGGACGGGCTCAGTTGGCCAAAATGCCACATCGCGGGCGGGTCAATTTGACTCAACGATAGGATAGGGAAGCTTGAAGGAGCTCACCAAGGCTCACCGCTTTACCGGGGGTGGGTCATCTCAGCTCGACAGTAGAGTGGTAGTGATTTGGATGGGTCGGATGGGCTCGAACTAGTGTTTGACGAAGTTGGACTCAAAGTCAAAGAGCGACAACGAATGCAAGATGGGAATGTGGCATTTTGACTGCAATTTGGTTGGCCAGAGGCATTTGTGGAAACAACAGTAATTGCAAGCTGACTTAGGCTAGCAAACAAGAGTCGATTTGGGTGATGGCATTAATATCTGGGTGGCTCGATGTAGGGATACCAACATGGGCAAATTGGTTGCGTGATCGAATGACAGATTATTGTACCTGGTGATCGACAATTGATTGATAACATTTGATTTGAACGTATGACTTGATAAGTCGAGTACAACAAAGAATGAATAACTTCGAACTATATGTTATAACATAACATTGTAACAGTGAGAGAAAAAACTTGAAGCTGTAGTGAGCTAATCAGAGAAGACTGAACATTGATTGTAATTATTTTATTACTGTAATACAATTTGCTTGACTTTGTGTGGTGGGTTTTTTACCTGAAAAGGTTTTCCCATGTATATCTTGTGTCAATCTGTGAATGCTGATTTATGTTATCTATTTACTGGTTGTATTCATCTCATGTAGTTTTTTAGAAGCTATTTGAACCTATTAATGCTCTTCTCCCCTATTGTATTACTGTTAAGGGAATGTATTCCGCACTGTTGGGTTATTAGATCCACCCCATTTTCCCTTCAAAATTGTGGACCTTGATCAATCACTATCTTTTTAGGTACTTCATACCTAGTTAAAATATCCTCATACAATAACCTAGCCACATTTCCATCTCTAGAAAACTATAATTCTTTCACTTCTATCCATTTAGTCAGATAATCAATGCAAACTAGAATGTATTCTTTGTTGTTAGAAGTAGGTGATACTGGCCCAATAAATTCTAGACCCTATTTGTCAAAGAGAGCTAATGTTAACTGTGGCTATAATGGTATTTCATCACTCCTTGTTGGCTTACCCATTCTATTGCATCTATCACAACTCCTTGTATATTTGATAGAATCCTTGTGCAAAGTTGGCTAGTAGTAACCAGTTGTGAGGATTTTGAATGTTGTTCTTTTTGTTGCAAAGTGACCCCCACATGGTTCATCATGGCAAGCCTTCATGATATCAAAGATTTCATCTTCCCTTATGCACCTTATCATGATATTGTTTGGGCCAATGTAGAATGAATAACCTGATATCCAAGAATATGGAAAACTTTTATGTACCAGCTATCTCTTTTCCCTTGGAGAAAAGTCTTGTGGAATCTGCCCTGTCACCAAATAGTTTGCAATGTCAAAATACTAGGGTATATGTATATTAAGAGAAAATAAGTGCTCATTTGGAAATGAGTCACCCACTACCCCTTATGTTGGTTGTGTTGGCAACCTTGACAAAAAAATTGCTACTACATTAGCCTTACTAAGTTTGTCCACTATTGTAATATCAAACTCTTGTAGAAGGAATATCCATTTGACTAGTCTACCCCCTACTATAGACTTGTTCATTAAATATCTAATAGTTGTGTGGTCTGTGTGGATAAAAACTACATAACTAGTAATGTAATGCCTGAATTTATTGATGGCATATACTACTCCTAGCATCTCCTTTTCTGTAATGGTATAATTTAGCTCTGCTCCCTACGAATTCTTGCTAATGTAATAAATAACATATTATTTGTTACCTTCTTTCTGGCCCAGAATTTTTCCAATATAAAAATTGAAGCATTAATATGTATATGGAAGGGTAAGGTCCAATTTCCCCCCCTCAAAATAGGTTCTTGTGTTAAGGCTTTCTCCAGTTCTTCAAAGGAATGTTGGCACTATGATGTCCAATAAAATTTTGTCTTTAGTCAGCAAAACAAACAATGATGCAATAATCTTACTGGAGTCTTTAATGAACCTACTATAATAACCTACATGTCCAAGGAAGCTCCTAACATCTCTTTGCCTCTGTGGAACAGGTAATGTAGAAATGATTTCTATCTTATGTGGATCAACTTGAATCCATGCAGTAGATATGAAATTCCCTAAAAAAATTCCCTGATTCATCATCATAAAACATTTCTCATTATTGAGGAATAAATTTTGTTATTTACATCTCTGTAAAACCTTTTCTAGATTGCTAAGGGATTCCTCATAAGTTTCCCCGTATGTGGTGAAGTCATCCATAAAAATCTCCATATATTCATGAGTATAAACAGAAAAGATGTTGAGTACTACCCTCTTGAAAGTAGTTGGGGCATTACATAAACCAAAGGGAAGAACAAAGTAAGCATAGGTACCCCAAGAACATGTAAATGTTGTTTTGTCCTAATCCTCTAGAGAAATTTTTATTTGATTATAACCACTAAAACTATCCAAGAATGAAAAGTACTTCTTCCCTGCTAAAGAGTCAAGCACTTGATCTATAAAGGGCAATGGAAAGCGGTCCTTCCTAGTGGTTGTATTCAGTTCCCTATAATCTACAAATACCCTCCATTTTCCACCTTTTTTGGGAATAATGAATAAAAGAGAGACCCATTCACAGTCAGATATAAGATAAATGAAGCCTACATCAAGGATTTTTTGAATTTCAACCTTAACTATTTCTCTCAAGGTAGGGTTCATTCATCTTTGAGGTTGTCTAATGGGCCTATAACCATCATTTATATAGATCCTATGCATACATAAGTTAGGATCTATCATGGTAGTCCCATGCATAGAATTTTGTGTGTGCTTGCAACACTATGTGCAGGGAATTATGTTGTTTTTCAATCAATGCATTGTTTATGTTCAACATTTTTCCTAGCATGATTTCTAGTTATTTGGATGCTTCTTGCATAGATTAGAGGTCAAGGCTAGGAATGATTATTACACACTATTGTGGCAGTAAGGAATGGAAGATCTAAGATATGTCTTCTTAAGAGTTGGAAAGTATAATACTTTGCAAAGGATCTTGTAAGCATGAGAGGCAGTCCTATTGTTGTGAGCTCCTATTGCAATCATTCTGGATTATGTCAGCAATCAGATCATCCTCATTCTGATCATCCAATAAAGGGTTGCATTCTATTGTCATCAAAGTATGTAGGGAATAGTGGTCTTCCTCATCTAAAGTAGGCCAAATGGTTTTCTCAAGATCAGAATAAAGTTGGGTTGGAGGATGGAGTACCAATTTCTTGGTCAATGTCTCATTATATATTATCATATTTCTAGACCTACAGCCTATGAATGCATCAATTGTAGCTAACCATGGTTTGCCTAGAATGAGTGGATATCGTACAAGGTTAAACTTTGGTTGTAAAACTATGAAATCAATAGGATACTCCCAAGAATCTAACGTAATAATGAGATTCTCAATTATTCCTTTAGGCTTAACTATTGACCTATAAGTCAATTACAAAATAGTTTGTGTAGGTCTAAGGTTGGCCAACTAAAGTAATTGTATTGTTTCTTTAGTCATGACATTGATTGCTACCCCTAAGTCTATCAAGGTGTTCTTGATAAGGGTCCCATTAATCTTAATATCCACTACTGGACTACCGCGGTGTATATTTAGGGATAGTTATATTTGTTAGTATTTCTTAGATCAGATTAAACAATGAAAGCACTTAGAAATATTGCAACACATAAGACAATGAACACAATAAGATACCCTGGGAAAACCCTCCTCTTAAGGGAGAAAAACCCAGCAAATGAATCTCTTATATAAAGTAGCACAAGAGCATAAATCTGCTTACAACTCAGGCCCAACAATGGCCAATAAAGAATACAATGAAGTCGAACCTCTCCTAGATGCACAAGATACAAATGAATATGTTCTTCCTTGAAATCGGATCTACTGCTATGAAAAGGCGAATTTTGCTCTGCTCTCCTAATTGCGAACTTGCTTCCATTACATAATGAGCACATTCAACCTTCTATAAATACATATTGTGATCAACCTTGAAGTAGGTCAGCCCATCTTGAGAAACAAAACAATAATAATAAAGTCGGCTACAATATTAAATGCAATATGATCTTAAGGAAAGTCGGCCATAATATTAAATAGCCATAAGGCTACTATTTAATATTCTTCAATCTTCTTGAAGCGCATGAGTGGAAGATGCAGCCTGATGCTGCTAACATCAACACTCCCTCTCAGCTAGGGATGAACTTCCACCTGCACAAGCAACACAGATCATCTCAATATGATAAAAGAGCTTATCACCTCATCGTGAAAGCACAATAAAATATCACCTCACTGTGATATCGGATATTACCTCATCGTGATATCAACCATCATGGCTACCTCCATAGATGGTATGAACAAGAGCTCATCACTTAATGTGATGTTGTCACCTAAATGTGACTTTCACCATGGCTCTCCCAGAGGGTGAAACACAAGCACAAATAAACCATCATAGATTCCCTCACGTGATGCTGTCATGGAGTCACACACATGACATCCACCATGGCTCTCCCAGAGGGTGGAAACAAGGGCTTTCACCTCAAATCTCTCTCAATAGAGAAATGCATTATCAAGGGATTGCACCTCAAATATCTCTCAATAGAGAAATGCATTACCAAGGGCTTACACCTCAAATCTCTCTCAATAGAGAAATGCATAAACAAGGGATTTCACCTCGAGCTTCTCTCAAAGAAGAACTCATTAAAAGAAACACTGATACTAAGACTCCCTCTCAACTAGGACTTCATTCTCCACCATATCAAGCTTGTCTCGAAGGTACACAAACATTATCCTGAAGAGATGCTTGATGAGAATGACTACCATCTGCTCATCAGTGTTGATATACCTCAACTGAATATCTTTTCTCAATAGCATATGTTGAAATGCACTCGGCCTTAGTTGTACTCAGTGCCACAGAAGATTGCTTCTTTCTATACCTCAACTGAAACAACATCCAAAGCAATACAACCATGTTCTTTAGGTTCAGTAGGCTCCCTCTGAATCTTCAATCACTTGATTCAACCACTTGTCCTCATTTCCTGCAACGCTTGCCTTAGAGAAATGGTTTCCAATGCACACCTCTGTAGAGATTCAAGGTTTTCCTCTTCAACCGCATCTCAGATCACTCTATTCTTAATAGGTTTACAGAGCTACCAATTTAGGTTGACTTGACTTGAGCAATTCAAAACTCAATTGCTGAAGAGGTACTTCAACAATTTAGCATTCGGCCTTGCAACACTGCAACCTTTACTTATTCTCAGTGAGTCATAGGACTCCCTCTTAAGGTTAATTCTTCCTTTTCGAATAGATGTCTTCAACCATTCACTTAGTCTCATAGCTACAAGTAGAGTCTCCAACCTTCAACCTATAGGATGCATCAAGCTCTTCTTGAAAGCAATCTCTTATGCTTCTTTATCCTGAAATCATTAACAAGAGATTACTAATAGTTCATGGAACTCAACTATCTCAAATAGACATACCATAAATAGGAGCATACATGATTGACTAACTCAATAACATGAATTAGTAGCCATAAAACAATTCATGAACATTATTCAACCATGCAATACTTCAAATTCTCCTGAGTAATAGATAACTAATTCATCAATCATGACATGACTTTCTTTCAATTTCTCAGAAGAGCTAATCTCAAAAGACAATCTTCACAATTTAGCATGATACAACTTGTAATAAATCTAAAGAATCTTATCACAAAGATCACTATTTACTAGTCACACATAATCCTAAGTAAATAATGTTAGATTTGCACAACTCAACAATTGAATTTTAGCCTAGAATGGTAATAAAAAAAAGGAATACTTATCTCTTAAATATTATGATGAGTGGAATTACTGGACACAGTAAGATATGCTACTCTTTGTGCTTAGATTAGTCCACAACCAGATTAAGAAATAGATACAACATGCTTACTAGCAACACACGATGATCTCACCCACTGAAATTCAAGAGAAAGCATGATCTTTACTACACACATGATCAAACAACCATTATCAGATTAGTACAACTCAATAAACTGAGTTTCACATAAAAAAATATAAACAACAGAAAATACTTATCTCTTTGATGTAGTAAAGACTTCTTTTATGATAGCATATACTCAATATTTATATGCTCAACAAAAACATCCATAACCAACATATTGGTGACAATTTTTCTCCTCTTTAATCTTCTTGTGTTGAACTAGCAAGAGATCCGTTCAATATCCTTGGTGCCTTCCAAGCATATGATGAAATATTGCACTCAAATCTGTTGCCTTTGATTACCTTATAAGCATTCACGACTTCAAGGGATACTGATACCAAAGAAGTACAGGCCATTACTTTAGACGAACAATTATTTCTGTAGGCATCCCCCATTGTGCTCCCAGACATACACTTCTTCGGCCCCTCTGTGTTATTTTTGCAGCCAACCAGAATTTAGATATAAAACTTGAATGCTTATGCAAGGCTTTAACTACTTAATTGATTTTCAAGATCACTGGCACAACTGCTTAAATCTGATCAAGATCTTCCTTATACCTGCTCTGATACCATGTTAGTGTTTCTTAGATCAGATTAAACAATGAAAGCACTTAGAATTATTGCAACACATAAGACAATGAACACAACAAGATACCCTGGGAAAACCCTCCTCTTGAGGGAGAAAAACCCAGCAAATGAATCTCTTATATAAAGTAGCACAAGAGCAGAAATCTGCTTACAACTCAGGCCCAACAATGGCCAATAAAGAATACAATGAAGTCGCACCTCTCCTAGATGCACAAGATACAAATGAATATGTTCTTCCTTGAAATTGGATCTGCTGCTATGAAAAGGCGAATTCTGCTCTGCTCTCCTAATTGTGAACTTGCTTCCATTACATAATGAGCACATTCGACCTTCTATAAATACATATTGTGATCAACCTTGAAGTAGGTCGGCCCATCTTGAGAAATAAAACAATAATAATAAAGTCGGCTACAATATTAAATGCAATATGATCTTAAGGAAAGCCAGCCATAATATTAAATAGCCATAAGGCTACTATTTAATATTATTCAATCTTCTTGAAGCGCATGAGTGGAAGATGCAGCCCGATGCTGCTAACATCAACAATATTCCCTAACATGATATCAACAAGGTTCCCTAAGTCATGAACTATCTAAGGGTCCTTCCTTTTTCTCCCTAGTTTCTTAAGACATAGGTATTAGAAATATGGGTAGAGATAAAAGGGGGCTTCAAAATATTAAACACAAATAATCTCGTGCTTCTTCATATCTTTTTCAATCAATACATTTTACATATTTATAGAATTCTTAAATCCTATTATTTAGGAAACAACATAAACGACATCCCTAAATATATTGAGTTATTTTAACAACTCAATTAAACATTCCTACCACTATTATAATAACCTATAAACAAACTCTAACAAATAAAGTGAGTTAATACTACATGAGTTATTACTTTAACTCACTTTACCTCACACACTCCATCCCATGTGAACACTAATTTCCAACACCCCCCTTAGTGTGAACATGGGGTGAAAGAACATCACAATACTTGATAACCACACACAGTAGCTTACCAAACAATATAAGATAAGAGTAGGGATATACACATCTACTCATGTCAAGCAATATTGGAACTAGCCTCACTATGCTTCTTAACTTTATCCAAGGATAGGGACAAACGAATATATCCATGGATCTGAGGATAGGGACTAACACATCTATCCAAGGTCTTATATTAGGTTTGGATAGGGACAAAAAAATCTATCCAACATCAAAGTTATGAATAGGGAGACACATCTGCTCACAATAATTATGATTGGGGACAAACACATCCAATCATAATCACCAACTCGTGTGACTGGCGACAAACACTTTCAATCACTTCAATACCTCATGAATGGGGACAAACACATCCGTTCACTAACAATCAAGAAATGTTATTGGGGACATACACATCCAACCACTTACATAAAAATCTTGAACATAGTGCCCTCATTTTCACGTATGCAGCCACCATTATAGATCATTACCACATTGATCACAAATGATATGAGATAGGTTGTCGCTACCACCTAGAAACCAATCTTGGCTTTAGTTATTTTGGCACAAATAATATTGTCACTAATGCAATTTTGCGGCCTTGTCGCTAGTGATTGACAAGAGGTCGCTAATTGTCTTCCAACCTCTAGTGCCTCCATCCTCCACTAGATTTTCTACTTACTATATAGGAGTGAATTTTCACCCCTAATGCAAATTCCCCTTTTACCCCTTTCCACTTTAGAAAACCAAACTCTGAGGCTTAATTCCACATAAGCTTGGTGTTCCCATCACACTTGGCACCTATTTTGAGAGTCATTGGAGGTGTTTCTATCGGGGATACCCGCACAATGTGCAGACTTCCGTGTGATGCACTTACGTCCCTGGTAGATTCTCGTGTATGGAGAAGCAGAGATGTTACACTTCCTATTGGAAGTCAAAGTGTAATGCCTCCCTTTGGCTGGACGACCTAAATATGGCCATTTTCTTCCATTCTTCCTTCATATTCTCATTTCATTCATCCATTTTTCAATTTTTCAAGATCTCGAGCATCTCTCAGCATTGTAGCATTCATCCACAATCTTTGTAGTAGCATTTCACACTCCATAGCAGCAATCTATCACTTCACCACTTCGATAGAGCAAGCGCATGATGAATCCATTACAACATAGGCTTGAGTTCCTCTCATCTTTCTCCTCCACTAGCCTTGAGCGCTTTGGATGGAGGTGGTAAGCTCCTCCCATCTTCTCTATTGTTTGGTTAAGTTAGCACATACTGTTTTGTAGTTTTTTTGGTGTACTTTACTTTTATTGCTTCTTTATTGCTTTATTTTTGTATCGTTGCAAACTTGGTTGTCCGTGGAGGTAGAAATACCAAAACAGGGGTCTGACTGAGGCAGGCCCCTAAATAGCCCCCCAACATTTTCCCTCTTTTCTATGTGTAGGTGGAGAGATCTTGGAGCAAGCTCGTGAAAGGATTATTGTATGAGATCATCTTCGTCACCCTTGCGGTAATCTACTTTCTTTATCACATTCGTCTGTATTTCATTATCTCATTTTGCAGCTTTAGAAACTCTTAAACTAGGTTGTTGGTCCGCTTTTTAGAGATTAGACCTTGTATCCCTAGTTTTCTATCCGTACAGATGCTAGCGCACCTAAGAGATGCCAGTGAACCATGTTGTCATCCCAAAGCCGCACTTATATCCTCTGACAAAGAGCTATCTGAGACACAAAATTGGCCTTAAAAATTGACTCGCCTAGTCTCCTTTCAACTCTCAGGTTTGCAGAGTGATCGAAGGACCTTATAGTCCTCATCATTCTCATCTCGTCCATACTAACACTCCTTTAAACTAGAGTAAGTTAGGGTAGCCATACTGCTCTTGGCCTTTCATGACCTAGGGCTTTGAAGTGGTTGGTCCCTCTCTCTTACATTTTTGGTGAACCCGATGTGAACCATTTTGGTTGCATTTTGTGATACTAAAAGTCCCTTTCCTCATGTCCTAGGAAAATTGTAGGTGTGAGTGTTATGAGGCTTTCACCTTGCAACCCAACCTGTGACCCCTAGTAGGTGTAGTTGGAAGGTTATGACAGTGTTGTGCAATGAAACCTTAATTGGGTCATTGTCTTATCCCGTAAACCTTAGGAGGCTTTGTAGAAGTACTGTTAAGTGTGTGTGATGGCCTCTTTTATAAATCAACCTATTCCCTCTATGCAGACTATGAGTAGTGGTACTAGCATAACCTTCACTTCTCAGGACCTATCGATGGGCTTTAATATGGAACCATCTCCTCTTTACATTCTTGCGAGGATAAATGGGAATATCGTGGCAGGTGTTCTCGTTGATCTGACATCTTAAGTAAATAACATAACTCAAGAGATCCTGCATAAGGATGGATATGATGCACCTCAAAGTATCATCTGCACACACAATGGATTTTTTTTACCTCCTAAAGGGAGTATTGTCCTATTAATCCTTGTTGGATCTAAATCTATGAACCTTAAGTTTGACATCATCCTAGGGTCTACGCTCTTTAGAGTGAAGCTAGACATCCCCTAGTTGGTGGCTATGAATTTGGTTCCCTCGGTTATACACAAATGTCTGAAATTCATTCATGGAGGTGCAGTACACATTGTCCATGACACCAGTTATAGACCACTGATTGCATGTGGCAGCCATACCTTAGATTACTTTTGGCCTGCACCTATTGGCCTCTCTCACCCAGGAAGGATCTCCCATATCACACATACCAAAACTATAAGAAAGGACGTTCTAGGTCGAAAGTGAGATACCCTCCTTCACCTTATTCTATTTCGCATAGAGCTTGCCTTCAAGCTAATAGTGATGTCGCCAAGGCACATAGAAGAGAAGAAGAGAAGTGGTCTTGAGATCCTCCTTCTTCCTCTAATGTTGTTCAGCCTAAGGCTTCCTCTCGCTCTATTGTGGCACCATCTATTCCTATCTCGTGTTTGCGAGAGAATCCCATGGTGCCTGCTTGGCAAAAGGCCAAGTTCCCTACATTTGAGCTTCCTGTCTTACCCGTGGAGCCTAGGTTCATTCGGTATGGTAGATAGAAAGCCCCCAATGGAGAGTCCTCTATGTCCCGACCTCCACAACCTCCTACTATTCCTGCTCCTAGAACAGTGAACAGGAAGAGGCTCGTTGCCGAGGTGCTAGATTTGATTCCTCCTCCTGCTCCCATCTAGGAGCTCGTCCCTCTGCTAGAAATAGTTATGGAGGAAACTCCCATGGCTAAGAAGGAGCCCTCCACTCCTTCGCAACCTCTGGATTCTAGTTCAAAGAGTCGTA
Source organism: Sequoiadendron giganteum (assembly GCA_007115665.2). NCBI lineage: Eukaryota > Viridiplantae > Streptophyta > Pinopsida > Cupressales > Cupressaceae > Sequoiadendron > Sequoiadendron giganteum. The sequence continues at coordinate 591,498,793 of CM021105.1, forward strand.
GAAACTACCTTGCACATGAGCGCAAGTGTTGGCGAAGGGCCCTTCTGGCTGAGCAAGCCACCTTACAGAAGAAGGAAGAGGAGACAATCACTTTTGTATTAGGATCTCCTGTCGTGTCCTCCTCTCTCTTCCCTTTTTCTTCTATCCAAACTAGCTTTGTATCGCTTCTAGCTTCCGCTGCGAGTGTATGTGCACTTGGAAAGGCGCAAGTGTTCATCGCTCCTTCGGTGGAGCCGCCTCTGCTAACATCCATTTTGAATGTCTTTCCTTTTTTGAAACCTGTAGATATGATTAACACTTCGGTTGTATTTGTTGTGATTCTTTCCACCTCTCCCTCTACCTTTCTTGCTTCGTCTATGGGGAGTTCACCTCCTCCAATGAATAAAAAGGTAGAAAGTGGTCCCTCCAACAATGGAGGATGTAAGAGGATCCCACCTTCCCCAAAAGGTTCGGTGAACCTCAAGTGCAAACCCCTCCATCCGTCGAAGTGAAACATGGCACTCCTATTAATTGTATGTTTAACCTGGTGGATGAAGTTCTGACCTTGTCAGTGATCTTCATAAATTTTTTGACCTTAGACCCACAAGAGTTGAGTGACAGAGACCTCATAGGTGTGTCTTCCTTGGCCCTTGTTGTGGAAGGATAGGAAGCACCTCCCCTTAACATTACACCATTATAGGATTGACATCCTTCCCCCTACAATCATCTAGAGTGAGAAGTTGATGACCTCTTGGTTGACCAGTGTTAGGGGGAGGCCCTCTTCTTGATCTTTAGATTAGATGTGTGTGTGTGTGTTATGATGTGCTTCCCCCATGATCGTGCTATATGTGCCTGGATGACCCTCGTCACCCCTATTGGTGCTTGGATACAGGCATGGCGTTTTTGGTGTAAACCTTCTTCTATGTGTATCATCATTCTTCCATGTTTGTGATTAACTTTTGGCAAATTGGGGATTATGCAAAGCGTTGGGAGCATTTAGGCTTCCCTTCCATGTTGACCCAATTTTTTATTTTTACTATCTTTTGTGCATTCTTCTTGATCTGGTTGGGGATTGATGATCTTTCACCTCACGTCGCGGTTACCTATTATATATAAATAAATGCAAATCTAACCCCATGAAACCAGATCCCCCTATGCCCTTTGTCCATGTTCTCTTTCTTTTTTATTTATCTTTATCTCTATCTTCTTTGCTTGAGTTGTCCCTCTTATGCATGACAATGCCACTTCTACATTACGCGATCTTTAGAAAATGCATTTGTTGCCCATGAATCTTTTCTTAAAGACCCTCCACACACTTCCTTGCTAGAATTGCATTCTTGACTTGAAACCCTAACGAAACATGTTTCCTTCATCACGGGTTCATAAATAGAGGACTTGGAAACCTTCCTCTGAAGCGGGAACACCTTTGATCTTCCCCTCATGTGGGGGCATATCCTTCCTTTCGAATAACTTGATGAAGTGAACATCTTTCAAAAGGATTCCTTGATGATGAATCAATTTGAGAAAGAAGGCATTGGCTTTTGAACATTGTGTCCCTTGAGTGGACCCTTTCTTTTTGCATCGGTTTCCCAAGGGACCCCCCCTCGAAAATCCTTTACATCTTGGCGTCTAGTTCAGAGGTAGCCTGACAAGACCAGTTCCACATCTTAGCATATAGCTTGGGGGAAACCCAACTAGACCTATTTCTCATCTTTGCATCTAGCCCGGGGTCAAATTGACTAGAGCTACTTCACATCCTTGCATCTAGCTTGGGGGTAGCCCGACTAGACTTCACTTTTCAAACAGTGTGTCCCTTGAGTGGACCCCTCTTCCTTTGAAGGATTCCCGAGGTACCCATTTGAAAGTCTTCCAGCTTAGTGATGGTCTGTGTGATTGTCTGTTCACTGGCCTACACGACTGATTCTTGACATGTTCTATCTGCAGGTAAGCATGTCATCATTTCTGACTCTGCAGAGTCCCCTTTGCTCGATCTCCCTCATGAGAGAGTTCTTGGGGGATACCTCCCTTGTAGGTCTACGGGTCTACAAGGCGCTTTCCTAGTTTCCTTCATGTGAGAGTTCTTGGAGGATACCCCCCTTGCAGGTCCATGAGCCTGTAAGGCATTTTCATTCTTCAGCTTTATAGTTCTACGGAGCTATAAAGTCCTTTTCTGATCCTGCACTTTCAAGTTTTCCAGACCGTGCTCTGCTTCCTCAATGGTTGAGGTATACATCTCTAACCCTACTGCTTCTTCAACCTACTTTACTGAAGCACTCATCAGTACTCATGCTCACTAAAGTGGGGGCTAAATGTATAGGAGTGAATTTGCATCGCTAATGCAAATTTCTCTTTTACCCCTTTCCATGTTAGAAAACCAAACTCGGAGGCTTAATTCCACATAAGCCTGCTATTCCCATCACAATTGGAATTTATTTTGAGTGTTGGTGGAGGCGTTTATGTCGAGGATGCCCGTGCGACGCGCAGATGTCCACTCGGTGTGCTTACGTCCCTAGAAGATTCCTACAACTAAAGCAATAGAGACGTTACACTTCCTATTGGAAGTCAAAGTGTAATGCCTCCCTTTGGCTGGCCAACTCGAATATGGTCGTTTTCTTCCATTCTTCCTTCATATTCTCATTTCATTCATCCATTTTCAAGTTTTCAAGATCTCTTGAGCATCTCTCAACATTCTAGCATTCATCCACAAGCTTTGTAGCAGCATTTCACACTCCATAGCAGCAACCTATCACTTCACCACTTTGGTAGAGCAAGCACAGGATGAATCCATTACAACAGAGGCTTGATTTCCTCTCATCTTTCTCCTCCACTAGCCTTGAGTGCTTTGGACGGAGGTGGTAAGCTCCTCCCATATTCTCTATTGTTTGGTTAAGTTAGCATGTACTATTTTGTAGTGTTTTTGGTGTATTTTGCTTGTATTACTTCTTTATCGCTTTATTTCTATATCGTTGTAAACTTGGTTGTCCATGGATGTGGAAACACCAAAACAGGGGTCTAACTGAGGCAGACCCTTAAACAGCCCCCCAACATTTTCCCTCTCTTATGTGTGTAGGTGGAGAGATCTTGGAGCAAGCTAGAGAAACAATTATTGTATGAGATCATCTTCGTCACCCTTGCGGTAATCTACTTTATTTATCACATTCGTCTTTACGTTTTGTATTTCATTATCTCATTTTGCACCTTTAGAAACTCTTAAACTAGGTTGTTAGTCCACTTTTTAGAGGCTAGACCTTGTCTCCTTGGTTTCCTGGTCGTACGGACGCTAGCGCACCTAAGAGACACCAGCACGTCATGTTGTCATCCTAGAGCCACACTTTTGTCCTCTGACAAAGAGTTATCTGAGACACAAATTTGGCCCTAAAAAATGACTCGCCTAGTCTCCTTTCAACTCTCGAGTTTTTTAGAGTGATCAAAGGACCTTATAGTCCTCATCATTCTCATCCCGTCCATCCTAACACTCCTTTAAACTGAGGTAAGTTAGGGAAGCCATACTACTCTTGGCCTTTTGTGACCTGGGGCCTTGCAGTGGTTGGTCCCCCTCTCTTACACTTAGCAAATTTGGCTTTGAGGCTCAATTTTGGAATGCCCCCCCTTGATGTGAACTACTTATAAGGAGTGTCAGGTACCACCAATCATGCACTCTGATTACAACTGAGACAATTTTTATAAATTTTCACACTTTCAAATTCTTGACATTCATTCTAAATATCTTGAATCAAACTAATCACTTGCAAGAATAGACCCTATTCCTAAACAAAATGATATAGCTTGATTTTGACTCAAAAAATCTCTATATAATAAAATATAATAATTACCTACAACCATGAAAATTTTAAAACTTAATAATAATCTAAAATATATTCCCTTCCATACTCTAGACCTAGAGGTGCATGTTCCAAAATATACCCGATAGCATGTTGTACCACCTTGCACATTTGCCAAGATTTACAATGAGTTGGTCAAAGGTCTCTCAGGAAACATAAAACGGACCTTTGTAGAGCACAGTCTCCTGTGGAGGTAATACCACATTGAAGTTACCATCAAGATAATATCCAAAAAATGTCATTTCTCGTGGGATCAAAATAGTATCATGCTCGAACATGACCAGGATCAAAGTTTCAAGACTGTTGAACCGCTCCTTATATGTTGAATTTATATGACTAGGCAACCCATTATTAAGCTTTTGAAGACACTTGGAAAGCATAATAGAATTGGTAGAACAATCTGATGGTCCTGCAAATGATCCTCCTCCTCGACTAGCTGACGAGGAAGTTCTAGTAGTGTAAGGTCGCAATGGATTTCCTTCTAACATTTATTGGCATCATATTCGATGAAAAGGGTGCTCGTTCATTTAAATGGAGCAACAAACAATCCCTCGATGATCAAGCATCTATATTCTTATTACAATTTTTGTAGTTTATAAGCCTATATCCAACAAGTTTATGATCCCTCAATGCCTTGTCTGCCCTATGGATGAGGCTGATTTGAATGAATCCGAATGACCTTTTGCATTCACGGGTCAATATACACTCATATGCCCAATATAAGAGAGAAATACAAATTGAAATGAAAGCCAAATATTAATCACATAGTTGTATTGTATTAAAGGAAAAATTGAGAGATCATTAGCTAGCAAGATTGAACTGGCTCTATACAATAGATCGGCCTCCTGCCAAACTCAAACATTCAAACATATGTTGCAAAAAAAGAATTGATTTGTCGCATCTTTTTTCTAGGTGGATCTTTCATGCACATTATTGGTGCTTTGGAGCTCATCCTTCCCACAAACTTCAAATGGCTCTCAGACCTTCAGTGCCAAGACATGTAGCATAATCAATGATTTTGATTCCTTAGATTGATCCTTGATATGCCTACCCTCTCTATTTTACCTTTACAGAAATCACGTCAGAAAGATGTCACAAATCGTTGATGCAATGGCATAGAATAAGGCCTTTGCTACAATAGTGGAAAAAATATTTCATTTCCCCGCTCTAATACCAAATTATAAATATGGATAGAGATAAAAGGGATCTGCAAAAAATTAAACACAAATAATCTCGTACTTCTTCATATATATTTCAATCAATGCATTTTACATATTTATAGTATTCTTAAATCCTATTATTTAGGAAACAACATAAATGACATCCTTAAATATATTGAGTTATTTTAACAACTCAATTACAAAAAAACATTCCTACCACTGTTATAATAACCTATAAACAAACTCTAACAAATATTCAATTTTAATACTACCCGAGTTATTACTTTAACTCACTCTACCTCACACACTCCATTCCATTTGAACACTAATTTCTAACAATAAGTCCCTGATTGCTTTAGTGTAGATTAAAATGTCCTTAATAGGTTGGATGAGAGGGATCTTGATATTGAAATCCTTAATTTTACCTAGTAGGTCTGTTTTAGCTTGTCTGTGATATTTTTGAATGGCTAAGTGTTCAGGGAAAGGAGGCTTTAGACTTGAAGTAGTTTGGTGTACCAAATCTGACTCAGACTCTAGAGATGATTTGTTCAAAGCTTTAATTGTAGATTCCTCATCCTCCATCGCAATGATTTGAGGGGATGAAGGTCCAGCTAGTTGTTTCCTTGACCTAAGGTGGACATCACTCACCTTTACCCCATACGTGGGGTATTGCATAGCCTTGTTAGTATAATCCTGTTGGATAGGATTTTTATTAGGGTTAGGTGTAGGTTGGATAGGTAACTGTGGTGCTCTTCCTAGATAGGATGTTGGATTGGATGGATTAGGCATAATGTCTTGTTGTTTTGGATAAGGAGGAAGCATGGGTTGTTGATAATTCATGTTTTGTTGTTGGAATTGTGGCTACCATTGGTTTGTTGTGTTGGCTATTGAGGATTGTAATTGGAACCTTGGAAATTTTGTTTTGACCAAGGATTTGGTTGTTGTTGGTTCCAATTTTGTTGTGGTTGTTGCCATTGTTGAGGGTTTGGCCATTGATTTTGGTTATTTCACTAGGGTTGGGAAGTCCAAGCAGAAAAATGTTGATTTCCAATTGGAAAAGAGGTATTGAAATTTAGAGGGTTTTGTGGCATACCTTATCTTTGTTTCCATGGCCTCCTTCGAGCTATGTAAAATATTTGTCCATACTCTCCTTCAAGTGGTTGAAAATTAGTTTTCTCTAGCTTGTCTTGTTGAATACTAGCCACCCTCTTGCATTTATAGTTTGATTTCCTTTATCTACAACTGGGGCAGTATTCAATGAGCATTATTTCGGCCTCTTCTTTATTTTTCTTTATATGGAGAGTGTCCAACTAAGTAGCTAGGTGATTGATAATTTCCTCCTTCATGTTGGACAAAAAATTACTTAACTCTACCTTTGAGACCCTAGTGGATTATTTTCCAATGGTGGATGTCCTCTCTCCTCTTGGCCTCTTAATGAAGGTCCTAGAGTAATTTTTGTAGACCCTATAGATTTCTTCAAATTGTATTTGAGATATATACCCTTTCCCAATAAAATTTATGACATCCATATAGTCCTCATTGACTCCCGTCAAAAATACTAACTTGAGGGATTCTTCAGATAGCTTATTTTGTGATTTTTTTTTAAAAGAAAAATGAAATATCTCCACACAGTCTTCTAATGGCTCATACTCCTTATGTGACATTCTAAAAATTTCATCTTTCCTCCTATCAATTCCTCTGAAATAGTCTTAGTGTTTTTCCAAGAACGGTATTTTCATGGTATCCCAATCTGCAATAACATCCTTTCCTAATCCCATGAACCATTTTAGGGATGCATCTTTGAGAGTGGCAAGGAAGAGCTTGAGCCTATGAGCATTAGAGATATATTCATAACTCCTGCATAGGACATCAAAATCAAATAGAAATGTATCTAGATCTTCAGTCACTAGACCATAAAAGACCGGTAATGTTGAAGGAGGGATATTCTTCAACGTGCAATAGCCCTTTCTTGGTGGGTGATTGGAAACTCAAAGGTCACATGTTCTAGGTCATCCCTTGGTGCATCACCCATGGTTCAGTATGTCCCCTCTGTAGGTGTAGTAGATATTGGGGAAAGGGAAGCTTCTTCTTTAATATCACCCTTGCTCTGAGTACTAGAATCACCAATATCTGCTATGGCTTCTTGGTGTGTAGAGGGAAGGAATCTTCCCAACGAGTCTCTCTACCCCTTCATACAATAAATATGCCTTTGTATAGTAGCGGTCTTACATAATGTTAGTAGAACTTTTTGGTATGTTGAAGAAAATTAAATTTAATAGTGCTAATGTTGAAAACAAAATGTAAACTATGAAAGTGTGGAAAATCAAGTCTATGAAGATAGCACCATCCCTGGAAATGGCACCAAAAATGTAGAGTTTAAACTAGTTTCTTGTAAACTTGGTAGAAACCACACAATTTAGAGGAATGACTAGCTGAATAGTCCACTCAACATTGTAAGGAATTCATTAAATTGTCAACCAGGGCTTGTAAACTTGTGATGATATTGCACTATATGTGCCTTCAAAGACTTGAGACTACCTAGGTTATTCTATTAAAGGTATTCTACTTGATGGAAAATCACATAAACATATAACAATGAAAGAAATAAACTAGCGCTAATGGCTACAGGTGCCTACAACGTAATATGTAGGTTAATTGATACTAACAGATAATTATTGAAACTAACTCAATACTAATGACTAAACCTAATCTACCCTTTGGAGTACTACAAGTCAATTAAATGCATTCATGCACATGAACAATCATTACTAATAATCACCATATGAGAATCTATTTTAACTTACATGCAATTTATGAAGTAATGATAAACAAAAATAACTACTAAACAGAAATAAAACAACTATGAATATAGTGAAGAACCGTTACCTTCAATGGCCTGCTCAATTGGTTGTCTTCACTTAACTAAAACCAAATCTAAATCTTTAGATTTTATGCAACCATATCAACTTGAACTTCATTCATGACATATTTCAAAGGATCACATAGAATATTGCTCAAATATTATATTCAATAAAACCATTTTTGTATGTAGATTACAATTGAAAAATAAGAAGTAATTGATAACAAAATCCACCAATATGAGATTCATCAACTAACTATACTAGAGACTAAACCATCGATTATATACAAGCATGGGGGGAGTTTATTTTAAACACAACTCTTAACTAAAATCATTAACTACAACTCCTTAGATATCAGAGTATGTAATCAAGATTGAATTATTCAAATTGCAACTAAAAATAAACAAGAGTTCAAACATGATTAAAACTCTGTAAAATAGATCTGCATGTGGAACACATAATCAATTATCTATAATCCTATCAATAAAATAATTCTTCTTCTTCAACACCTTATTAACTGTCATAATGATGCACAAAAAACTTCATCAGGTGTCTCCACATGGTAGTTATTACAATCAGCTTGTTATGATGCTTCCCCTATTTTCTTGTCCAAGTTCTCCTTTGGTTGTAGGTTATAGCTTTCAGTTATTATGGGCTATAGTGTTTTCTTGGGTTGCAAGAGGTTAATCCATAAAACATATACACAAAGCTAACTACCATGATTGAACACGGAAATCTAACCACATTTTATAGATATCTACATATAAATCATGCAATACTACTAGATCATAACTATGTTTCCATTAATATAATTCAGGTCCAAGGTTTTATAATAAGCATAAAGAGATAGCATAGAATAGAAATATGTTTGAAAGGATTGTCTGATAATGTCTAAAATAATGCATAAAAATATCAAGAAATGGATCATTAAATAGACTCATCAATTACTAAAGATCAACAGTGCTAACGGGACTTATAAATGGTAGTGGAAGGAATTCGGTAGGTTTAATCTTTTGGTTAATGAAATATCTTGCCTACAATAGATTCTCAAGGATGAAACCATAATTATTCAGGAGGGCAAGGATAGGATGGTCTAGACTGCTTTTAGTTCGAGATAATACAACACAAAGGATGGTTTCTTGATGTTGGGGAATCAGGATGGGAGGACTTCACTCCCATGGAAGCTATGTTGGGACAAAAAAAATCCTTTAGAAAGCAGGGGTCTCCTCTTGGATCACAATCCAAAAAGGATTTTGACATTAAAAAGGTTTAGAAAAATGGGATACCAAGGCCCTACATGGTGTGTGATCTGTAAATCAAGTGAGGAAGAGGCAAATCATGTGTTTCTTAAATGTCTCTTTGCCAAAAAATATTGGAGGTGGTTGTGCTCAAAGTTGGGCTAGTTGGTGCACTTTTGAATGACATCTTGTCCCTCTTCAAATCTTAGCCACTATTAAAAAGGAAAGTAATATATTCATGCATATAACTAATTAGTCCTTCTATCCTATTGTGGGAGAGTAGGAAGGAGCGAAATAGGAGGATATTCCAAGGTAAGGAAATGTTTGTTTCATCTTTTCAAAACAAGGTAGAGGCAACCATAGTTGAGATTTTGAATAGCAGGGCGGCAAGGCTAAATCCTCAAAAATTAGAGTTCATGAAATGGGATGCTAAATTGAGACTGGGGTGGTTTGGCCTTATGATGCTAGAATTTGGTAGTAAGGAGGTAGTGAGAAAACATGATCTTCTGTCCAAAGCAATTTGGAAGCCCCTCGCATGGGTCAAGTCGAATTTTCACAGGGCTTTTGAGAGGGAATCCAAGAAGGTTAGTTGTAGGCTACATAATTCATAACTTGAGTGGGGATATAGTAGGGTAATTGGTGTTCCCCATTCTAGATGGGATGAATAATGTTGTAGAAGTGTAGGCGGTGATACAAGGGCTTCAATTTTGTCATAAATTAAGACTCAAAAATATTGAAGTGGAAGGGGATTCTTCTCTAGTGATAAGTGCCCTTAGTTCGATTAAGATTTCAAATTAGAAGTTGTAAGGGTTGGTGGAGCACATTATTGAGTTGTTGGGGAGGCTTGAGCACTTTACGATAAGTCACATATACAATGAAGTCAACTTTGAAGTAAACAAACTAGCAAATCTTGAGGTAGATGGGGTGCGCAAGAAACACTCTTACCCCTTGTCTCTTAGGGGTTAATTGGTGGTACAGGTGGTCTCAAGTGGTAAATCCTAGTGCAAGGGGAAGGTGTATTTTGGTTGCATAAGGCAAGCTTCAATAGAAAAATTTAAAATCTACACTAGTAACTTGTTAAATCAATCAAAATTTAATAGTGTGCCTAGGACATGTGGCACTCATTCGCATATTTGAGTGTTATGTTTGTTACTTAGTTGCGGTGGGTAGTGATGAGTTGACAAATGGCTAAGGTAGAATTGGGGGCTATACACATGGAACCAAGGTGTCATACTTGGATTTTGCTCTGGGCCTTTGTAAAGTTAGGATGCACAGGTATAAATAGGCTACAAATGTGGGCCATTAAAGAGCGATTTTTTTGGTGATTGACCATGTGGCACCTGTGTGCTCCCTTTGAAGCCCTACTTGGTTTTTGTGATGGTGTGGTACATGTGGTCGACAAGTGGCATCATTAATGTTGGGATGAGGTCAAGTGGTGCCTTGGTGTTATCTTGTGTACCTCACATGAGTCAGAGTTGGGAGTTGTTGCATTGGCAGGACAAGTGGAGGTGGTGTTTATAAGCCACTTGCTCCTTGTTTAGAGATAAGAGTCAAGAATCAAAAGGATTTTTAATATTACATCCTTTTTTACCAGAGTGGATGTGACATTTGGAATAATTTAATTATAGGGTCTTTTCACTCATGACAACATTTTTACTTCAATGCATGGACTAGCTATGGGATTTATGGTGAAGGATTTATTATGCCTGGCCCCCACCCTTATGATAAGACTAAGGGATGTACACTCAATCCAAAAGGTTTGTATGGATATATTGTAATCTCAACAAGCCTTTAAGTGGAAAGACTTGCCATGTGTAAATCAATCTTAAAATATTTATTTTGATGGCCAAAACTTTAATAAGTATGGAAAAATTTATGGGAAAAGCAATGGAGACTCCTATAAGCTCAGTTAGCTCTCAGTGACAAATGATGTTTTTGGATTAAAAAATTGAACTCAAATTGAGGTAGATTCTTCTTGAGAATAATTTCTTATCACTTATTATTGTGAAGTTGGTGTTGGGACATGACTTCTTAGTGATGGATGAGAGGTATCATGAGGATTTAGATATATCTTCTTGGTTGGTTGCAGTGCTTTGGACCTCCAACTTCTAAAAGGTGAAGTTTTGCAATTAACAAGAAAGCTGGTGAAGTAAGATTTTCTTGGAGTTCTCGATGAGGTTGTGGCTTCTGCTCAGTTGGGAGCTAGAACACCTAGGCCAAGGATGAGCTTTCTTAATGTGTTGGGAGTGGTGGTTAGGCTATGTCCCTTCTGATTGGACTTTAAAGGTGACAAATTGTTGTTGCATAGGACTCAGGCATTGGAGGGTGTCAAGTTCTTGAGGATATGGATACACAAGGAATCTATGTAGGACTTTTCCTAGGTGGGTGATTTTTAGAACTTATTTGCAAGATATTGTGGGTGTATAAGCTTTTTTGTTCCAAATTTTGACTCTTTTTATGTTTTCCATAAGATGAATGAGGCAATTTTATAAGTTTAGATGGATAGGATTGTATGGGTTGATCCCAATTTTGATAAGCAACTCCCTTTTGGTTGGTTGGTAATGAGTGCTTCAACTAAGCAAATGAATGTACACGAAACTTGTATTTCCTTTTGAATATTAATAAAAATTACTCGCTTATGGATAAGAAAAACCTATTGTCACATGGACTCTAGTTACCTTTGTACTAGAAATGGTTAAACATTCATATCAACATCTTCATAATATCTAAATTAATTATAGATTAATCGATGTTGTTTAAGATCAACTTTGTCTTTTGCAGTATTGATACAATATGATAGATTGACTTGAAACAAATATAAATGATCCTACTGACCACATACTACTATGACTTGTTACCTAAAAATATAAAAAATTATTATTTATAAGGACTAGCAATATTTAAAAATAACTTTGTGAAATTGTTGAATTGTGAGGATCAATTTCTCCTCAGTCGACCCCTTATTTTAAAAATTTAGGGGAATACAATTGTCCTAGATGAGTGATGTTGATTAGTTTATTCTTAGTGCTCAAAATGAAGTGTTTATCCTAATGATTCTTCTCTTCAATGCACCGTTTTTTGGATATTAGGTGGATGTCAATCAATACACATCTAATATCTTTAAATACCAAGACATAGTAATTAATCATGAAAACATAAACCAAGTTGAATTAGAATGACTAGTGAAATAGGTTGGAGATTAAAAAATTAAATTTCAATTACGCATGGTGTAAGATTGATTCTACACACCATAGGTGATTGAAGATAATGAAGTGTGAATACAAGGGTGGGAATGGATGTATAGGAGTAGATGTAAGGGTAGTTGTAAATGGGTCATGATGGAAAATGTAAAATAATACATGCAAATGGGGATAAAATGAAGTGGAATGTATAAAGGTATGTGTGATTGGGGATAGAGGTTTAGAGAATGAACCCAACTTTGCACAAGATCTTTTCATTTATTTATATGTTGGCATCCAAGCCAATTTTTTAATATATATATATAAAATAAAAATTTAAGTCCATAAATTTAATTTGATTATATAGACAAAAGTTACTTTAAATGTTCTTTAATAAGAATTAAGGTGAAAAAATACCTCAACATATATATTTGAAAACTAGATAAAATATTAATTATATTAATAATGTAAAAAAAAAAATTAAAAATGGTCGTTAGGGGTGCTTGCGAGGATTTCAGACGATCAGATGTTAGATCATGGGCGAGGGATGCTGAGAAGGAATGGCCTTCACTTCAGGATCAGTTAAGGAATGGTTGACAAATTCAAGGGGTTCAAAGGAATGTCTTTGGGTCTAGTGTTGAGGAGCTTGGGGGAAGGAAGGTGACAAGAGAACGAGATAGAAGATCTTGGGTGCCTTTGGAACCAAGGAGGGGCTTCCAACGACAGCCTTGAGAGTTGTTGTGGGTTTCTGGATGGAGGCGTATGAAGGGTGGATCGCCAAGAATGAGGGACACTAGGAAAAGGAAGTGCTCGCCCTCAGGGTATGGAGAGAGGGAATAAAAGGATGAATACGAGTGCTCAACAAGAAAATCAAGGGCCCTTCAGGGGTGCTAGGGTAGCTGAGGTTGGGCGTACAATTTTCTATGTTGTTGGAAAGCAGTAATGGATTGAAAAAAGAGTAAAGGAGGTTGTCCAAGAAAGGCCTCTAGAGAGCATTAAGGTTCAGTAGCCCGAGCCCAGGGCGATTAGAACTTGTGTTGCATAGGTGATCCTGGAAATGCTAATTGAGAGAACAAGGGTCATTCTGGAGAATAGGGATTTTTTTGTGAAATGGTGGGGAGATAACTGCACTAAGAATCATATGAGACAATGGTGGTTAGAGAAGTGATAGGATAAGGTGTCCATAAAGTTTTTGGCGAATAGCTTTATTCTAGTCCAGTGTGCCTCTACGAAAATAAGATCAAAAATTTTAGAGGCATCTCATTTATCAATGGACAGTTTTGGTTTTTTTTTTTTTTTCTTGGTCAAGGTGACTTGATATGACCCGTCATATCCTAGAAGTATGCAGGTTTGGGTTGAGCTGGATAATTTCCCTTTAGAACTGTGGTCTTGTGAGGCTTTGGAATGGATAGGAGGTGATTTAGGAAAGTGTATAGGCATATATGAGAAAGCCCTAAATGATGGTAATGAAGGAAGGATGGGGGTTTTAATCGAGGTGGAACCTTGGAGTACATTGTGGGGTGGGATGGAGTTGGCTCTTAATGCAGAGAAATGGATTCAAAAGATTAACTGGAATTGGTCTTAGTACCAGTTAACAATTTTGAATATGTGGGATCGAGAAGGACTCAAGAATAAGGCAAGACCTTCTCAAATGGGTAAAGGGATCGTGGATCTAGGAGATAAATCTTTGAAGGGCCATTTGTCTAATTTGGTTCAAGTTAATGAAGTTCAAAGTGGGGTTTCTAAGGATAAAGGAAGGGAGGAGATAGATTTACCATCGTTAGAACATGGGTGTCTACCGATTGGATCACAACCATCGAAGGAGAGGTTAGAGGAGATTGATGTGACTATTGCCATGAAGGAGATTGATTCATGTCTAGATCAGGAACTCAATGATTGGGAATCAATTATGGAGGTTGGGAATGAGTTAAGAACCTTGGTCGAGGATCATCAAGATGTGAATGTTGAGCAAGAGTTGGATTGGCTAGAGAAGGATTGGGAAGAAGAGCACAATCTTCAAATGATCTTATATGGAGAGGCTCCATGGGAAGCGAGTGCTATGAAAGAAGTAGAAGTGGCTGAAAATTTGTTGTGGGAGGAGAAGGTTGTGGAGGTGGTTCAGGGTAAATCCGGAGTGGTGAAGGAGCGGGCTTCAAAGGAAACAAAGGTGTGTACCAAGAAGAGGCTGGGGATTTTGTTACAGGGTGATGGGAAAGCAACTCCAAATTACGAAGATAAGAGAAAGGTTGGGCGGAAGTCGAATGAAGAGAAAAGGTCTCTTGCAAGGGAGGTAGCGGGTCAACAAAAAATAACAATGCACCTTAGATTAGGGAAGGGTGGTCCCCTTCTCAGGGGGAAATGAGGTTGTTAAGATGGAATGTTAGGGGCTTAAACGCCCCTAACAAGAGGTGTCTGCTATGACGTTTGATTGAAGATAAATCGGCGGATATCATTATGGTTCAAGAGACTAAATTGCAGAGTGAGGAGATAGGGAGCTTGAAGGCGAAATTGAGGGCATGAAGCTTTTTTGTGGTTAATTCTCAAGGGGCTTTGGGTGGAATAATAACAATGCGGCATTTGCAGCTTGTGCAGTTGGAGGAAGTAGTTGCTAGAAAGTGGTGGTTGGCAAGTAAGGTCAAGAATGTGAATTTGAATCATGAACTCATCCTGGTAAATGATTATGGGCCTGTCAACTTGGTGCATAAGAGGATAGTATGGTGAGATATTGGAGCTTTTCTTTAGTCTCAAAAGGAATTGGTTTGTATTCTAGGGGGTGATTTCAATGCGATCCTTAAGGCGGAGGACAAGCGTGGAGGGGTCGGGAGGAAGCTACAATCTCAAATAGATTTTGAGGAATTTGTAAATTCGAATTCCTTGATGGATATTCAATTGGTGAATGGTTCATATACCTAGATGAATAGAATGTTGGGTTTCAGTGGGATAGCGGAGAAATTGGATAGATTTTTGTATAGTGGAGATTTGGCAGCTTTCCCCTTTTCCTTGGATGGCAGGATTCTACCGTTCTCAAGCTCGGGTCATTATTTGATTCTTCTGGAGATGTTGGGGGAGCGAAAAGCCTTGTGGTGTGCTTTTATATTTGAAAAGATGTGGCTTAAAGACCCTTATTTTTCATTGAAAGTCAAGGAGTGGTGGTAGGAGCATCAGTCGCTTGGGAATGGGTTCTTCAGGGTTGTGTGTAAATTGAAAAAATTTAAGCAAAAAATATGAGTGTGGAATCGGGAGTGCTTTGGTAGCATCTTTGAAGAGAAGAGGCGTCTTAAGGAGGACCTTGCGGAGGTAAATGTCCAGGTTATGTCAGTTGGAATAGGTGAGTCTTTATTTTTAAAGGAAAAAGGTCTTTTGAAGAAGTGGGAAGAGATCCTAGCAAGGGAGGAAGTGTTCTGGCGTCAAAAATCACACAACACCTAGATTAGAGAAGGAGATAGAGACTCAAAAAAATTCCATAATTCAACCAGATTTAGGAGAGAATTGAATAGGATCTCTTGGTTGCAAAGGGAGGATGGATTTTTGGTGGAGGGTCAGGAAAGGACTGCAAAATTAGCAATGGATTACTTTCACTCAATCCTAAATAACTGGGAAGGCTCAAATGGTGTCCAACAAAAGGATTTGTTGAGAGGAATTCCTTCTTTGGTAACAATTCCTTCTTTGGTAACCCAAGAGAAGAATAGGTTATTAACAAGCCCTTTCACATTGGAGGAGGTGTGTATGGCTACCTTTCAACTCCATCTGAACAAAGCACATGGGCCAAACAGGTCTCTTTCTTGTTTTTTCCAGGCCTTTTGGGATGTGGTGGGTCAGGAGGTTGCTACGACATTTGAAGAATCCCAAGCTTCTGGATCTTTGTTGAGGGAAGTGAATAGCACACTACTAGTTTTGATCCCCAAAAAGGAAAAGCCGACCTCTTTGGATGAATTTAGGCCCATTTCTCTATGTAATACAGTGTATAAGATTTAGGCAAAGGTGATGGTGAATCATTTGAAGGACATCATTCTAGGCCTTATTTCTGAGGAGCAAATAGGATTTGTTCCTGGGAGGTCTATTTTTGATGGCATAATTATTGTGTAGGAAGCTATTCACTTGCTTCAATCAAGTGGACGACTGGATATGTTAGTTAATTTGGATATCAGGAAAGTGTATGATCTGGTGGACTGACATTTCATGTGCAAGGTATTAGAAGGTTTTGGGTTTGATAAATCATGGATATCTTGGATTTTTGTCTGTATTTCTTCTTTGAGGTTCTCGATTCTAGTAAATGTTGAGCCTTCAGGTTTCTTTGAGTCTTCTAAGGGATTGTGGCAAGGAGATCCACTCTCCCCTTTTTTATACATTTTGATGGCAAAGGCTTTAGGGAGATCATTTTCTCGAGCTATTGAGGTTGGGACTTTGAAAGGTATTCAGGTTACTAGTAGGCTTCTAGCATTATCGCACCAACAGTTTGTAGATGATACCTTATGTTTTGCTTGCCCTAGTAGGCATGAGGCTAGGGTGTTGAAAACAATTTTGAACTACTATGAACTTTCTTCTGGGGAAAAGGCAAGTGAGATAAAATCAAAGGTATTCTTTTTGAATATTGAGCCCAGGTTGGCAAAATAGGTGGCTATGATTTTGTACTTCAGGATTGGGAAACTCCCTATGACTTATTTAGGCCTGCCAGTTGACAAAGGGGTGAAGACTGGAAAGCTATGGGAATATTTGGTGAACAAATTCAGTAATCAGATGTCTTCATGGAGTGGTAAATGGTTGTCTTGGGCAAGGAGAATTGTGATACTGAAAGTGGTAATTGTGGCTATTCTGATTTATCTTCTTTCATGCTTGGCGCTGCCAATTTATAAAGATGATCAATCGAATCAGATAATGCAATTTTTTTTTGGCAAGGCACCTCTGATCAGAGGAAATTCCCTTTGATTTCTTGGGAAATGGTGTGAAAATCAAAGAAGGTTGGTGGCATTGGAGTTCATGATTTATTGTTACAAAATAAAGATTTACGTACAAAACTAGTTTCGGGAATGTATTTGCGGAGTCAAGCAAAGTGGGATCGGATTATTCAATGCAACTACTTGATAGATGATGATGCAGATAGTATTTTGAGGATGGCTAACCTTCCCAATGGTTCACAAGTGTGGAATTTCATTAAGGTATTCAGCCGCTTATTTTAGTTAATAATGGGATATTTTTTATGGGAGGAAGTGAAGTTCTAGGAGGATTCGTGGTGCGGGCATCCAAGTTTGGACAATGTTTTGGGTTTGGAGAGGACAAAGGATATTCTAGTTCAATCCCGGGGTTCTTTTGTTTGAGATTATTTGGAGGTAGTATTGAATGGTTTTTTAGATTTCACTTGGAAAAGATTAGATCTGGGGCTAGTTCCTTCGGAGGAAGCGATGGTGCTTCAAGAAAAGTTGGAAAAAAGGTGTGTGGTGATTCGGGTTGGGGTGGATAGATTAGTGTGGGTTGGTTCTCCTTCGGGAAGATATAGTGCCAAAGAGGGATACAAAACACATAAGGTAGAGGAGACCCCTTCAGTTTTACCTTTGCATTTGTGTTGGAATAGTGCTTGTCTTCCGAAGGCTGGAACGTTTGTGTGGGTGGTGGTGAGAAGGTGGATTCTAACAGCTGATAGATTTAAATCCCCAGGGTATGTGAGCCCATCGAGATGTATTATGTGTAAAAGGGTTGAGGAGGATGTGGATCATCTCCTTGTGGGTTGCCCCTTTCCTCAAGCGTGTTGGAGATGGCTATGTGCAAGATTGGGGTGGAGTAGTGCTCTTCCAAATGACATTCATTCCCTCTTTTTTGTGTGGTTGATTCTGAAAAGGGAATCTTTGTATCATGAGTTGTGGGTGGTCATCCCTTCCCTGGTAATTTGGGATATATGGAAAGAGTGTAATCATAGGTTATTTTCATAAAAGTCTAAATTCTTTTCAACTTTCATTAATCGACTGGAAGCTTCGATTGGGGAGGTAGTAAATGGGAGAGTGAAGCAGAGGAAAGAAGAAGAGTGGAGCTTTTATGAGTGGGATGAAAGGATGAGGTGGACATGGTTTGGTTTGGATATTCCTAAACCTGGTGTTAGTTCTGGGGGAGGGGTAAAAGAGGCTAGAAGGAACGTTAAATGGGAACCTCCGAAAAAAGGCTCAAATTGAATTTTGATGGTGCTTCTCAAGGAAATCTGGGGGTTGCGGGTCTAGGATGTATAAGAAATGAGAAGGGATTTGTGTTAGTAGAAAAGGTTGAGCATCTTCCGATAATGATAAATATTGAGGCATAATTGCATGCTCTTATTGGTGGTTTGAAGGTTTGCAGAAGCCTGAGTTTGAGAAAGGTCGAGATAGAAGGGGATTCTATGGTGGTTGTCCAAGCTTTTAAAGAGGGTCAAATGGTTAATTGGAGATTGCAGGCTCTTCTGGACATGGTTTGTGAATTGGCGAGGGGAATATCTAAATTTTCTATCAGGCATATTTTCAAGAGAAGCTAATATGATGGCAGATAGGTTAGCGAATAAGGGTTTTGATGGTTCTCAATTGAATCATATTTGGGATCTAGGGAAGAATGGTGGTTGAATCCCTAATCATACCTCTCACGACTACCAAGTAGGATGTTTTGGTCTTGGTGTCATCATGATGTGGAAGGATGACATAGATTTGGCTGGAGCGGATGGAGGATGAGTTGGGTGACGATAAGTATTAAAATGGTAACTGTGGTGGTGTTGGTAACTGTGGTGATGGGATGTTTGTCAGGTCTGCATTTATAGTGAATGTTGGGTGATGACATTCTCATTCATTTAGACATTTGCGATGGAGACTCTTATCAGTCTTTCATCCTTCAGGAAGCTCTGGGTGTTCTATGGCCAAATAAGGCATGGGAGGTTGAAATCGGTGATTAAAGTCTAGGATGAGCTAGTGTTGGGTGCAGTGGAGGTGTTATTGGGAGAAGAATTTATGTCCATGGCTGAGAGGTGGAGGATGAATGTTGATATTGTGGTGAGGCTTTTAGTGTCGCTTTTAGACTTGGGGGTGTTGAGATCTATGGTGATGCTCATAGCAAGGAAATTAGTTTGGGATAATCTTTTGGAAGGGGCAATGGATGTCATAATTGTGGTAGAGCTAGGTGTTGGGGTTTCTCATCCTCGCAATTTTTAAAGAGCGTTGGTTCCTGGTGAGAGAATCAGGTTGTATCCGTTTATCCTGGAAATTAAAGGGGAGAAGCTACAAAGGCATAGAGCACAGGCGAGATGCGGTTTGATTTTCTTAAAACACCACCTTTATTTGGAGTCGTTTGGTGGAGTCAACTGGCGAAGGTTGTTCAAAGATTATCTGATTGCGAAGGGTGTGGTTTGGGTGGATCGACGAGTTCTTTTTCTTGCAGGTTTTGTCTTTTGCTTGCTCTACTGAGGTAAGTTTGGGATGTTTGGGTTTGAAAGTTAAATGCATGTACAAGGATACTAGTATGGGTCTAGTTGGTAGTGTGATCAGTGGCCATGTAGGATTGGGATGGATGTAGGGGCTCTCTGGATGGATGCCACTTTCCTGAAACTATTATGTAATTCTTTATCTTTCTTTTAATATCAATATATAATTATTTTACGAATAAAAATAAAAATGAAAAAACAATTTAACTATGTATTTTTAATTTTATATTATTTTAGAAAATATAAATTTAATTAATTCTTTCAATTATTTATTAGCAATTATATATAAAAAATATTATATTGTTTTTAAATAAAAGGTAGTAAACTACCTTGGGAGAAAAAAGGATTAAGTAGCCAAAAATTTACAATCAAGTAGATTTACCTCCTCCCTCCTTTAAAGAGGTATAAGTGACCGAAGGAGCATATGGTGTGGCCCTAAAATAATATTTTTTGAACCTCTCTTATGTTTGTGAACAAGAGTCCATGAGATATTATTATTTTTTATTTTTCCTCATTTTTAAAATATTTTAACTATAACACGTGATTAATCTTAATATATTTACTTAATTTTTTTTTAAAGAGGGGTAAACACTTTTGACTCGGAGCTATGAATCAATGAGATCACAAATGAGGAACCTCCTCCCCAACATAAGCACTCAAAAATTACACCCAAATAAGGTTTGAACCTTGATGTCAAGAACAACAATAAACTTAACCATCACACCATGCCACTATTGACACATTTACTTAAATTTTACATTATATGGAATTTTTCAAAAACATCTCATTTCCATTTTATGTAAATATATTAATCAACAAATGTAAAAGATAAACAAAATAACCTTAAAAATTTGTCTATTGAATCACATATGTTACCCAACTCAACAAGGGATGTAATGCATCTAGTCTCTATTGTAAAGTTGAGGATATTCAAAATCTACTTTTACCTATGTCCAATTTCATGAAAAAGGGATCTTAGGTCTAATGCATAGGAAACTAACATCAATCCTTTTTCAAGAGAACATTAGGATGCAAACCAAGGTGATTAGATTGACTTTCAACCATGAAGGTGAGCCAATTAGACCTGGATTTGATCCTTTAGAGCTTTGAAAATCGATTGGGATTGAATTGTTGTAATTAATCTAATTAAACTATGTGCCCTAATTTGAAAATACAATATTTTGACAACAAAAAAATTATAACAAATTTTTTTGACACCATATATGAGAAAGGTAGAGTTTAGTGCACATGTCCTAAAAAATTGAAGTTGTTTTGGAAAGATAGAGGCGCATAAGGCACCTATGTCCTCATAGGCTTGTTTTAGATATGAAAAGTTACACTTATAACACTATGTCTACTCTCTGATTTTTGCTCTACAAATTCTCGTCTTCAAATATGACCTACAATAAATCTAGAGAAAAGAAGGGTGGATGATGGCTATATAGGATTTTGTATAAGTCAAACCCCTATTTTGGTATTTCTACCTCCACAATATCTAATAAAATGATTGATAACAATGTGTGTGCCCTAACCTTAAGTACATATAAAGTTTTTATGAGTTGAAAGGGAATAAAACCCTACTCAAGTGCATTAGAGAATGGTTCATATATGAAAATGAAAAGATATAACTAAGAGGGGGTCAAATACTCTTAGAAAATTTGAAACATGATGATACCTTGCCTTAGGCTGCAAGTGGAATGAAGCTTAAAGATGAGAGAATTTAAGAAACAAGTCATTAGATTGTAGGAAATGGTCAAAATCACTTTCCAAACCTAGAATCCATCATGCTCTTCTATTTTCATCAAACTTCAATCATGGAATAAGACTTGATTATATTTGAAAATAAGCTTGAAGACCTACAAATACAAATGTATGTGGAATGATTTGTCTCTTCTTCTTTTTCTCTAAGATTTGTATTCTTGCTTTCTAGTTTTAAATGGTGAAAAGACTAGGTATTTATAGGTGTTTAATTTCTCGAAAATTAAATCCTGATGGTCAACTTTAGATATTTAAATTTTAAATAATGAAATGATGACATTGACATATTTGAATTTGGAGCCAAAAGAGGGGGACATAAGCACCCTAGGTGCTAGTTTCTTAGGTCTATTTTGTAGAGTTTAAGGAGTCAAGTCCAAAGTATTAAAGAGAGCAGTTATTTTATGCATGCAATTTGTCAGAAAATGATAAAATAAGCCACATAATACATAACTTTGGAAACTAGGGCCTAATTAAAGGGTGTTTAAGATGTATTAGTGCAAAGGTCTCTAAAGTAGGTCCAAACTAAGCATGAAATTATACTAACACCTAAAAGGGGGTACAATTTATGATGTTAAATTTAGCCCCTACTTTAGCGGCCATATCACACTATGTGCATATGCAACCTAAAGTACTAAATGTAAATCATATTGTAAAAGGATAATCATAAGGATATTATGAATCATTCATCAATGAGAGAATGAAGCCCCCAACATAGTCATTTTCAAAACCATGACATTAAGAACCACATCCTGCAAATCTGAAAATGATGATTTGAATATGCTTTTTAAAATAAAATAATGCAAATTTTCACTTTTTAGCTATATGTTAGATACCTAAATGCATGCAATAACACTTTTTATTTTTGTTTTCAGATTTTAAATGACCTAATGTAGATTTTTAAATGAAATTGGAATGTATATCTAAGCTATAATGACTAAAACGGACCCTATTGCAACCCATGATGCAATATGATATGCAATTTTTTGAAATTTTATGCTTTTTATGATGTAAAAATGAATGCCTAAATAAAAATTGTAAAGCAATGTAATGAAAAATATAGATCTAGGATGCAATGCTTCAAATTTTAGAAGGTATATAATGTTAACATGTCAAGTTCACCAAACATCATGTCAAAGTGTATGTTTATTATTGCATTAATCTTCTTTGTTTCCACCTCAATACCTCTATGTGACACTATAAATCCCAATAATTTTCCACTATCTACATCAAAAATGCATTTCTTTAGATTCAATCTCATGGTGTACTTAAGTGTGGAATGTTGGATTTAATTGCTTTGAGACCTACAAAGAAGACTAATCCTTGTAGGTCTCCAAGCAATTCAAACCATTCAAGCAAATCAAACAAGCAATATTCAAGCCTTGAGGAGATGTGTATGGCTTTAGTCCTTCAAGGAAGCCATTGAAGGGTGGTTTTAGGTCTGAAGAAGATTGAATATAACTTATTTGTTGTTACAATTAAAACCTTACACCTTGAAAAGTCATGAAAACTTGATTATAGAATTATCCGACAATGATCTAAAAGTGCAAAAAGTGGGAAACAAAAGCTTTGATCTGACACCAAAGGACTACAAAAATATATCTGAGTTTTCCCTACAAAGATAGTAGTGCTTGAGCCGCCTATGTTCTTCCTTTTCAACTTCAAATTTGAATCACAGGTGCACAATGTCATACTCAATCCATTTTTGCAGTCCATTTCTATATGTGATTTCTCAGAGCTTCTATATTTGCATCAAAACAATAATTTGCATCATTAGGTCAACTGAATCATTGCATTTCATCCTTAGGACATTTCTATATTTGGTCAAGGGTAGGTTGACTCACCTTTCAATTTGTAAGTCGATCATATATCCATCAAACCCCCACATTAACACACACATCACATATCCCCCCTATGAAATTTGGGAAAGGTTTCAAACCCTAAGGTGAAAGCTCAAAGGTTTCCCTTTCCCTCTATTTAATTTTCATGAACTCGACATTTTAAATCTTTAATGAAATATTTAGGAAAAGTACCCGAACCCTAGGGTCAAATCTTAAGGTTTCACTTCTTCTATCTTTGAGTAGGCCACTCCACTTTGAAGTTGACAATTGCTAGCTCTTCGTTGCTTTTCTTTAATAAACATACAATTAATGGTTGTCGTTTATACTATATATATATACATAATTTTCCTACTATTTTTTTAAATATTTAGCATATGCATATAAATTTATGTAAAAATATCTATATACATATTCATACATATAATATAAATATATTTAAATACACACATATATACATATATATACATGTCTATATAAATATTGTAACAAATTCAGTGTTTTGCTCAGTAAAATTTTCAAAGTTTTCACCTCAAGTGAATGATCCATGATGTCATAATATAGAAATAAAACTTCTATAATGTAAATTACATGCACATTTGAAATAAGCACTATTCCAAACTTCCATTGCATTTCATTGTATTTCATAAATATTTCCATAACATAGATTTCATATTGAATAAAGTCAAGTTTATCATTCACGATTACATCCTTCCATATAAATGGGTACATGATACATACATAGCTCTTTTGAGCTTCATCTGGCAATAACTATACAAACTAGTCCTGATGCCGCCAAAATGGTGCATACATTCTGGATTTCCTCACTCCCTAGTGCATACACTTTAACTGTTCCCAATGTTGGTGCAAACATCCACAAACCTCAACTGTCAACTGATGAGGAGAAGCATCACTCAAGTGATTTTTTGCCAACCATGGACTCAAATGTGTCCCCCACACATCTGTCACATATGACAAGATGACCCTACCCTTTGATGAAGTGATCGGTTGGTAAACCTCATAATAAATTGCCTATCTAAGCTTAGTGGTGTGTCCTACAAACCAAAACCTAATCATACGGTTGTTTCCCCTACAAGTATGAAAATCTTGAACTTAGAATGCATAAAAGGAACACAGTGAACTGACAATGTAACCAGTGGCATCTTACACTTTGGCCAAATTATTCTCACCTAGTACTTTGAGTGACATTCTTCCTATTCACATACACTTTTATAGCTCGGTTTGGATTATGACCATTCATTAACTATGCTTAGGTAATTTCCTTCCATAGGTAATCCATAGCCTCGAAAAAAACCTATTCCCCTTTTTCCCAAAACCCTATGGTATCTCTACCAATAAAGCCTAAGCATAAGTTACCCCCTTCAATGGATATTCCAATCCTAGGTATAACATATGAGCTTTTCTAGTTTGTAATTTAACTTTGCATAAAAAAGCTATTTGTTTCAAAAGACAACCTAGTCCCAAGTATAACTTTATAATCTAAAGTATAGCTACATATGATTCATCTAATCGTAGATTAAATATTCATAAATAACTGACTCCATTCAGTAATTTATCACATTAATAAGTGTTTCTCATTAAGAGTATAGCCACATCAATGAATGACCTCAATCAAAGAATAATCATATCAATAGATGATTTCATTCAAGAGTGTAATCTCCTTAACAAAAAGAGTTATTCAAAAGAGTAGAATCTTGTCAACAATATGACTTCATCTCATGAGTGTAAAGCATCTAATCAAGTAGAAACTCTAACTCATTAGGTAATCCCACCCATGGATCCAAGCATACAGTATTCCATAAACTCAAGTG
Source organism: Sequoiadendron giganteum (assembly GCA_007115665.2). Taxonomy (NCBI): domain Eukaryota; kingdom Viridiplantae; phylum Streptophyta; class Pinopsida; order Cupressales; family Cupressaceae; genus Sequoiadendron; species Sequoiadendron giganteum. The sequence continues at coordinate 591,523,903 of CM021105.1, forward strand.
ATCAACATAATCACATAGGTGAGTTTTAACCTTGATATATCTTAATCCTAGGATAAATTCATCAACCAATGACTAGTCCGATTATATAGGTTAATCTAACCCTATATGTTCCAATCAAGACCAAATGATGAACCCGACCAAGTAGGTTATTCCCAACCTATAGGTTTCAATGATTTTTCAAGTACATATCCCATCCTAGTAGGTAAATCTTAACCTAAGGCTTCATTCTTTAATCGAATAAACTTCTCGACCCAAATATGTTATTCTAAACCTAGGCTTTCATTCGAGTGTAAAGTATGATCAAGTGATCATTCAAGTAAGGATAATTGATGTGGTTTTCATAGCATCACATCATATATTTTATACCTTCACTTATATTCCAATGCTAACCTTAACATTCCCAAGGTTTCCTAGCATAATAAGCTATAGTGTCAAGTCACTTCATGGCGTTGATACAGTTTGTATTATACATTTAGTGTTACTATCTATGTATAGAAACATCATTATGTAAATCCCCATATAGGGTATATAGGAGTATTAAGACACTTCCTTAAGCTATTCATGTTTCATCATTTCTAGTATATAATACTAATGATAAACATACACTCTTACTATGGAGTATATATAAACACTTCATAGGAAATCATAACAGATTATTTTCCTTTCCATAAGCAAACACTATGATTCACTAAAGCAAGAATTCTCAAGAAATTCCAATCAAAGCAGTCAAAACTCATTCTTTTGTAATAAAAGACAAATAAAAGAATATTAGATCCTCATGCCTATAATACACTTGATCCAATTTACTAACTTGATTCTCTGCCTTCCAATGGTAGCTTGCTAGCTTCACTTTAACTTCTCAAAGCAATTCTTCACTATATCCTCTTTCTCTAGGCACACAAGATAACTCTATGCTCTCACAATGTATCTCTAAGCTCTCACAAAATATAACTGTCACAATATTTGTAATAGAATAAATCTACAAAAGTATGCATCTCAAATGAGAGAGTTGGCTCATCTATTTATACAAAATACTGAACCATTGATGCATAAAGAAAAGGTGTACCTATCGACACCACTCCAACATGCAGGTCGACTCATCTCTCACAACATAAAGGTGGCAGATTTATAAGTACAAACTCATCTTGCTATTCTACAAATTGACCTCCTTTTCTTGACAGCAACACAAGACTATTTCAAATATGTGCATGCTTAAAAGATGAGAATTGACTTGCAAACAAAATAGGCTTCTACATAAATGAGTTTTCATATATTGGCGCCATGTATCAGTCATCTTCCTATTCCTTTGGCGTGGTTTATCTTGAAATGAAATTGTCCACTTTAAACAGGCAACACATATCACTTGTTGAATCATTCATAGTCTATTCTTTTGACAAAGAAAATATGAGTTGACTCCTCTATAATAGCGTTCAAACTTGTGCTTTGACCAAGCACATTTCTTGCTGATTATTCCTTTTATCATGCATTTAAATCACTTTGCACAACAAACATGTTATTTAATATTTCCATTGCTTTTATCTTTTGGATAAATGTATTCCAAGTTTGAAGTAATACACCACTTCAAAATAGTGATGCATTTAGAATGATATTTCCCATGGATTTTAATTCCATATTGGCCTTTATCTTATGCCAAACATATGTATTAATCGACCTTTAATGTTTTACATAACATATATGTAAATTGACCTCTATTAATTATCATATATATATATATATATATATATTCCATGACAATCAAATACGTATATATTTGATATTAAAATGAATAATATCAAGTTAATATTTATATAATAATAATGATTGTATATATATAAATATATATATATTCCTCTATGTACATGTATATGTGCGTATGCATGTATTGATGTATTTGTATAGATATTTCTATTTATCACTCATATGCATATATCGTCACATGTATACATATGTATATATGTATACATATATATATATATATATATATATATATATATATATATATATTCATTTGATTACACAATCAAACACGCATACAATTACTATCTTATTGATAGGAAATATACGTGTGATGCATACAAACATATATACATATGTGTCACTTTGTCCCTTCGATAACACCATGCTCATAAGCAACCGGTTCATAAGCGTGCATAGGTACATATACCTATGTACTCTCATGTGCATGCTCCTCCATGTGTATGGTCTATCATTGACATGCATATGCATACATATATATACATTCAATGTATGTTCACCTCTTCAATCAAGCATAGTAATATAAGGAAGAACGCATAAGCTCCAAACATATAAACATCATCCAAGAATGCACTCAATAGTAATCAAGACCCTTACTAATGCAAACATATCATACTTTAAGGATGTCTTGCCAATTCCCAATACTATGAGTAGACTCAACCATTCTACTGTGAGTGTGTGTGTAAGCTCAAATAGGTTTCATAAAGGTTACCTGACCAATCACTTCTCTTGAGTGATACTTACCCTCCCTTTTGGAGGATTGAACTTGTACACATCTAAAAATGGTCATAGTCGATCGAACCTGTTAATTAATTAAATATGAATTATTTAATTAATGTTTCTTAAGTCTTCTACATATAAATAAATTTAATTATTTATTTATATTGTTCATTTTTCTAATTCTTCTAAATTAATTAAATAAACGAACTTTATTTAATTAATGCTATCTTCCTCTTAATTAATTAAATAAATTCTACAATTTATTTACATTAATTATCAAAGTTTAAATTCTAAATTTAAATGATATTCTTCCCTCCACATTTAATTAAATACTTTTTGATATTTAATTAAATCTCATTTTCCAAATTCTCACTTCTCTCACAAAAATTAAATATTTTTAATATTTAATTAAAAGGCTTTTTCCTTTTCTCATAATTAAATATTTATAATACTTAATTAAAGCCTTTTCAAATTTCTCTCACACATAATTAAATATTTATTTATTTAATTATGAGAGACACCTTTCAATTTGTCTCTTCATTTTTCTGTCTCTCAGAATTCTGCCTTCTTTTCGAATTCTCGATCTCTCACCGTTCATTTCAACAGGTTTGAACTCGACCGTCGATCTTGGCCAATCGAATTCCTACCTTCAAAAATCTATAAATACAACTCTTTCATGAGCTAAAAAGGACCTCGAATCTCATACTTTCATGCGTAGTTATTATAGTCACATATTAAGCATTTCATAGCATTTCAATTCAATAAGTTCAATCTTGTAGATGCATATGCATTCATAATAATCTCATTCTCTCAAGTGTCATTCTATAAGCTGTGTTTGCACAACTGAGAGCAAACATATTGAAGTGAATCCTTGGAGATAGAGGACAATGGAACGAATTTGAAGAAGCTGTTGTCAAGAGTTTGCATTTACTTTATTAATTTAGTTTTCTTCAATCTAATGTTGCATTGGTGTATTAGATTAGATTCAATTTAATTGACACATTTTCTCATACACAGAACCTATCCCTGTAACTAGCTTAACACATTTGTAATGGTAATTAGACGCTCATAATAAATCCACATGCATCATAAAACTTTCGCATATTCATATATCAATGTATGTTATTCATCAATGTAAACATATTTACTCTTTCAAAGCCATATTTAGCATTTATCTATACTTTCACATAATACCTATTTCGGTATTCCATTCTTTTAGCAAGCATATCAAAATCACGATTGCATTTATCATCCTTTTTACCCGTGAAGGTAAAATTAAATTAGTAATAACAGATGGGGTGTGACAAATACATTTAAATACATACATACATACATGCATATATATACATATACATGTATATAAAAATATAAATATATATATACCACTGATACATTTTGACTCAATTTCCGATGAAAGGTCGTCGGAATTTCGACGAACTTTCTTCGGAGGAATTTCATTGAAATTTCAAAGTTTCAAATTTCGTCAAAATTTCGATGAAAGGGTGTCAGAAATTGAGTCAAAATGTATCAGTGTACACACACATATAAATACATATATAGATACATAAATATATACACATATATCAAAACTTATTTATGTATATATATGTGCATGTATATACACACACATATACATACATACATACATACACAAATACACACATACACATACACATACACATACACACTTTCTATTTGATTAGTATATACATTTATACTTTTACAATACAAATAATTATTCAAATATACACAAATAATCATGCAAAAAGGGTTTTATTTGAAATAAATTTAGCTCAATTTAAATTTTAAACATAATGCTAGTTATCTTTCTAAATTAGTAAAAGACCAAAGAACTGAAAATATTCCTATTAAAAGCACAATGCTATGCACAAATTATTTTATTTTTCACATTAGACAATTATCAAATTTTCATAAATAACATGGATGTTTTCAAGTGTGCAAGTTTGGAATATATTTTGTCGGACTAACTCACCACCCTTCAATGGCTTCCTTGAAGTACTAAAGTCATATAAATCACCTCAAGGATCTGGATATTTCTTGCTTGAATGATTGAATGCTTTGGAGACCTACAACAAGATTTAGCCTTCACAAAACCATGATAACATGAACACACATAGAATTTGACATGCTATCGAATCTTGAATTGTTGTAATAAACTCTAATAATATTTCTCTTGAACTGATCAATAGTGCTCTTGATCATAATCTTGTCAATGGTTTTCTAGATTGCTCTTGTTAGATTTGAAATGATGCAATAACTAGGTATTTATATGCAATTGTTTTAATTTTTCAAAAATTAGATTCTAAAAGCTGACAATTGAAACTTGAATTCTAAATGTTAAAATACCGCCCATAACACATTAAAAATTGGTCCCTATCAAGATAGGGGAACCCACACACCCATGGGCATATGGGTCCTAGCCCTATCTAGTAGGACATTAAGTGTTGGGATCAAAACATTAATTGCTTGCACTTATTCAATGCTTGCAATCCTTCAAAAAATTGTAAAAATAAGCTTTGGAATGCATAATTTAGGAAATTAGGGACTCAATTAGGCTCATCAAATTAGGGGGGGGGGGAGGGGAACATAACGTGAAATTATTAAGGGTGGCAATTTTCAACACTACATTTAGCCCCCACTTTAGTGAGAGTATGAACTTACACTCAGACTCACTAAAGTAGAGAAATATGTGTCAAGAGGGGTTCAATTGTTTGAATATTGAAGAAATGGGATGACTAAGGATCAAGGGAGGTGATCAAGCCCCCAAAATCCAAGATCCCATTATAAACCAACATAAGCACAAAGGAACACACATATGTATGATATGCAACAAGACAACATACACAAACATACATGTCAACATGAAATTCAAAAGAGGGTATGAACTAACAAGTTGTATTATGCTAGGACCCAAATAAAAGGTGTGCATGACTCACACAATAGAAAAGTCCAATATTTTCTATGTGAATCACAAATTATAAGGCACACAGGCTAGTGAGGACCATTTTTCACTAGGTGAACCCCCAAGATGGGATGATAAACACACTAGATCTATTAGGTGTACTCGTAACAAGGTGGAAAAATGAGAAAAACACACTAGGTCTACAAGGTGTTCCCAACCATACCAAGAGTTATATTCCATGATAACCTTGATAAGGTGTCAAAAGATGTTACATCAATGCTACACTACTTTCAACTCCCATGAACAAAGTGGAGAAAAAATGCCAAGGTTTAATATTACGAGGGATGGATATGACAAGGCTTAATATCACGGGGGACGAACATGATAAGGTTTAACATCATGGGGGATGAATATGACAAGGCTAAACATCTCAGGGCATGAATAAGTCAAGATTTAACATCTTGGGGGATGAACATGATAAGGTTTAAAGCCTCAAGGGATGTTATAATAACATCACCACAAAAGGTAACAATTAAAGGGCTTTGCTTAATATAAGGTCATACCTTAGGAACATCACACATGACATCACCACCAATAGAAGACTAGTCAAGGAAAAATAAATTCATATCTCAGGGAATTCTATCCATAGCATTACCACCAAGGGGAACATCATATGCCACGAAAGGTAACACTCTTATGGGAAATCAAATCCAATATCACCACAAAGGAGACACATCACATAGATTAAGAAAGCCACACTTTGGTTGACAAGGCCACACTTCCTAGGAGATGTATGCTATCATCACTAATAAGGGAACATTTATTATGTAAACAATGATTGGGGGACCATATTTCCCCACTTAAAAGGTTAGTGTACTTGCTACACTAACATCTTAAGGAGATACAAAGGGATCCCTTGCTAGAAGGAATACTCTTAGGAGATGACTAACTAACCCCTTGCACCCAAGTATAGGGACAAAGGTGAGCCTGATATGGTGCTACTTGCAAGGTAAAAGATGATTGCATAAATTTGTGTTTATACCTCCATGAATGGTAGTGAATATGTTATAATACTATAACTACCAAATGGCAAGGAGCACAACAAATGAATCTTAATCTATGAAATGTTCAAATTGATCCTCGTAGGGATTAAATTGTCTCAATATCTTCTTTAAATCATGAAATTCATCAGTAAGATGTCCAAGTGTTCTATGATATGCATAATATGACATTTTTGTACTCTTTCCTTTCTTATCATCTTGCTCACAGATAGGTGGTAAAGTGATAAGTCCTAAGTTGAGAAGTGTGCCTAGGGATTTTTTGGTCTTGGTCATAGGATGTAGAAAGGGTAAATTTTTAAGCCTGTATTTCTTGGTTGGTGGTTTAGATTTTTGTTTCAAAACAGAAGTGTGTTGAAACTCCTATACAAGGATAGGGTCTCCCAAGGGCATTTGAGTCCCTGATAGGGGGTTTGAAAATTAAAAAGTTGAATGTGTAACTTGTTGTTTAGGGTTTTTGTTTTTGACTGTAAATAGGTATGAAAGTGTCTGTTATTCTAGAATTTCTCAATGTGATCTAAATGCAAATCATGCAAAAAAATTAAAAATTATGAATATAAATCTAATCTAAATAACTGGAATAAATCCTAATACAAGTTATGATGCAACCTATGATGCAATATTTTGGGAATATTTTGATTTTTTTTTATGATGCAAATATGAAACCCTGAATGAGAGATGCAAGATAATGCAAAACAAAACCTAGATCTAGGGTTTAAAAGACTACCAATTTAAGAAGGCTTTATGATTTAAGACATCGAGTTCACCAAAATGTAATAGTGAAAAAGGGTGAACCCTTTGTGTTTAGTGTGTAAACATATGGTTGCTTTATGGACCTTTTTCCAACATTACATTGGAATGTAGATCAACAAGGTGAGTAGATAGACTATCAACCATAAAGGTGATCCGATCATACCTGTATCTACACTCTAAGGGACTTGAAGATGAATTGGAAATGATTTAGAATGATTAACCCAATTAAGCTATATGACATAATATGACAAACGTAATATTCTAGAAATACACAGACTAAAATTGTAAATTGCAGGTGGATCTAGGGAGTGTTAGATGATGTGTACCTATCACCAAAGCTAGATTTGGCATGCAGAGGAGGACTCAGATGCCTAGGGGCATATGGTTCCTTGATAGGGGGTACTAAAATTGATTTTTTAATCCTTTAATGTTGGATCTAACCTTCTATTTCTTGATTGTAGAGTTTTCAGAATATCGTTAAATAATTTTGTAGTTGAGTTTTCGTGATTTGAAAACTTCTAAGGATTTGAATGCAACAATGGAGAATTTTACTTCAATATTCCTTCAATCCTCTTCAACCTACAACATGCACATTCAAAGAGGGAAAAAATTTGGGCCATTTAGGGGCTTGTCTCAGTCAAACCCCATGTAAGTGTTTCCACTTCCACATTGGTAATGTCAATGATAAAAATGATAATTGAAAGGAAGGAATGATAGAATCGCAAAGTGCCACAACTCACCACCCTTCAATGGCTTCCTTGAAGGACTGAAGTCATACAAATCACCTCAAGGATTTCGATCTTTCTTTCTTGAATGCTTGAATGCTTTGCCTACAACAATAGTTAGCCTTCACAAAACCATGATAACATGAACACACATAGAATTTGGAATGATGTTGGATCTTACATTGTTGTAATAAAATTTGATAATGTTGCTATTGAATTTCTCAACAGTGCTCTTGATCATAAGTTTTCTATATTTCTCTTATTAGACTTGAAATGATGCAATAACTAGGTATTTATATGTAATTGTTCTAATTTCCTGAAAAATAAAACTCCAAAAGCCGATAATTAAAATTTAAATTCTAAATGTTAAAATGCCATCAACAACATATCAAAAGTTGGTCCTCGAAAGGATAGGGAGACCCATATGCCCATGGGTGTATAGGTACTAACCCTATCTACTAGGACATTAAGTGTCGAGATCAAAACATTAATTGCTTGCATTTATTCAATGCTTGTAATCCTTCAAAAAATAATAAAAATAGGCTTGGGGTGCATAATTTAGGAAAATAGGGACTCAATTAGGCTCGTGAATTTAGGGGGCCAAAACATAGTGTGAAATTGTTAAGGGTGATGATTTTTGACACTATAATGATATAGTCTATTATGGAAGGTGCTTAGGGTATTTTTTCCTCTAGTTTGTAGATTCTTATAAAGTCCATTAATTTGTATCCTTTAATGTTTGAATATTTATTTTGCATGAATTTTTTGAGTGTTACATACAATAATTCTAGGATTCACATACACCTCAAAGCGGAGGAAAAATGTAATGACAAAATTTACATAGTGTCATTTTCCATTTGGTTTTGTATCCACTTCGAGGAGAGCACCTTAATACATTTGCATATTAATAAATCATGTAATTTTGTGTAAAGCGAAACTCCTTTCTTCAACCCACTTATCGATCCATTTATGCACATTATAATGCACTTACCGCTTAGTCCATCCATACCTATACATATATTAATATATTCATCTCATCTATGTTGATGTGAATGCAAGTATTGTACCTAGCTAATTCCTACTAGGGGACTTATTCACATGTTAAGTTTACTTAGGTCATAAAACTATTTCTAGAAGTCTTAGTTGTCATATCTAAATCATATTTTTTAATTTTATGTCAAATTAGTTGTCTCATAACATAGGATTAAGACACTTGTCATGATCTTGTCTAATCCTATGTCTCACCTTGGCTATATAATGAAGGGGTTCTCATTTGTATTTTATTCCAATCCAATACCATTGCAATCTTGAGTATCATATGTTGGACATATTATCTTACATCTATTATTATGAATTTACGCTCTTTCTTTTCTCTCTTATAGAAGGTTGTTTCTGGTTTTGTAGGTGATCTTGGATGCTTAAGTCCTTGAGTAAATCTAACATGGTATCAAATATTTAGATTTGCAAGTCCCTTCTCATATCTAGGAGATAATTAGGCTTGAGCTATTGCAAGGTGTCGAATCTTGGTGGATCTTGAAAAGTTGAATATGGTCTTCTCTTGCATCATATGATGACCTAGAGAATCAACAAAATTGAAAGAAATACTAGATTTGTGGTTTTTTCTTTGTGGATTTATATTGCAGGTTCATTTTAGAGCATGTTGGTGCAAATATAAGCTCATAATTGAGTTTATAATGTTCAATTTTTTTAAATCTAGCTCATATTTCACTCAATTTGCTCATTGTATGATATAATTGTAAACTAGGGTTTGAAGCTTAGATCTGGTGGGCAACTTTTTGTTGGAGCACTTATAGCCCAAATGGATGTTGCCTTTTACATTTAGATGGCCCAAAAACCCGTATTTTTATATAAAATTTGTCCATTTTAGACTAATTTGATTTTTGGCATATTTTTATTTTGCTAGGAGGGTCATCACTACAAGCTAAATTCAACATTTTTTCAAAAAGCATAACTTTTGATCTAGAAATCAGATTTTGGCAAACAAAATATCATTGGAAAGTTAGTTTTTTTGTGCTTTATACTGTTGTAAGTTTCATTATCAAATAAAATTTTGGTGAAATTTATTTTTGTTTGAAGTCAGATCTCTCATTTGGACTTTCGAGCTCATAAATTTTTGCCCATTTATCCAAATTTTGTGATTCTTGCAGCATTGGAAAGGTGTTGAAGAGTTATACAATTATATCCAAGAAAATCTTTCAAATTCAGCTCCAAGTATCTTTTATTCAAAATTATTTGCACATTTTGGTTGATAACTTGGACATACTGACACTTGGAGAAGTTCTATCCTTTTGGGAAGGCTTCATTTTTAGTCTAGATCATATTGAGAGTGTAATTTCAGGTTGAGGATCTCATTCTGAGATATTATTGTAATTTTAAATCTTTACAATTTTAAAATCTAGAAAGCAATTTTGGAATTATAATCAAACTACATATAAAATACTAAATCATATTTCAGTGGGGATTCTTGATTGAGTGTTTTGCGGGGTCTCTTGGTGCATTCTTCTAATTTGTTGCTTGTGCTCTTATTTTCCATGGATCATTCTAAGGTTCCTTTGCTAACATCATACAAATATTCAAATTGGCATCAACATATATGGAGTGCTCTAATGACTCAAGGCCACTCTCTATATGTTGAGAATAAGGTACTTGAACCTAAACATGATGAAAACAAGATAAAATGGATGATTGAACATACTAAATATTTTGGATGTCTTTGCACCCTAGTTTCTCAAGACCTTTTTTTTTCAAATTGGATCATGTAAGAATTCTCATGAGGCTTGGGATAAATTGAAAACTTCGTGTGGTACTAAAAATGAAGTAATGGGTTATCAAATTAATAATAAATTGATGAGCCTTGATCCTAAGAAATTTGACAACTTCCAAGACTACATCACTAAGCTTAATGATCTAAGGGAGTAATGTAAATCATGTGGAATTGATAAAAAGGATATTCAGTTGGTCTATAATGGATTGAACAAACTTGGTCCTGATTATGTTTCTTTTGTTTGTAGCTTTCATACTCATAGGTTGACTGATGTAGGGGTCTCACCAAGCTCTAAAACCATTTAATGCAACACACAAGATTGCAACAATTTCACCACTAAAATTTTGAATACACAAATGTAGAAATACAAAGAAATATGAAATCTAAAATTTTATTTCATTCTAGAATGCTTGCAACAACAATGAATTACAATAGATTCCTCATTCTTCAAACTATGCCAATCCAACAACACCAACCTACAAGAAAACACAAGAAAACTTCATATTCTCTAGAAAACATCTATCTATGGCAACCCAAAATCTGATCATTTCTTTCTTTGAATAGCATAAAGCACTTGAAACACTCCTCAATTGAAATCAAATCCTTCCTCCTTACATACAATCACCATTTTCACATATTCTTCTCATTCTTTTCTTCTTCTCTTTTGTGTTGCAACAAAAAACCTGTCAAATTATTCATATCACTACTCCCTCATTAGAATGAATTTTTTTAATGATTTTTGGGTTTTATGTTGTTCCTTCCTAGCTTTTCAAAAAAAATAAAATCTCAATTTCATTAAGAAATAAGAAATTTATGGGTATTTTACTGAGATTGGTTCTCACAGTTATGACTTGAGACAATCTCCCTCTCCCAAAATGCTAGTTGAACTTCTAGAATGCTCATTACTCCTTGGGTGTGGGTTTCCTCTTCTAGGCATGCACATTCAATGGCAATTCAAAATCTTCCTTCCCAGCTTTCAACCCACTTTCTCCTCTTCCCTAATGCCCCACATTTCAATCTTTCAACAAAAATGCAAATTTAAATTTTCAAACGGAGTTACAATTCATATTAAATGACCACTCGTAGACCTGGGCATGGAATTTGCATTATTGGCAAATTATCACCTTTCATAAATTTTTAAAACAATTAAAATGTGAAACAATTAAACAATTTATTTTTCACAACCCCGACATCAAACTTCACTATGTTGGAGGAGTTGAAGATTTTAAATAAACAGAGCTTGCTAGAAAAAAAATCAAAACAAAATATAAACATTAAAAATTAAATGTTTTTGGTTGTGCAGGATTGTCTATGCACCTAGATGCTCCTGCATTGGACATGTTAGGTAGAAAGTTTGTGAGCATAGGCTTACAAAATGGAGTTGAGTAGTAGAACTACTCTTACAAGTTGCAAGCAACTTGCAACATACTCCAATACTGAAATTGGTACCTCTAATAATTTTTTCTTTCTCCTCTTCCAGCACTTTGCTGGAACAAGCAAACTCTTACTCTGACAACTTTTCTCTTTACTCCTCTTCCTCAATGTGGAATTATCTCCACCATAACCTGACCACCTCCTCTAAATGTATCTCACATTCTCCTCTAATCTTGTGGGATTCAACTCACCAAAGTTTTTCCACCTCCACCAAATTGCACCTACACTTAAATTTGTAACACCATACAATCCCTTCTTTGTTTGCCAATCATATCTAACAAAATCTAACTCAACCATCTCACCTACATTCACTAACTCATCCATTTCAACATGATAATCATCTCTCTTAAATTCAATAAGAAAAGATTTTACCTTCTCATCACCTGTTGCAACTTCAATTTTGTTCTCTTCTTTCATGCCTTTAATAAGACATGCAACTGTATCACTTCCTTATCCTATAACCAGTGCATCACACTTTACTTCTATTGCTGCAATCTGCACCAATAAATAATCTCTATCTTTTTCTTCTATATCCTCCAAAGGACTCTCTTTTACTACAACACTATTTTTCTCTTCAATTATTGCACCTTCTTTTTGTCTCTCAACCCCTACTACACTTTTCTCTTCTTTCTCACTCTCTTTCTCTATGCCTTCCTCAAAGTATACTTCTACAAGATTTTCTCCTTCTTGTTTACTTGCATACACAACTACGACAAACTTTTTTCCTTTCTTCTTTGCCATTTCTTCAAACACTTCCCACACACTCTCAATCTTCAACCTCTCAGGTATAGATTTCCTCACGCTCAATGGTCTATCTACACACTCTAATCCTCTAACTTCATTCTCCACATACAAGTCCTGGTGCAAACTACCTCACATCTACGCTTCTTCCTATACACTCAAGAACTCTCACTCTAATATCATTGATTTAAGGAGGATCACCACGCTTTGATACCATTTAATGCAACACACAAGTGCAACAATTTAACCACTAAAATTTTAAATACACAAATGTAGAAAAAAATAAATATGAAATTTGGAGTTTTATTTCATTCCAAAATGCTTGCAACAACAATGAATTACAATAGCTACCTCATTCTCCAAACTATGCCAATCCAGCAACACCAACCTACTAGCAAACACAAACAAACTTCATATTCTCTAGAAAACATTTACAAGCAACCCAAAATCTAATCATTGATCTCATTGAACAAAAAAAATCACTAGAAACACTCCTCAAATGACATCAAATCTTTCCTCATTACATACAATCACCATTTTTGACATGTTCTTCTCATTTTTTTCCTATCAAAAGCTTCATTTTCATATTGCAACAAAAAAACCCATCAAATTCTTCATATTGCTGCTCCCTCATTACAACACAAATTTTATAATGGTTTTTAGGTTTTATGGTGCTCCTTCCTAGCCTTCTAAAACATTTTGAATTTCTCAATTTCATTAAGAAATGAGAAAGTTATGGGTATTTTACTGAGGTTGGTTCTCATAGTTATGACTCCGAGCAATCTCCCTCTCCTAAAATGCCATTCAAAATTCTAGAATGCTCATTACTCCTTCCTAGGTGTGGGTTTCCTCTTAAATGGCAATTCAAAAATTTCCATCCCACCTTTCAACCCACTCTCTCCACTTCCCCAATGCCCTACATTTCAATATTTCAACAAAAATACAAATTTAAATTTTCAAATGGAGTTACAATTCATATTAAATGCCCACTCATAGACTTGGGTGTGGAATTTTCCTTATTGTCAAATTATCACCTTTCAAACATTTTTAAAACAATTGAAATGTGAAACAATTAAACAATTGAATTTTCACAACCCCGACATCAAAATTCACTATGCTAGAGGAGTTGAGGATCTTAAATAAATAGAGCCCACAAGAAAAAAATCAAAACAAAACATAAACATTAAAAATTAAATGTTTTTGGTTTTGTAGGATTATTTGTGCACATGGATGCTCTTACATCATTAACTATGGGGTTTGCATATACTACACCTTCATTTACATCATTTTTTGAGATGTTAATATATGATCAACATAAACTTATCTCAATGGGTCTCATCAAGTCATCTAAATCTTAGGCAGTGTTAGCTAGTCAAGTGAAAGAATCAAAACATACTGATAAGAAAAAAAAGAAATCAAAGAGTAATCCACATTCAGATCAACCAAAGAATAAATCCTCTTCTACAGATAAATCATCTAAGAAAGAGAAGCCTAATTGTTCATATTGCAAGAAGCTTGGGTATGATGAATATTATTGTTATAAGAAGGCTATTGATGTTTTAAAACATCTTAAAAAGAATCATATTGACTTTCCTTCTAAATTTTTTGAGTCAACTTATTCTTCTTCAAAACAACCTAATAAGGATAAAGGTCATTCTAGTACAATTACTACATCAGTAAGAAAAGGACAAACTCTTTGTGCTTCTACAAGTCTTTGATCAAGAAGATGACTTCTAGATTCAAGAGCATCTCATCATACGACATATTCACAATTTATATTCTTTTATTTTGAGCCTTCTATTATGTCTCCTATTTTTATAGGGAATAATACATACATGAGTGTAATTATGAAGGGATGCATCAATATGGGGGAAGGCACTTTCAATGATGTTTTGTGTGTACCTCATTTTCCAAACAATCTTCTTTCCATCTATCAGATTGCACATGGTGGAGATGGCAGGACTGTAGAATTCACTTTTGATTCAATTATCAATATAGACTTGGGGAGTAGAGAAATTATTGATATTGGTATAGTTGATCATGCATCTTTGTTGTACACCTTTGTGGATTTTTCTTCTAATGATGGCTTTGTTCCTTCAGGTGTTGGTCACACTTCTAGTGTTGACCATGATTTTTAGGAGTCTTTTGGCTACTTGAACTTGGGTATTCTCACAAGTGATTCAATTCTTGAGCCATGAATTTTATCTCTTTCATCCTCTATTGCATTTTATGATGCTTATGTTGCTACAAATATGGCTTCTTGTGATTCAATGCAATAAGATTGACATTGTCTTCCAAATATGGTGACTTGGGATGAATTTTTGACAGACATTTCAAACTTTTTTGGGGAGTTACATATTACAAATTGGGAGACACCATTGATTGCATGCATCTTCTCTTTGATGGAGATGATCCTTCTTTAGTTGTTGCAAAGGAACACTTTGACCCTCTTGTCCATTGTCTACAACATTGACATGGAGACACTTGAGCATTCCTTAGATACATCACACATCATCCTTCTTCTTGCATCTTCCTTTAAGGAATGGGAAGACATCCTGCTTACTATCTTGGTTTCATTTCTTCCTAAGGGGAGGAATGTTGTTCAACAAGATTAGATCATTTTAAGTGTGACAGACCCAATGTTTACCCAATAGGTTTTACCTAAGTTTTGTTAGTGTAATTAATATTTAATTACACTTGCATAACTTTACTTAGGTTGAGCTATTTTTAGGTCAAAATTAGGGTTGCATACTTTGCCTTTATAAGGAAAATCATCTCATTGTAATATTAAATACCTGAATAATAATATTTTGCACATCTTGCAAACCTCTTGCTTTTTCTGTTTTTCTCTTATGTGGAAGGTGTTTAGGTTTGCATGTCTGATCTAGGGTTTCTAACAAGTTTTAACTTAAAAAGTGAATAACACAAGTTTCCAAAAACATGGAAATTTTTCATTTTCAATAACATAATGGCACATTGCATAATTCTAAATAGATGAATCTCATCTTTTCAAACACATATTATAATTGATCCATTATCATGTTCATATACAAATTCATGACTAACAAGAGTTCAAGATAAAGGTTTTTTCATATGGATCATGTTCCTTCTATTCCACAAGTCTTAGAAATCGACTACAAGAGGGAGAGCATCACCCAAGTGCTTTTCCTCCAACCACAGACTTAAGTGGTCCCCCACACATCTCCTAATCAGTAGATGGCCCTACCCTTCAATGAAGAGTTTGGTATGGAAACCCTCTAGAAATGCCTACTTGAGCATGGTGTTTTGTCCTACATAACTAGTATGGTCATACATCTATGGATACCCGCCAATTGTGTATGACACTCCTGACTAGCTATGCAATCCTGGCATGCATTAAATTGACAAAGTGTATGCAACAACTACTACACTTACTTTGGCCAAAGTTTTCACATAAATATAATAAATCTACTTTCTATGAAGCGGTGTTGTATGCTCACCCACCCCCTCGCTCGACTTGGAAAATTTAATGACCTGTGAATAACTCTTCCCTTGGTTTGACCCCAAAGTTCAAATATCATAAACAAGATTTCATTCAAAAGTGATAACACACTTACTTGATCTAACTGACCAATTATGTTTGACCCACCCTATTGAATACCTTGTTACATACTTGTAACAATCTGGTGTTACAAACTTGTAACAATCTGGTGTTACAAACTTGTAACAATCTAGGACTGACAACTGCTTCTTATTCAAGTTCTTTCTTTTAACCATGGGAGAAATGAATCTCCTAGTTCATGAATAGTTAGTTAATATTGATAACAACATGTCACTGACTGGACACATTTGGTCTCAATCTAAAGCACTATCAATATGTCAATATGCATAATAATTCAAAATTAAACTTGATTTGAAGATTAATTCTTCGTATTGAGTTTCAGACTCTTTGTTGTCACACCTAGTATGGCTCTGTCCTTCTAAGATGCCATAACCAATCTGGTAATTCATGACATTAAATATTATATAAAATAATATGTTCATAGTAATGTCCAATAATAAGTCAACATAATAAGCTATTTAACTTCTAATAATTTATCTAAGAATCTTTCAACTAATCTCCAATTTCCTCATGGTTCTTTCCAAGTTATCCCTTTGCATATTTTATACAAGGTATCTGCATTTGTTTGTACATAGATAATTATATATCTATTCCTTCAATATGACTCATATATTCATATATTAAAATGTTTGATAAGTTGGTGTCCAATTTGGAGAACATTTTCTACTTTAGAGGAGTTTGTGCCTCTACACCTTAAAATCTCCTCACATTATGGCTTTGGGTTGCCAAGATGTAAGTCCTATTCTTTAAGATTAGATTATCATGAATAGGTAATGCTAATATAGACTCTTGGTTAAAGTATAAGATAATATCATTCAGAAATAATGATGATGTATTTACTTTTAATACGTGCTCTAAATCTCTCGTTGAAAAGTGATATAAACTCCTATCCAAGTGTATACCCTAACCCTAGGGAATAAACTAACCTCCTATTTCCAAGTTTATAAGCAATTGAGAACGTAAGTTCATCCATGGTTAAACTACCAAACATAGGTATTCATAAAATAATATCATTCCTTATATAGTAGTGATAACATAATCCCATTATGAGTCCAATCCCTTTTATTGCAAGCAACATGTCTCATTCAGACATTACATATACCATAATGTAATATTAGACATTATCCTACTACTCTATAATTGTTTCACTTTTCCATAATAGTCAATCTATATAATCATGGTAGCCACATATCACGCTCTATAGGTTCCCTAAACCAATCCAAATTATTAGAATCT
Source organism: Sequoiadendron giganteum (assembly GCA_007115665.2). NCBI lineage: Eukaryota > Viridiplantae > Streptophyta > Pinopsida > Cupressales > Cupressaceae > Sequoiadendron > Sequoiadendron giganteum. Next base: position 591,541,634 of record CM021105.1, read on the forward strand.
TATTGAAAACACAAGCATTCATAACTCATCCAATAACAATAATATGCATTCCATGATAGCTCAAACACTTTCAAATAGTATTTAAAATTAAGTTCAAAACTAAAAACAAAAAGAGATAGAATATCGTAAGCATGCCTGATATAAAATAGCTCCAAGAAAATCTCTTGCAAATCCTTATACAATGCTAATAGCTCTACCTACTGCCTCCTCTAATCTCAACTCTTGTTGTTGTTGTTACTCAATTGATAATTTCAGCTACACAACTCAACCTATCCTCTCTCTAAAACAAGTATTCTATTCTCTCAAAACTTACAAATACGTTGCTCTCAACTCACAAAATAAACTGCTCTCAAACTCACAAAAATAATACAAAATGAACAATACGAATGCACTAAAAAATGAACAAACAAACACTATGCTACTACCTTCTATTTATACAAAAATGGATAATAGTTTTCATCCAATGGTAAGCTATGTTTCTTGCCACCTCTCTTCTATTTTCTATCTGTGGGCCTTGCTGGTAAAAAATAGTTACAAAAATGTATTTAAAACCAACTCTAATGTTTCCTTGAAATGCCATGACCTAGTTGAATGTTTCAACTGGCTGCTTGTTGTTCATTAACTCAGTAAAAATCTCATATAGTATGCCATGTATGGAGTTCAAGTCATAAGCAGTTTATACCTTTGTCGAAGTTGTGACTTAAACAAGTATACCACATGTTCTTTTATGAAGTCAAAACTCTCTTTTGCGCCCCATGTGGGTTTTCCAAACTCCTGTTTGCATACCACTTCCATCATGGCTTTTACATTCCCTTTATTCTTGCAAACTAGGCACTTATGTTGGTGGCCTCATTAATTGATATCAACAATTGTAAAATGATTCCAAACAACTATAAAATTATATCACCATCTTACCTTTGGTGTGCCATTTTGACTTCTTCATATGCATAGCGACTAAGCCATAATATGGCTACCCTTTGCATGTTTTAAAACAAAAATATCATGCTTATAATATATGTTATATTTACTTCCATCACATTTATCTAACAATAATATTCATATAACATTATATATTATAATAAACTTCTTATTATAATATGTATATATGTACACATAATTATATATATCTATCAATTATATAACACTCTTTCTATTGATTTAAAAATCAAATTACGTGTTTAAGAGTTAACACTTACTTCAACCCCAAATTCATAACGAATTATATTTCCATATTTTTTACTTTCTTAGAGGATCTTAATGTCATCAAATGCTTATTTTTTGTTGAAGGTGTTTTCTTCCTTTTCACCTCTATCCATTCTTGTTCAATTTCAAGGAGAATATTGCTATTTTCCATAGATTGGCCACCTACGCCTGACGAAGTTGCAACTACTATCATGGAACCTTCACTACCCTTGGAGATAACTGTAGAGGTTGAGGCCTTTTCAGGCAATACTAGAATATAATCCCCAGGAGGTGGAGGAGAGGAAGGAGTGATTTTTTCGAAGAAACTAAAGGGTGAACAGAGTCCCTAGGTGGATTGGGGGGAATGATATAATGTTGAGATTCAACCCCAATCCACCATGACAGTTTGAAATTCCCCATATCTTGATGCCTCTAACATTGGGAGGATAAGTGTTCCATTGAGAAGCATTTCTTGTACCTGAAAGCAATTTTTTCGTAATCAATCGGTTGCCTCCTGTATCTATTCCCCACCTTCAACACGATCTCGGTAGAAAGACCATTCTCAAATTCCATTTCAACACAGATTCAAGCACATGTAGAGTTTTGATAATTGACGGTTTCCTTAGAAGAGTAGTGATACCTTCCAAGACTATTTCTGATAGCCCTCAAGCAATCTAGTTCCTAGAATTGAATAGGAAGATATGAAACTCTCACGCACGAAAAGGCAATGGTGAAGATTTCTATACACGGATCGAAATCAGAAAACCACAGTTTCATGTACCAAAAATCTCCTTGGTGGATCATTTTCCAACACCAACTCATTGTCTTCCTTTGTATCAAACTCTAAAATGAAAAAACCCCTTTGCACAAGGGCAGATGTTGGTTTCTCCTTCCATTTGTCTGAGACCCAAGCGTGTAGATCACAAAGTTTCAACCAAGTCTTTGTGAATCAAAAAATTAGTGCATGATCGAACAAAAAACCCTCCCTATTTAGAGCCAAATTGTCCAAACAAACTTTTGGTGTTTTTGATGAAAGCCAAACAAGGAAATGTGGACAAGACTTGGTAGGGGCTTTATTTGTAGGGGTGATGACATATTGTGAATCCGAATGGGGACCCCCGTCATCAGATGCTTCAACCGAGCTATGCCCTAACCCTTCTCATAGTCTGAGATTGCTCACATGTCCTAATTGCAAATGTGAGGCCCTAACTGCCTTCACAAAATTCATCCTTTGAGCCCTAATGTCCAAGAAACATGTCTATTTACCATTGTATTTTCCCTTGAGATGGCCATTGAAGTTTTCCCCTTCGTTGTGCACGTTGTTAGAGTCCATACCACTATCACAAACCCTAGCGGAAAGCTCTGAAACATGGTTGAAGATACCTTCTATGAGCATTAGGATCCTTGGAGTAGTGCGCACCATCATTTTGAAACTTGAATATTTTAAATATAAAAATTTAAGTATAGATACATTTATTATATATATACTTGTCATTCAATTAAATATATATATTACCATCATTTTAATATCATAATATATCGATATGTATATATAATATATATATATATATATATATATATATATATATATCCATGCAAATATGCATATGCATGACGTATCTATGTATGGGTATACATAGACATTTCTATCTATGCATGCTCATACACACATACACTCACATATATGGGTTACCACATATATATATATATATATACATTCAATATATGTATCCATTTATACATATATTTAAGTACACAAAATATATCTCATGCTCATCAAAAGGATTTTAACACTATGAATCAAATCAACTAAACAATCTAAGAGAATCAAAGACAATTATCCAAACATTCCTATCAACTCAAAAAGCTATCAACATGGTTTAACACTTATTGACACATGACTCTAACTGACTTGACAAGGCTTATCTAACCTAGGTAGTAAGTGTGTGCATCTACTTAGATAGGTACATCAATGGTTTCCATAACTTCCTCTCTTGGGTGATACTCTCCCTCTCCTTACTAGTGGGTTCAAACCTTTTCTACATCCAACTTAGTACACCATGAACAAAGTTAGCTGATACATATAGATCATATTCATCATATATCGTAAACATCATTAAAGCATTTAAAATTAATTCATCATAACACATATTCATGTATTCCATTCATCTATTGACATTTCATCAAAATATAGTCATGTATTAAAAAAAAATATATTTACTCATAAGCATAACATTAAGCATTCATTGTCGAGCTTCTATCATTGTAGGAGACTCACCATTGAAGGGGGCTACATAGACTCTCTTCTTTTTCTCTCTTATGGGGGGGTCTTTTTCCTCGCACGGGGTTTTGTCCTTCTCATTCTTCATTGAGAGTATTTTTGTTTTCATCTCTTTTGGGGAGAAATTTTGTCCTATTGGGTTTTCTCCTTTTTTCCATTTGTAAGAGATTGCATTTGCATTTTTTACATGTGTACCTAATATGACCTAGTAGCTGAGATCCATCTTTGCATCATTTGCATAATAATCTACTCCCTAAGTTGCATTTAAGGGGGTGTTGGTGTGAATAAAAGTCTTGAACCTAGGTAATTCCTACTAGGGGACTTATTCACATGTTTACTTAAGTCATAAAATTATTTCTAGAAGTCTTAGTTCTCATATGTAGATCTTATCTTTTTCACTGTTATATTAAGTTAGTTATCTCATATTAGAGGATTAAGACACTTGTCATGATATTGTCTAATCCTACGTCTCACCTTAACTATATAACCACGGGATTCTTATTTGTATTTTATTCCAATCTAATACCATTGCAATCTTGAGTATTGAATACTGACAATATTACCTTGTATCCATTATTGCAAAATTATGCTCTTGCTTTTCTCTCTTGTAGAAGGTTGTTTTTGGTTTTGCAGGTGATCTTGAAGGCTTGAGTCCTTGAGCGACTCTAACAATCTATACATAATTACACCTATATGTGCATATATCATTATGTACTTTTTTTCCACCTTAATATGGCCATTTCTATGTTGGGTCATTTTTGTATCCACACTTATAGACTCGACCCTTGGAATTTTTAAAATTCATATTAAATTTTTTGGCCAACTACTGCCTATTCCTTTCCCACCAAGGGTTGACTTAACACGCATTTAGATAATTTATTGTTATGTCCTTATATTTAAAAATAATCATGTGCACTCATCTTAATCATCAAATATTATTAAGTATCATTCACATTTTACAAGAGTATATGTGGAAATACTTCTATTGGTGCACTAAAATGAATATAGATATGCACATTCATCATATTGAGCATTTGCACGATGGAAATTTGTTGTCTTCTATCATTTACTTAATTTCTTGAGACTTTGTCTAAGAAAACTTGTTACTTGACAAGACATTGCAATCATTTAAAATATTTTAAAATACCACTAGTCTTCTTATTAGAAAATGTAAAATAGATAATGATAAATTAAGTCAATCATAAAACATATAAAGATATATTAGATCACTTGTAAAGAGACACATTGAACAATATATGATCCATATGTACTCAACTTGGGACAAAGCAGAATTCTAGGATCTACCTCCTAATTAACCATTTCTTCAATTACAAAATTAAATACATAAATTTTTTATTAATTTACTTTTCATACTTTTATACTTATTATTTTAAAATACGTATATAATTTCTTAATAGATAAGACTCGTATACGGTACTTTTGAATGAGGTTATTTGAATTGCAAACCGTTGCACGTTGAATCCCGTCGCTCCTTTCAGCTCGACAAGTGGATTACGCTAGCCAAAAATCTCCGAAAACCTATAGAGAAAATGAAATGAGATGAAATTGAGTTTATTTTATACCGTATCAAGAATTGAGGATTGATCCTCCTACAGCTCGATCTTTCGCTCCTCAGGTATAACCCTAGCCAGGCTGATCGTTACAATTTCTGGTGCGTTTGTGTCATGGTTATCGAACATTTAAGATGGAGCGTTAAATTTTATTCTAACTATTTATTTGTGCATGAATGTTGGCTTGGATTTTCAGGGAAATCATAAAGTGGACGATCATGGCATCAACCGCTGAAGACAATCAGGTACTCTGCATTTAGTAATTAATGACTTTGGATTTCCTTAATAATATCTAATTGCTCAGTCTTGAAAAGATACCGTAATTCAGCTTCTTGTTCTGCTTGTTTTTACTGTTATGAATCCGTACAAGATTCAAACATACTCTGCTTTCTGTTGATTACTGTTTGAGTATTGAAGTTCCATAATCTGAAAATAAGGTGTGCTGTACACGGCTTTTGAAATGAGGGTTATGAGTGATATCATCAATTGTGTGGAAGAAGTTTATATTTTCTTAGGTTTCCTTGTGAACGCCTACTCTGTTATTCCACATCTAGGTTAATAGGCAAAATTTCACCATACCTGAGCTTTCTCATGGTGACAAAACTAAGGACTACAAATTTTGAAGAATATATGAATAGGATAGATGAAAGCCGATTGGCTTATTCTTCCATGAGGAGGGCTCTCATGCACCAAATTAGTGTATCTCTCACACGTGACTTGAAAAAATATCTCTACCTTTACATTATTACATAGAACGGCAATGTTGGTTTACTTCCAGTTTCGTCACGAGGTTGCATACAGGTATACAAAAGTTCAAAAAATATAGAAGGTATATTAAATGAATTTCACTTGTAGGCCATGAAAGGCAGTTTTGATAGGCTAAAATGTTGTCTGGCCTAGCTGTGACCTAAAGAACTATATTTACCTCTAATTTGGACAGCACAAATCCCCTTCGAGTGCATTAGAATGCATCTGGGCTGTATTGTAACCTAAGCAGAGATGCAAATATTGGATGGATAGACCATTGTTTTGAAAGCTCTCTAAATTTAAACAATTTAGACACCTGTGATGCTTTTCTTCAAATGTGCTCCATTTTCTTATGAGAATTTGCTGCTGTTTAGTCACTTTTCTAGTCCATAATTGAGTGTGCCAGCATTGAAGGAGGATTTGGCATCATTTTGGGTGAGTTGCATCAGCATTTATTGCCGTTTGCAGTCATATTCCGAGCTGTTATCAGCATTTTGGAGGGTATTTGGCTGCTGTGCAGCCTCTATTTGATAATTTCCAGCTGCCATACCTTCCTAGGTCATTTGTCTTGTCAATTCTGCTGTTACAACATTCCTTTAGTCAGATCCAGCTGCTAAACTTGCTAATTATTCACCATACAGGGTTTCCTTCAGTATGTGGCAGCTGCACATTCATCATTTCTGGTCAAAATCAATTGTTGTAAGTCTGAAATTGTGTATATCAGTCAATTAAGTTGCTTCAGCTGTTGTAAATCAAATAAAATCATTTTTGAGGATGATAAATTGATGCACAATTCAGATCCAAGCATGTTTGATATCCTAGGGTTTCATATTTGTGTGATTATTGGCATTTGAAGGTTCAATCCGTTTATTTTTAGTCATATCTGCACTGATATTTGATATATGCGAGCATATAGTCTTCAAATCTGAGCATAACTGTATGTCATAAGGTTTATATTGGTTGTCCATTTCATATCAGACATAAACCAGCTATTTCATTTGGGTAATTTGACATCTATAAGCTGAATTTTGCTATTTTGGGTGAATTTAAAGTTGTATTCCAGCCATAGAGGGTTTGACAAGAAGTTTCCAGCAATTTGCTTCCATTTTGGTTTGCCATTTCAGTTTGTATTTTGTTTCAGAAATTAGAAAAATACAAAAATGTCAGAAGATAAACAAAAATCCTATTTCATTACATAATCATATTAAAATGACATGTTATAAAACTCTTTATCTACGAGCTGTTAATTATCTAATTAAAGGTGCTTTATGCCTTTTCTAATCTGGGCAACATGTCTATTGCTTGTTTTATTTATTGCTTTCAACACGGTAGGCATTGAGCAGTCACTAGTAGCTGAATTTTCTACATGTGGTAGACTTTATTCCATAAAGCGACTGATTTGGGGTCGTGTCTTCTCTTCCTTCTTTTGGGTGTAACCTTTCTTTTCTCTATTGTGGTGGTCATTGTTTTGTTTGCACGGGAATATTCCTATCTTGATTGAGCTATATAATGGCTGTTTTTTGGTAGTGTGGGTTGTTGCTTCATTTTCTTGGCCATTTGAGTGCATGAAGAGGCAGATTCAAATCTAAGGTTGCATACTATTCTAAGCAAGTGACAGATTACATATGTTTTTTAATTAAGAGGGGTAAGCGCTTTTGGCCCAAAGCTACGAACTGGTGAGGTCGCAAACGGGGGACCTCATCCCCAATATAAATTCTCAACAATTACACCCCAATGGGGTTTGAACCTTGATGGTAAGAATAACAACACAACAACTTAAGCATCGCACCATGCCACTATTGGCGACAGATTACAGATGTTGTCCTTTCTTGCCAGGCTGTGATTTCTTCTTCCTTCTACATGGTAGGCTATTACTTTGGCCCATAGACTTTTGTTGCTGCTGTTCAACATCTTCCTTGGCTGTTAAATATTCCATTATTGCATTTCTTGATCATGTGGCATTCTTGAATGAGTATTAGAGGCTAAATGGTATTTTGTTGCTGCTTGAGCTTCTTTAACCATGTGACACTTTTCCATGGTCAATTATCATCCCCATGGCTGCATGGTTGAAGAAGAAAGAGGAGCTTCTGTAACCATGTGAATAGAGTTGAAGAAGAATGTAACCTCCTGTGAAAAAGGGCAATTGTAATGAGAGGGTGATCACTATGTTGAAGCCTCACATTGAGAGAGAGAAAGAGGTGATAGGAAGTTGTAGCTTAATGTGGCTTAATTTAATTTGTTGCAAGTTGTCATCAGCTGGAGGAAGTTAGTAAATTTGTTGTTTTACATTTAAATTACTTCCATTGTGCATGGGCAGTGTCAAATGTTGTGTGGGCTGCCAGACTAGGCATTTTTATTTAAACCCCCTAGACTAGACTGCATTAGGCTCTTGGAAAGTTCTTGTACTAGTAGGAGTAGGATCCCTTGGTGGCAAAGTAAAAGCTGTAAACATTTGGTCTTCACCACAACCCCACAATATATTTATTTCAGCTCTTTGTTTGAGTGACAATTTCCCACATATCTCTACACCTTTGCCTCATACATGTAGGTGTGCATTAAATCTTATAATGCTACCTTGAAATTCAACTTGACAGAAATAACATCTCCATAGCCTAATGCCCCTGTTGTCCTAGGTTTTGCTTCTAATTTGGTTGCACATTGTCTTAAAGGGGGCTTCTTAGCTATGTTCCACTTATTTTCTCGACGGGGGATGGGTTTTGAATGGTGTGACCAAAGGCCTATGTTTGGGGATATGGTTGGGGGGATGACACAAATACATATAGTACTTGAAAAATTAGCTATAAAAAGATGTATAAGAATTACAAATGAAAATTTGGCATACTAAGTGTAGTGTAGAAAAATGTATACCTTTACATTTGCACACTATGTTTGGGTCCCTTAATTAAAATGGACTTAATTAAGCCTCTAATTGACTCGATTATGCATTTAAAAGCTTAATTAATCCTATTTTTCGAAAGTGGAACCTACATTAAACAATCGCAAACATAAAATTAAACACCTTGAAAATTGTGTCTTGGATTTAGGTCATTCGCCCCATTTGCCCCATTCGCCCAAGGGCGAATGGGTCTCCTTTAGATTCCAGAACCCAATTTAAAATATGTTTTTGGCGGTATTTTAATGATCCCAATTCAAATTGCAATTGTTGGCTTTTGATGTTCAATTGTCAGGAAATTAGAAAATCACCTATAAATAGAAGGTTATTTTATCAATTCAACATTAGGAATCAAGAGGGCAACTTTCATGAGAAAATATTATTGTCAAGAGCATTGGAGAGCAGATTTATCTGCCATCTACAACAACATTCAAGATCAAGATCATGTCAAACTTATTTGCATTCATGCATGTTTTTGGAGCTAACATTTTGATGTAAGTTTCAAGCATTCAAGCATCAAGATCAACATTCAATCAAGCCATTTCATGCAAGATCAATCCTTGGAGAGATGTGTTAGACTTCAGTTCTCCAAGGGCAGCCATTAAAGGGTTTGGTGAGTTGCAACACAACATTGTTCATTCATCATTCCTTCCTTTTTATCATTGATTCATTTCAAGGTTTAATTACCAAAACGGGGTTTGACCAAGGCAAACCCCCATTCACCAAAAACAAACATTTTTCTCCTCTTTGTGTGTTTGCAGATTTTTAGGTGAAGAAGGATTGAAATTGAAGATCTCAAAAGTGCAAAAGTGCAAAATTGCAAAGTTGTCACAAAAAGTTGTCAAGGCCACAAAAACTCAGATCCCGAATTTATTTTCAACTTTTTTGCAGTGAAACTTGGGGGAAAAGGAATCTTAGATCCATCACCAGAGGCTCCCGAAAATTGAGGAAAAATTCTATACAAGGACCCATTCGCCATTTCTGAACACTCAGCAACAACTTTTGGTGACTGGTACACATCAACTTACCCTGCTTAGATTTGTCGAAAGTTTGTTGTTTTTGTTAGTATTATGCTTTTCATCTACATGATCCAAGTCTTACATTGCATATTTGAGCTCATTTGGTATTTTATTTTTATTTCCCAAAAGTGCTATTCAGACAGATTTTATCCCATCCTCAATCATAAGGAAATTGCAAGATCTCCCATAGGGTTGACTCGCCTAAAAGCTGAAACTCAATTCTACCATTGGGGAATCTCATTTCCTAATGAAATAGAAGAAAGATAGGTTCATTACACCCCATTTTCCCCCTTTCTATTTTTTGGTAAACTTACATTGGTGAACCCCTATGAACCTATTTTTCTATGTTTCATTTTGGTGAACCTGACATTCTTACACTATAAACGTTATGAAATTGGAGGTCATTCAAACCCTAGATCCAGGATTTGCATTAGTTTGCATTTCATCTAGGGTTTTAAATTTGCATTTTGCATTGTTTAAAATCTAAAAAATTGCATACAAATCACATTGATTTTGCATAGTACTTGCATATTAGTGTACTTTCAGTCATTTACATTATAAAATTTAGTCAAAATTGCATTAAAAAGGGTCATTTTTGTTCACTTGTCCTTAATTGCATTTGCATTTAGACACCAAAATCTGGAAAAATTTGTCACAGACACCACAGTTTGCAACTTGGAACATAAAGAACAAATAATAACTTAGAATTTGGATTTTCATTTTTAAAAACCTTGTACAAGGACCCATTCGCCCTTGCGCAAATGAGTCCTTGAGGGCACATCAAAACCAACTTTTCTGAGCATTTTTATGGTCCTTTGCACTTCCCAGATCCGCTGGTAAACCACTGTTTTAGTCGATCAATGTTCGGAAATTTTTGTTTTATGCATTAGGTTTAATCATCCATTTAGTTTACCCATTTTAAATCATTCCAAAATTATTTCAATATTGAAAATCATCAGATTTATAGGACAATTATTTGCATTTTCGAAGCATTGCATAAGTTGGATAGATTACTTTTCATTTTTGGCACACTCAAAATTCTAAATGTTAGCATCTTTCCTTTCCAAGTATGCCAAAAAAAGCTCATTAACAAGCATGTTAGTCATTCTTCCAATATCTTTCCTAGCTAGGAGAGTCTCTTAGTGCAAGAGAATGAAACTGTTGACACATTCCTTAATTCCACATCGCCTATCCTACACTCATCCCCTAATATCTCTCCTATTTGTGAGGATGTTTTGATACAAGAGGATGCAAACATAGATAATCATGATAACCATAGTTGTTCTTCTCCCGGTACCTCTCCTACTTGTGACAAAGGTATCTTGGTGCTAGAAGATCCAATTATCAAATGTCATGAGGATCTTGTTTGCCCCTCTCCCTCCACTTCTCCCACTTGGAAAGATATTATGGCACAAGAGAATGAGATCATTGATACATTTCTTAACATCACTTTACCTAGTCTCCATTCATCTCCCACTTGTGAGAATGCTTTAGTGAAAGAGGATGTAATTATGGACAATCATGACAGTCACATTTGTTCTTCTCCCAATATCTCTCCTATTTGTAAAGAAGATATTTTGGTGTTAGAAGATCCACTCATTGAGAGTCATGAGAATCTTGTTTCTCCCTCTCTTAATGCTTCTCTCACTTGGGAAGATATCATTGAGCAAAAGGATGCAATCATTGATGAGCAAGAAAATCATAGTTCTTCTCTAGATGCATTCCCTATTTGTGATAAAGTTATCTTACAAGATCCAACCATGGAATGTGATGAACATCTTGTTTGCTCCTCTCCTAAAAACTCTCCTACTAGGGAAGATATCATGGTGCAAGAAGATGATAGAATTGATACATGTCTTTCAAACAATAGTAATGTGGCTTCATTAGATGAAGATGATAAGGTGACATTAGACTTCCCCTCGCTAGAAGAACATCAAAATGAGATAAGTTTGTTGAGGTTATGAACCTTAGATCTCCCTTGAGTATTGGACCACCTAAGATTCCTTTTGAACCTCCTAAGAGTCCTTTAATTATTGGACCTTCTAAGCCTCAACTTATCCTCTATCCACCCTCACAACAACCACAAGTCCAAAACAAGCCTGTGCTTATCCTAAGACCACCCCAACGCAAACAATTACTCCAAGAGCTATCTCGAATTTTGCAATACGACTCACTAGTAACAATGTTTCCCAACAACTGAGTTATAATACTGTTGCTCATACATATAACACAAGGAACAATAGGCAACCACAAACCATACCTACTTCATTACCATTACCTCATTCTATCTTGCCTAGTGCTCCTCATTTGCCTTTGCACAATGGAAAGGAGTATGATCTTGTAGAACAATTCAAAAACACTCCTGCTAAGATTTCTTTATGGGATCTTATTCAAGCTTCACCTAATTACCAAAGCATTCTTCAAAATGCTTTACAACAAGTTGTTATCCCTCTTAGTGCGCAACCAAACGATGTAGCAGCCCTAATTCAAGGTATGAACTCGGTCAACTTAGACATTACATTCCATCAAGATGAGTTACCTCCATCAGAAGTGCAAAAACAAAATGAAGCTTTGATGATAGTGCTGCCATTAATAGATGTGGAATAAAAAGAACTCTCATTGATAATGGTTCGACCCTCAATGTTTGTAGTGTAAACCTTCTAGATAGGATTGGAGTGGACAAAAGCCAAATTCAACCAGACTCTTTATCTATCCATGGATTTGATAATGTGGGAAAACAACCGTCTGGGGTGATAACTTTACTTGTTAAAATTGATAAAATAACTTTGCAAACTCCTGTCCATTTCATGCCCAATGACCTTTCATATGATCTTCTCTTAGGTAGACCTTGGATTCATGCAATGAATGCGGTGCCTTCGATGTTACATCGTCAAGTGAAGTACATTTATAACAAGTTTTATATGATAAAAGCTGATCTTGAGCCTAAGAGTTGTTTAAAATTTGAAAAAGGAATGACAAACCCACTTACAACATTGACACCAACTACAAAAGTGGAACCAATACAAGAAGAAGAGAAGTGTTCGTCATCAATCACAAAACTATTTGGAAGATGATTGGGGCTCATTGGATTTTACACCTACATTCATGGGAGAATAGAAGATTACACACAAAACAGGAAAAGAGAAAGAAACAAACATACTATCCACACAAGCTGAATCATCAAAAGCACATGAGTCCACAACTTTTAGCAAAGAAGAGGAAAACAATAGTTACACACTAAGTCACAACATTCGAATTCGGCAACATTTGAATTCGGATGAAATTCGGCAAGGAAAAAATTCGAAAAGTATAAAATTCGGATCAAATTCGCCTTATGTACTTTTTATTTATTTTTTAATAAATATAAGTAATATATCCATAAAATTGTTTAAATAACATTTATAAATAGATTTGAAATCATTACAAAAAGATGACACATTTATAAAATATAAACCATAAGAAACATGTGAAATCACGTTTGCGAATATGATCTTTTCTCAAAAAGGTACAATAACAGTCAAGACTTTAGAACTTCAAAAAAGCTCCAAGTCATCAAGAGCACTTGGCTGAGATGCCAAATCATCATCATCTGTATCACTACTCAATTCATCATTTGCAAAGTCAGGCTCATCTACAACTGGCACTGCTATGTCGTCAAGATTTTGTTGTGAGGAAGAGTTCTTTGCTGATTTGTTCATGAACAATTTTAAATTGCTGTGAACATAGACAAGATCTCCCAACTTTCCAGACAACAATTTATTCCTTTTCTTGGAATGGATGTGGTCAAAGCAACTCCAGTTCCTCTCACAAGCTGATGAACTTGCTCCTTGACTCAAAATTCGAACAGCAAACTCTTGTAGCTCAGGAGTTTGTCCTCCATAGTCCAACCACCATCTATATCCAGGTATACATGCCAAGTCATATTTGGCTGCTGCCATTCCAAACATCCCTTCTCCTTTCTTGTATTCCCAACATTGATCTCTGATTAGTGCTGAAATTGTTGCATTTGATGCATACTTATGAATGGCTTCAAAAAGCCCTCCCATAATTTCAGAATCACCTTTTCTATTAATAGAAAACAACTTAGGCTCCAAAAAACAAGTTGCTGCATGTAAAGGTATATGCATCATTTTCCATCTACGATCAACTGTCGCCCATATCTCCATATATTCTGCTTCTACATTATTTAGTGCTTTTTCAATAGATTCCTTACAATGGTCCATGCTTTCATAAAGCATGCCAAGGCAAGGAGTGTCACTATCAACCATACGAAGCACATCAACAATTGGTTCACATACAAGCAAAACTTTTGCTGCACTTTCCCAAAAATTGCTGTTTAGAATTATTTGCTCTATGTTCTTCCCTTTAGGACCTTTTGAAAGCATAGAATTTTGCCCTTGATTGGAACAAATAACAGCCCTCAAAGCTGCTTTTTCTTCAACCACTCTTTTCAAAGTGATATAGAATGATGCAAATCTTGTTTCACAAGGCCTCGACAACTCCCTGGATGCATGCTATCTGTAAAGACTCAATGTGAGACGATGATTTCGTATGAAATTTGCAATTGCTCTCCCTCTATGAATAACTTCATGTACCCATGGGAATTTAGCCAAGTCATGAAGCAACAAATCAAGACAATGAGCTGCACACGGGCTCCAATATATTTTTGGGTACTTCTCTGTAATCAGTTTCCCAGCTCCCACACAATTTGCTGCACTATCAGTTACCACTTGAACCACATTTTCCACCCTTGCTTCAAGAATGGCTTCCTCTAATATTTGGAAAATATACTCAGAAGTTTTCTTGTGGTTCATGGTGTCAATCACTTTCAAGAACACAACACCATCAGGAGAAGATACCAAAACATTAATCAATGGCCTTTGACATATATCTGACCATCCATCACTCAATATAGTGCAACCTGTTTCATTCCAAGAGGCTTTGACATCAGCTAATTTCTCAGACACTCTATCTTTTGACCTCTGCAAAAGAGTTGTCCTAAAAGCCTCTGAAGTTGGGGGTGTGTACTCTTTGCCAAACTCTGCAACTTTCTGAATTGCATTACGAAAATGTGGATTCCTTGCAACATTGAATGGAATAGCGCTTGAGTAAAACAAATCAGCTAATGCATCATCCACCCGTTGTTTCTCTACTGGTTTCCAAAAGCTGTTCAATGTTCCACTCTCTTTTGATTTACTCACATGCCTAGGTAAGGTGGAAGAGGAAGACATGATAGATGTTGTGTGTTTAGACTGAGACATATCCTCTTGAATTCTCTGTTTTTTTTGTGCATTCTTCATCTTTGCTACAATTGAAGAGGACTGTTCTTTCTCTAAAGCAGCTCTCATTTCTGGGGTAACTTTTGGACATGCTTCAACACCTCCTCCTGAACCCGCTGAAATACCAAGTAAATGGTCCATTGCCCTTGTCAAGCCTCCAGTAAAAGGTTTCTGACACCTGTTGCATGTGAGACTTGTACCATTGCGATGAACATATTTCCATGCCTCAGCAGTTGATTTCTGAGGAGCCATAAGTAACAATCTGTATGTTTCAAAGACAAAATACGAATGTTATTTTTGAAAACATAAAATCAAAATATATTAATTTTGTCATTCTACTACAAAATAAAGTTGCTGCATTTTTTTTTTAAAAATTTCAATATTAAATATTAGTTGAAAATAAGATAATATTAAATTTACATATATTAAATATTAATTTATTAGTATAAATCTAATACAAATAAAATAATTAAATATTTCATATTTCATATTTTATTAAATATTAAATATATATAAAATAATACAATATTAAAAAAATTAATTTAAATCTAGTGAATAACACAGAATTAAATTTAATATTAATAAAATAATAAAAACTAAAATAAATATTATATCAAATATTAATAAAATGATAAAACCTAATATTAATAAAATAAAAATTAAAAAAACTAATATAAACAAAATAATAAAATATTAATTTAAAATCTATGAAAAACAAAATGAACCCTAGATTTTTCGTGCCTACCTTTCAAGTCTGAAGGATGCAAAATGCAATTAATTGCTTGGTCGGCGGACAACAGAAACCGAGCTTGGTTTGCAGAGAGCCGAGAGGCACTTGACACTTGTTCGCGCCTCCTCCTCCTGTTCGCGCGTATGCTCTCCTCCTGTTTGTGCGTATGCTTTCCTCAAACTGTTCGCGTATACCTCCTCAGACTGTTCGCGTATGCCTCCTCGGATCCTCGCGTGTTCGTTTGTTGGCGAAAAAAATGGATTGCCTCCTATTCGCATATGTCTCTTGTATGTCGCGGCTCACATTTATGATAAAATCCCATCGAAAACCCTAAAATGGCTACGCTTTTTTATTTATTTTTTAATAAATTTACAAATTTACGAATTTCAATGAATTTTTACGATTTTTTTTTTTTCTAGAAATTCGACGAATTCCGAATTTCATGCCAAATATTTGGCGAATTCTGTGACTTAGGTTACACATCCACATATGATGAGCGTGATCATTAGAAACCACCAAATCCAAAAATGGAAAAACTTTATGGAAGAGGTTATGAGCTTTTGAAACAACTTGGTTATAGCGGAAAAGGATGTGGTACTAGAGAACAAGGTATCCATGTTCCTATAGAGCCTAATGCACAAGAAACAACTAGTGGTCTTGGTTATTGTCCCTCAAAAGAAATAAAGGAATCAAAGAAACCTTCGCTTAATATCAATGTCATCACACAAAACACTCCTCGGACATCTTCAAACACATGTTTCAGTAATGATTGGGGTTCATTAGATTTTACACCCTCCTTTACGGGAGAGTACGAAATTTCACAATCTAGAGAGTCTTGTGTATGTATGACACGTTGTAGTAAGCAAGAGACATCTTTGTCGCAAAATAAAGGAACTATTGATCAAGAGGGTACCTTGTCGAAGCTTCTCCAAGCTTGCTTGATATCTCTCGCTCCTCCAAGAACACAAAATAAATTCTATAACAAGAGCTCATTTTGTGCATATCATCGAGTACATGGGCACTTTACGAATGAATGTAAGGCTTTGAGAAATAAAATTCAACATCTTAGGGATTGTGGTGCTTTTCCTTGTGTTGATGCACCTATTTCCTCTAATTGATAATGATTTTCATCCTATCATGTTACTCATCACTATGTGGCATTGGTAGCTTTATGTGTCTTGCTCATTGCCATTCATGGTGGTACAATATTAGGTGCAATCATATTTCTCTTGGCAACAACATGATAGTCCTTGGTGGTTGTCTTTGTCTTTACGCTTGGGGGGCAAGGATAACTAGTTTTTTGGGGGTGTGCATTCTTTTCAAGGATCCTCTCCTTCCTCTCTTTCTACTTAAAATACCAACATAGCAAGTATGTGGACATTTTAAGTGGGGGGCATATTGTCCCCCGCTCATTTTTTGCATGTTCCCTTCTTAGTGTTGATAACATACATCTCGTAGGAAGTGTGATTATTACATTGGCATTATTTATTGACATTGGAATTATTTCATTTTGGCATTTAACATTTTGACATTTCTTGCTTCACTTTGTTCATAGAAGTTGAATTTAGTGTAGCATTAGCAGAGCATATTGATCATATTGTGGTGCCTTATCAAAGTTATCAGGGAGTATAACTTTTGGTATGGTTGATGTATGCAAGCCTGTAGACTTGGCATGACTTTCCCACCAGCCATCTTTTTTTGGGTACATATCGACCTAGGGTGTGTTGCTCATATTTGTCTTGGGGGCTCACCTAGTGTATACCGGATTGCACTAGCCCTTGTGAGCATATTTTTCATGGCCACCGAGCATAACACAACTTGCTTGTGGAGCCATGTGTTCCTTAAGCGATTTTACATCCTTATGAGTGTATTTGATGGATGTGGCATAATGCAACTTGCTAGTCCATTTTTCTTCCCTCTTTGCATTAATTTTGACATTGTATGTTTGTGTATCTTGTCTTGTTGCTTCATATCATACATTCATGTGTGTCCCTTTGTGCTTATGTTGGTTTGCCATGGGATCTTGGACCCTGGGGGTTTGCGCAACCTCCTTGATCTTTGTCATCCTATCCTATTAACATTTGTGCACTTGGACCCCTCTTGACGTATATTTGTCTACTTTAGTGTGAGTTTGATCGAAGTGCTCATTCTCTCACTAAAGTGGGGGTTAAATGTAGTGTAGAAAAATGCACACCTATACATTTTCACACTATGTTTGGGTTCCTTAATTAAAATGGATTTAATTAAACCTCTAATTGACCCAATTATACATTTAAAAGCCTAATTAATCTTGTTATCCGAAAAGGGAACCTACATTAAACAATTGCAAACATCAAATTAAATACCTTGAAAATTGTGTGTCCTGGATTTAGGTCCTAGGACCTATTTACCCAAGGGCGAATGGGTCCCCTTTAGATTCCAGAACCCAATTTAAAATATGTTTTTGGCGGTATTTTAATGATCCCAATTCAAATTGCAATTGTCGGCTTTTGATGTTTAATTATCGAGAAATTAGAAAATCACCTAAATACAAGGTTATTTTATCAATTCAACATTAGGAATCAAGAGGGCAACTTTCATATGAGAAAATATTATTGTCAAGAGCATTGAAGAGCAGATTTATTAGTCATCTACAACAACACTCAAGATCAAGATCATCATGTCAAACTTATTTGCATTCATGCATGTTTTGGGAACTAACATTTTGATGTAGGTTTCAAGAATTCAAGTATCAATTCAAGCATCAAGATCAACATCCAGTCAAGCCATTTCATGCAAGATCAATCCTTGGAGAGATGTGTTAGACTTCAGTCCTCCAAGGGCAGCCATTAAAGGGTTTGGTGAGTTGCAACATAGCATTATTCATTTATCATTCCTTCTTTTTTATCATTGTTTCATTTCAAGGTTTAATTACCAAAACAGGGTTTGACCAAGGCAAACCCCCATTCATAAAAAACAAACATTTTTCTCCTCTTTGCGTGTTTGCAGATTTTTAGGTGAAGAAGGATTGAAATTGAAGATCTCAAAAGTGCAAAATTGCAAAGTTGTCACAAAAAGTTGTCAAGGCCACGAAAACTTGATCTCGAATTTATTTTCGACTTTTTTGCAATGAAACTTGGGGGAAAAGGCATCTTAGATCCATCACCAAAGGCTCCCAAAAATTAAGGAAAATTTTTGTACAAGGACCCATTTGCTATTTCTGAACACTCAACAACAACTTTTGGTGACTGGTACACATCAACTTACCCTTCTTAGATTTGTCAGAAGTTTGTTATTTCTGTTAGTATTATGCTTCATCTACATGATCCAAGTCTTACATTGCATATTTGAGCTCATTTCGTATTTTATTTTTATCTCCCAACAGTGCTGTTTAGGCAGATTTTACCTCGTCCTCAATCATAAGGAAATTGAAAGATCTCCCATAGGGTTGACTTGCCTAAAGGCTAAAACTCAATTCTACCATTGGGGGATCTCATTTCCTAATGAAATGGAAGAAAGTTAGGTTCATTACATCCCATTTTCCCCTTTCAATTTTTTGGTAAACTTACATTGGTGAACCCATATGAACCTTATTTTCTATGTTTCATTAAGTTTAAACTACTAAACATTAAAAACATTGCAATGATTGCATTGAACATTAGCAATCGTGGGTAGATGTTTGGGGGTTGATCCCCTAGTAGAGCTGAGCGACAGTGCCCCTTGCGAGGTTCGAGGGCAAATCCCTGCGAGGTTGAGGGGCAACACCTCTAGCATGTTCTATGTTGTGATATATAGTGGGGTCAAAACCCCACAAACCTTTTTTTTTATCATTAAATCGTTGGGAGGGCCAACACCCTTCTATTGATTCAAATTAACGTTTGTACACTTTGATAGTTTGACTGAAAAAGACCCAAATACCTAGATACAACCATGCAACCCACATACTAGTACCACTATAATCGTAGTTACCAAATAGAGTATATGACGCCATACCACAATAGACCATACAATATTTGTGATTGATGTCCATCGGAAACAAATTTGGACACTCAACCCACCTGCACACCTTCGAGTCCTCACTCGAGTGAACATGGAAAAATAAACAAGTAGCCACCTCACGCCGCCTCCCTCACTCTTGACACCGACAAGTCTTTAACGTGTCCTGGATTTCTTGTTATACCCTCACCAATCCGTTGCATTCCACCCCCTTAGCCGCTTTCTTGGCCAGTTCGTTAGCTAGACCATTCCCTTCCCGGTAGATGTGGCTGATTCTGTACTCGGACAAATTACTCAGGAGCTTAGCGATGGGTTCCAACCACCTTCGTAGCGCCCAATTTGGGTCCAGTTGCTTCTGATGGTGTTAATCGTTATGAGCGAGTCCCCTTCGAGATGTAAACGCTCGGCTCCAAGCCTAGTTCCAAGTTCTAACTGACACAGTGCAGCCCTGAATTCAGCCGTATTATTGGATGCCACCCCAATTGATTGTGCAAGTTGGCCAATGATCTCACCCTTTGCAGTGCGAGCTACACAAGCGATTCCAGTAGCCCCAGGATTTCCCAATGATGCACCATCAAAATTCACCTTGATCCACCCCTCATTTGGAGCTTGCCAAACTGTATTCTTCCGTAGGGTAGATATTTGGCTTGACTGAACCCCAACAAGAGAAGGGGCAACTAGGCCTGTGAATTTCTTCTTGAATTCATTATCCCTATTTGTAAATATGTTCTTCTTGAAAGATTTTCTCTTGGCAGACACATTTGCCAGTTCCACAACTGTGTTTTCAATTTTAGAAACCAATGCATCTCTAGGCATTGACTTATCCTTGAATATCCTACGATTTCTTTCCTTCCAAATCTCCTAGCAAATTGTGGAAGATAAGATTTTCCATATGCAACTAAAAACTCCTTTTGAGGCTAACCTTGGCCATTGATGAAACCAGTTGCACAACCCAAAGAGGATGGGGGCCTGAAGATCTATCTTGGCCATGAAATGTTTCCAACAAAACTCAACGTATGGGCAAGAAAGAAGCAGGTGGTCGGCTGTTTCCAAGTTGTTTTTGCATAGGATGCACCTGTTCGAGCCTCTTATTCCAATCTTTTCTAGTCTATCCTGAGTTAGAATCCTGTTTTGAATGGCTAGCCAAGAGTAGACCCCTGCTTTTGGCAGAATATTCTTTCCCCAAAGGAGCTCCGTAGGCCACTGCCCATTGTTTTCTGTTGCCTCTTTGATCCTGTATCCAATCTTTACTTTATATTCACCGTCTGAGGAAGCACACCATTTGAGCTTGTCCTCCTTCTCTAAAACTAGTATGATTCTGGTTTTTAGAATACTTGCTAATGTGTCCTTTTGGGCTTGTGGGGCATCAATCTCCTCAAATGATCTCCACACCCATCTGGAGATACCATTGTCTACTATGTTGTGACCATAGTTTTGTATTTTCTTCCCGCAAATCCTGGTGGTTTCCCTCTTGATCTCTTGCAGGTGGGGACGATGACAAAGTTTAGGATGGCCGTCCTAGGAGTCCTCCCAGAATGAAGCCCCGTGGCCATTATGAACTTCCCATGTAGTGTGTTTGGAGATGATTTCCCTACTATTACAAATGCAGTTCCATAGTGCTGACCCTCTTGGAGGATTAGAGATGTTTATAATGCCAATGGGATCCTCAGAGTCCAATTTCTTCCTTAGTATTCTGACCCACTTCCTGTTTCCTTTGTACGTCATCCAGACAAGTTTGGATCCCATAGCAGAGTTCATTATGCTCAATTGTCTAATCCCAGCCCCACCTGTCTCGCGTGGCTTGCACATCTTGTCCCACGATAGCAAGGGGAGTCTATGTGTATCACTTGGCCCATTCCAAAAAAAACTTCCACATGATTTGGTTGAGACTATCCACAATTGGAGCTGGGAGTTGCATGCATGACATGGAGTAGACTGGGATGGCAGATAGAACTGCCTTCACCATCAGGAGCTTCCTGGTCGAAGAGAGCCATTTGCCTTTCCACATTTCCATTTTCTTTTTACAATTTTCAAGGAGCTTTTCCCAGTAGCATTTCTTATTGGCCCCAACAAAAAGAGGCATTCCAAGGAACCTCCTTAGCAAATTGGAGACGCATAGTCCCAGAATGCGTGCTATGTCCCTTTGAAGCCTTGGTTGGATGTTGAGGAAGAAGACCTCAGATTTATTCCAGTTTATGGTTTGTCCTGATGCTATACTATAATCATCCAGTAGTTTCTTGATAGTTTTGGCCTCTATCCTTGTGGTTATGCCAAATAAGGTCGTGTCATCAGCAAATTGCTGATGCGTAACTGGCTCCACACCTAGGGTAACCTCTGTTCCAGTCCATCTCCCACCCCCCCTGGCCTGTGTTATGCTTCTGCCCAATGCCTCAACCATTATGATGAAGATAAAGGGGTACAAAGGGTCTCCCTACCTTATGCCCCTTGAAGTATTGAAGAAACCCTGAGCCACCCCATTGACTAAGATTGACACCTTTGGGTTATCAATGCATGCCTTGACCGAAGCCACCCATTTTAAATCAAACCCAAACCTGCATAGTATTTCTAGAAGGAATTGCCTGTCCACCAGGTCATAGGCCTTTAGAATATCTAGTTTGATTATCATGCTGGTGAATATCATTTTCACAATTTTATCACTTCCTTTTTTGCAACAAGTCCTTATTAGTTTTGAAATTTAGGAGTGATTTGAAATGATGCTTAGAAGTTAGATGCCTATTTATAAGTTTTTCTGTGAGTGCTTAGGGTTTGGGTGGAGCCCATAGACCATTAGGATTAGGGTTTGTGGCATGTTGATCAAAAACTGTAAATGTAAGCAAATCTTTTCACAAATAGGATCCTAAAACCTAAGAATAAACTAAGGTTTGAAAATCTGTGTAAGAAAGTTCTAAGTCAAAAATGCAATTTCCAGATTTCTTCTAAATGCGAATGTACTAATTGCAGAACATTAATTGATTTCGATGTTTGCATATCAATGAGGAAGCCGCCATAAGTATGTAGGAGACCCGCCTCTAAGAGACGTGTCTCAAGAGAGTGGAGACACGTCCGCTCAAGAGACATGTCTCTTAGAGCGCGTGGGTCCCTGCACTCCCAATAACAGTTTGTTAGTGTCTTAACACACACAAAACAAAAGGTGGCGGATATATTTAAATTCCGATTTATATTTAAATGCGAATTTCAACATCTTTATTATTACGAATTTATATATGCTCATAAATTCGATTTCCAGAAATTTATATTAAGGATAATCTTTGATCATATATAAATAAGGAAGATGCTTTGAGCATTCGTTATTTATATTTGATCGAAGCTATCATCCATTAACACTCCCTCTTAGCTAGGGAAGATATTTCAAATCAAATAAGTAGAGATATCACCTTAACATGTGATATCTAAGACATGGTATGATTTCTCAATATTGTCAAGTCACATGACATTCTTCATAACATATCTTTATTATTATGGTATGTGCATTGACATCAAGTCACATGATGTCTACCATAATTCATGGCATATCCACGGATATAAATATCCACCATGATTATCTCTTAAGGATCACAATGATCTTCAAATGATATCAAGTCACATGATATCAATCGAAGTGTCCAAGAGATACTATCATGACATGTCCACAGATATCAAGTCACATGATATCTATCATGATAGTTTATCATTGTAGAGTCGTCACTTTACAATGTCAAATACAAGTGCTCATTATTAGAAAGATCGTCACCTTTCAATAATGTACACAGGGGGAGTAGGCCCATAAAGTCATGGAGTCACACACATGACAAAAGAGTTTACACATTAAACATCTTTATATATTAGTACAATTTATAAACAATTTGTATTTCAAACATAAATAACAAATTACATTTCAACCATACCAAGTTTCTTCCTGAAGTGCTCTACCTTGATCCGAGGAGAGAGGCTTGGTGAGAATGTCTGCAGTTTGATCATTTGTACTAATATACTCCAATTGGATCACTTTCCTTTCCACCATATCTCTTACATAATGATAGGGGATCTCAATGTGCTTAGATCTGTCATGAAAGACAGGATTCACAGAGAGTTTTATGCAACTCTGATTATCACAATGAATAATTGTAGGATTCAAGGGCTCACCAAAGAGTCCCACAAGCAATTTACGAAGCCACACTGCTTCTCTTGCTCCCATTGAGGCTGCAATGTATTCAACTTCCGTTGAGCTCTGTGCAACTGAAGATTGTTTTCTGCAAATCCAGGAGATCATAGCCGATCCTAAACTGAAGCAACATCCTGATGTGCTTTTCCGATCGGTTACACTTCCGGCCCAATCTGAATCAGAGTACCCATGTAGATCTAGTTGATCATTCTTGTAAAGAAGACCATATCCAAAAGTGCCTTGAAGATATCTCAAAATATGTTTCACAACCATTAAGTGAATTTCCTTTGGTTCACACATGAACTTGCTGAGAACATTTACTGCATAGCAAATATCAGGTTTGGTGTTAACCAGATACATCAAGGATCCAATCATCTGTCTGTAAAGGGTTGGATCTGCACATTTGGATTCTGCTACTGCGTCTTTCAATTTGTGAAGGTTGGTTTCCATAGGTGTAGACATAGGTCTACAGTCCAACATTCCAAATCTTTTTCAGAATGTCAATAGTATACTTCCCTTGGTTTAGTATAATGCCTTCTGATTTCTGCCATACTTCCAAACCGAGGAAGTAGTGTAGAATACCCAAGTCTTTCATGTCAAATTCAGAAATTAGATCTTGTTTCCCTTGAGTAATGAGGTGATCTTCTCCTGTTATTAGCAGGTCATCAACATATAAAATAATTATAAGCATATCACCTTTGATTACCTTGAAGTAGAGATTGGAGTCAGCATTATTTTTGGAAAATCCTAATCCCAAGAGATAGCTGTCAATTCTTTCATACTAGACCCTGGGAGCCTGTTTAAGTCCATAGAGAGGTTTCTTCAGCCTGCACACATGTGAGTTAGATTTATGTATCACAAAACCTTCAAGCTGTTCCAGGTAGACTTCCTCTTCAACGGTTCCATTCAGGAAGGCAGTTTTCACATCCATTTGATGGATTTTCCAGCCTTTAGCTGCTGCAATGGCTAATACTGCTCTCACTGATGTGTAACGGGCAACAGGTGCAAATGTTTCTTCATAATCAATGCCTTCCTTTTGAGAAAAAACCCTAGCCATGAAACATGCTTTATGTTTTTCTATACTACCATCAACAGCATGCTTGATTTTGAAGAGCCATTTAGAAGAGACAACAGATTTCTCTTTTGGTCTAGGCTCTATGTCCCATACATCATTCTTTAGGATGGATTGATATTCCTCCGTCATTGCATCCTTCCAGGCTTGATGTCTGAAGGCTTCTGTAACATTGGCAGGTTCAGAGTTTATGATGTTGTTCATTAAGGCAACATAGCTAGAGAACCGTTTGGGTCTTTTACTCTCCCTCAACGTTCCTTTAGGTGTTGCATGATCCTCTGATTCTTTGATCATCTTCCTGGCCCAAAGTGGTCTCTTTCTGCCGGTGTCATTTATATCCTCATTTGAAGTGGCAGGAAGTCCATGTGGCAATTCCTCAGGATGCTCCCTCTGAATCTCAGGAGCAGGTTCCATTTTAGGTATTCTAGGGGAATAGGTTTCTGTCTCACTAGAACTTCTTGCTCTCTTGAATGCAATGTCTTCTTCAAACATGACATCTTTGCTCAACTCAATTTGTTTCTGCCCGGGTATGAATATTCTGTATGCTTTGGAGGTTTCACTATAACCCACAAATACTCCCTTCTTTCCAGAAGGTTCTAGTTTGAATCTCTTCTCTTTGGGTACATGAATATAGACAAGACAGCCAAAAATCCTAAAATGACTGATGTCAGGTTTTATGCCGGTAAAGGCTTCTTCAGGAGTTTTGTTATCAAGATGAGAATGAGGGCATCTATTTTGGATATAGACAGCAGTCCTAGAGGCTTCTGCCCAGAAAGAAGTTTCAATGTTTTGGTCCAGTAACATTGCCTTAGTAGCTTCAACAATGGTTCTATTTTTTCTCTCAGCAACCCCATTCTGTTGAGGGTTGTAGGCAACTGTGAACTCCCTCTTAATTCCAACACTCATGCAAAATTCTTTAAAAATCTCAAAGGTATATTCTTTCCCATTGTCAGTCCTTAAGGTTTTTATTTTCTTTCCGGAGAAGTTTTCAGTGAGGGCTTTAAACTCTTTGAATCTTTTGAGGATTTCTATTGACTCTTTACACTTAAGAAAATAGATCCAGGTTTTCCTAGAGAAGTCATCTACAAATATGACATAGTATAGAAATCTTGCTTTAGAAGGTACAAACATGGGTCCACAAAGATCATAGTGAACCAGTTCTAACACATTAAGGGTTTTACTCAGGTTATTCTGAAAGGATCCCTTAGTATTCTTTTCTAGGGCACAACCTTTACAAGTTCCCTCATGAGATGGTTTTAGCTTGGGTAAGCCTATAACAAGTTTTTCCATAGAAGGTAGGGCACGAAAATAGAGGTGTCCTAGTCTTCTATGCCAGATTTCATTTGTATCAACAATGTCAAGGGTAAGGGCTTGTTTAACCTCAGTGCATAGTTTGTAAAGGTACCCATGTCTTATGCCTATGGTATGGGCTTTCTTGATAGTTGAGTTCTTAGGCCATACTAGAACTTTACCATCCATAAATGTAACTCTATAACCATTGTCTTCAAGGGCAGAGTTGGATATAAGATTTCTCTTTATTCCAGGTACAAATAAGACTTCAGTGAGTTGCAGAGAAATCCCAGATTTCAACTTGATGGAACACGTTCCAACCCCTTTTACAGGGTTTGTAGAATCATCCCCGATGGTTACTTCTTCATCAGACTTTTCAGTCATGGAGTCTAGGTGTTCTCTGAACCCTGTGATGTGTCTGGATGAACCACTATAAATTACCCAATTTTGAGTGTTGTCAGATACTTGACTAGAAAGGGCTGTATAGAACACAAAGTTCTCAGATTCATGATCTGGTTTTGACTTTTCTACTTTGGCAAAGGATGCTTGTTGTTTAGTTCTATCAGGGCACTTCATTGCATAGTGACCATACTGATCACATCTAAAGCATTGTACTAGAGAGATATCTTTCTTCTTATAAGATTCCTTTCCATTTGAATTTCTTTTTCTCTTAAAATATCCTCTCTTGTAGGAGTTTTTCTTACTCCTCTTATTAGATGTTGTGTGGAGAACATGAATGTCTTCATCTATGTGTTTCTGTTTATTCTCTTTTGTGGAAAGTCTTGTTTCTTCTTGAAGGCAGTCAGTTCTTAGCCTATCAAATTTAGCGAGTTTAGATCTCGCACTTACTCCTTGAACAAATGACTCCCATGAGTTTGGTAGGCGTCCTAGTGCAATTAGGGTTAAACTCTTTGTTGTCAATCTGATATCCAATTGTGGATAATTGATCCCTAAGTTCAATAATCCTCATGAAGTATGCATTAATGGACTCTCCTTTGTTTATTTGAGCATTGTTGATTTGCCTTTTTAATGCTAGAGTCCTGCAGGTGTTGTTGATCTCATAAGTACTCTCAAGAGATATGTACATATGGTATGCAGTTTCATGTTTTGCTAGGATGGGCACTATGTGATCCCTACCTGCATCTACTAGGATTTTCATGGCCTTTTCATTGTTTTCAATCCATTGAGTTTTCTCAGGTTCAGCCTCGGGTTCCTTCTTATTTTCTCTCACAAGTGAGTCTAGTTTATTCTCTTTAAGGATCATCATGATCCTAAATTTCCATGATGTGAAATTGTCTGCTCCTGCAAGACGATCTTCAAATCTGATCACACTTGACATTATGAAGAATGTGATGTGAACTCAATTTTGAAAAATACGAATTTTTCTAGAGCAAACAGATTTTAGATTTGATTTGGATTCACACAACGTGGCTCTGATACCATGTAAATGTAAGCAAATCTTTTCACAAATAGGATCCTAAAACCTAAGAATAAACTAAGGTCTGAAAATCTGTGTAAGAGAGTTCTAAGTCAAAATTGCGATTTCCAGATTTCTTCTCTAAATGCGATTTCCAGATTTCTTCTAAATGCGATTTCCAGATTTCTTCTAAATGCGAATGTACTGATTGCAGAACATTAATTGATTTTGATGTTTGCATATCAATGAGGAAGCCGCCATAAGTATGTAGGAGACCCGCCTCTAAGAGACGTGTCTCAAGAGAGGACGTGTCTCCACAAGTGGAGACACATCTGCTCAAGAGACATGTCTCTTAGAGCGCGCGGTCCCTACACTCCCAATAACAGTTTGTTAGTGTCTTAACACACACAAAACAAAAGGTGGCGGATATATATAAATTCCGATTTATATTTAAATGCGAATTTCAACATCTTTATTATTGCGAATTTATATATGCTCATAAATTCGATTTCCAGAAATTTATATCAAGGATAATCTTTGATCATATATAAATAAGGAAGATGCTTTGAGCATTCATTATTTATATCTGATCGAAGCTATCATCCATTAACAAAAACAATATTTGATTTTTAAAAAATAGACTTTTTAATTTTGTTGCCATGGGGAATGCTTGGAAGTCTTGGGGATGGTTGGGAGATTCCTTGGATTGCCTTGGACATCTTGAGGATGTTTTAGAGTCCCCAAGCTATCCCCAAACCAAGGGGCATTCTGGAAATGTCCCTACCTCTTGAGCGGTGGCGAGACAGTCTTAGCTGAGCCTTTAAAAGGAGGAATAAGGAAAGCATTTGTGCATCCATTGTTGAGTTGATATTTCTCTATGCATTATTGCAAAGCTTGAATTATAGGTTCAACTTATTTTTTGAGGACGAAAACCCTTGGAAAGGTTTGGAGGATTGGAGGAAAACCCAATTCCTTTGGTGGGTCTACTTCAGGATTCACATTGGGCGATAGAAATAAATTTTGTGAGTCTTCTCCGAAGACAAAATTTTAATTAGAAAATATTTCGAGAGTTTACTGGAGCTTTCTCAGGTGAAATCCATTTTATATTGTGGGCAGTTATTATGGTTTAGCTCCTAATATCAGGAGAAACTCTCTAATAATTGTTAGTTATCTCAACTTATATCCGCTGACATTCATTTTGTTATAATGCTATTTTCATAGTCTACGAAGATCTAATCATTTTATAAATCGGGAGTCCTAATTTCTATCAAACTACTCATTAATGTGCTTGAGATATATTAAGGAGGCTGTAGGTATATTTAGAGGAATACAACGTTGGTTTGGAGGTATTGAGCTTATTAAGGGATCACAACATTTTCTTTAGATAAGACAAGCGTTGAAGAAAGGACAAATGACATAAGTTGCTAGAATAAAAGAAATTGGGCCAAATGCTATAACAAATAATTCGTGGAACATATATATGAAGGCCGATTTATTTTTGAAGGAACCAAAATTATATTTGGAGGCTCATAATGTCTTAAGAAGGCCGATAACTCAAACTATTATTTATTTTTACGACATCCATTGTAGTAGCCAATATTTGTATCGGCTATTCTAAAGGGCTATTATCGATAAAGACAAAGGATACAAGTCAAAGCAATTGCCATATTTATATCATCCTCCAACAATCAAAAAAGACAAGTCGTGGGAATTATTTAAGCCAAACGCATTACTTATTGGGAGTTGTTTGATTTGTGATTATCTATTGCTATTTCTAGTGCTTAAGTTATTCAAACACCATTCTTGGCCACTAGACATAATATAATTCCAAGTCGTGGAATTGCATGAAGACAAGGGAAGCCACCATAATTTTGTATTGGGTCAAATATATGCCAGCTGCAAATAATTGGAGAAGTGCTATAACATTGTATGCAACAAAGGGTGGATGGTAATGAAAGTTTATCATGCTCACAAAAGATTGACATTTGAAGATTGGCGCCATTAAGAGACTTTGGAACAATTTGTATGAACAAAGTTTGGTGCGAGGGATTTATGAAATACTTCCAGGTCAGAATTTCAGTCACTTACTGTTCATAATTATTTTATAGGACTGTGTAATTTCTATAGTGAATAGTTACATCTACACTTAATAAAGTATTTGCTCTTACCATTTTGAATACTAAATTGTGTAGTTACCTTATCAATATCTGCCCATGATATACTTCTGTGCAATGATTGTAAAGCTTCAAAAGTTTATATACATACCTCAGATCTAAGGAGTTTCCATGGTCTGAATATATATCCATTTGTAATGAATGATATTTTGTATTGAGTTTGTTGAGTATCCAAGTATATTATAGAATTTGCAAACAATAGATTATTTTAATTTGCTTATTCACTTCAGACCAAACCACTAAATTAGTTTGATAAATAACATTGTCAAACTTGGGTAATCGTTAATAATCTTGGTCTAGGAGGGTTAGGGTTATTACAGTGGTATCAGAGCTTGGATCCTGTCAACCCGGAGGGTTAGATTGTTTATATGCAGCCACCTGAAGTTGGTTCTCTAAGGTATTACTTTTGTAGAAGACCAAGACAACAAGACTATCAAGAAGAAGGGGCTCCAATTGCAGATACAAATTAGCTTGATTTGGATAGGGAAAAAAGAGGCGGAGGGCCGCTAAGAGATGATAGAAGTGTTGGTGATATTTTTATTAGAACTAGACTTAGTTGCTATTTTAAGGCTTCTGTTCCTTTCAGTTAAGTCTATAATCACGTCTCCGTGACGATTTCAGCAGAAAGATGTGGGTGTATTTTTTGAAGCTTAAATCAAAGGTGTTTAGCATATTTCAGCAGTTTCAGGCCTTGGTGGAAAAAGAGTCTAGTTCTTCTATTATTACTCTCAGGTTTGATTATGGGGGAGGAATTTTGTTCCAAAGATTTCTCCACATTTTGTGCTGCACATGGCATAAAGCGCCAATTCACCACACCTTACACCCCTCAGCAAAATGGTGTAGTCGAGCGTCGCAATCGCACCATTACAAAAATGGCACGTTCTATGTTGGAACATAGACATGTTCCTAAGAAGTTCTGGGCTGAAGCAGTGTATACTGCAGTTTATCTTCTAAACAAATCTCCTACTCATGCTGTGAAGATGACTCTTGAAGAAGCCTGGTTTGGACATAAGCCGAACATTAGTCACCTGAAGGTTTTTGGCTCCGCAACTCATGTTTGGATTCCTGATGCTCAACGCACTAAGTTGGATTCCAAGAGCCAAAAACTCATGTTTACAGGTAATAGTGAGAACCATAAGGCATACAGCTTGATAGATGCAGACAATGATCGTCTAATATTCAGTCGTGATGTCGTGGTTGATGAGAATTGTGGGCTCTTCTATTAGTCTTCTCCTATTTGTTCAGAGGATCAACCTCTGAAAGATTCTGATTTGGGTGTTTATCTTCCACTTGGTCCACTTTATGGGAGGGATTCCGCAGAGGTGCAGGTACCTTAGCAGCCGCTTCCACCACCGGCCCCCATTCAACAAGATCTGGAAGTTCTTCCAATTATGTTAGTTCTAGCTGATCCAGTAGAGGTTGTTCCTCCTGATTCCGATATTGGTTCATCTACTCTTCGGCCTAAATGGTGGGCTTCAATGATTGGTGCTCGTCATGATGATGAGTTACTAGAGGGTAGATATGCTCGGAATAAGAGCAAACAACAAAATATAGTGAATTTTGCTCTTATGGCCAACCTTCATAGCGTTTTGGAGCCTTAGACATACACAGAGGCTAAAGGCACATTTGAGTGGGAACATGCTATGACAGTTGAACACCATAGTCTCATGCAGAATCACACTTGGGAGCTTTTAGATCTTCCACATGGGAAGAAACCCATAGGCTGCAAATGGGTTTATAAAGTTAAGTATAAGGTTGATGGAACCCTTGATAAATACAAGGCTAGGTTGGTAGCCAAAGGGTTTTCACAGCAAGAGGGCATTGACTATGAGGAGACTTTTTCTCCTATAGCCAAGATGAGTACCATTCGGCTTGTCCTCTCGATAGCAGCTCAGTTTGGATGGAAAGTCCATCAGATGGACGTAAAGAGTGCCTCCCTCAATGGTAATTTGCAGGAAGAAGTTTACATGATGCAACCTCTTGGATTCAAGGTTGTTGGTAAAGAACACCAGGTATGCAAATTGGTGAAAGCAATCTACGGCCTTAAGCAGGCACCACGGCCTTGGTACATGAATATTGATCAGTACCTTATTGATCATGGCCTTAAGCGAAGGCCTTCAAACTCTAATCTATATGTCAATCGGACTGGTGATGATATCTTGTTCCTAGTTGTCTATGTTGATGACTTAATCATTACTGGTAGTTCAGATCATCTGGTTGAGGAGATCAAACATAATCTCAGTCAATCATTTGACATGACAGATTTTGGACTCCTCTATTATTGCCTTGGTATAGAGGTTTGGCAGTCTACTGGCAGTACCTTCATTTCATAGTCGAAGTATGCCAAGAGCTTGTTGGACAAGTTCCGGATGATAGATTGCAAACCAACATCTACACCTATGGAGAGAGGGTTGAAGTTATCAGCTCAGTTGGATTCACCCGTGCAAAACGAATCAAAATTCAGGCAACTTGTGGGTAGCCTCATCTATCTCGCTGCCACTCGACCTGACCTTAGCTTTGCAGTGAGCTACATTTCTCGCTTCATGTCAACCCCTAAAGCTGAACATTGGGTTGCAGTGAAGCGTGTGCTGAGATATGTGAAAGGCACTTTTGACCTTGGCATTTTATATGGGAGGTGCAAAGATCCAAAGTTGATTGGTTATACAGACTCAAATTGGGTAGGTTCTGTTGATGACAAAAAGTCTACTTGGTATATGTATTCAGTTTGGGTATAGGTGCGTTACATGGACCAAAGAAGAAGTACAGTGTGGCTCTCCTCGATTGATGTCCCCACTCTAGTCAGTCACCTGATGCAGTGTGTTAGCCCTTTCTTGGACCCTTGTGGGCTAACTGGTTTGGTTAGAGGGTCAGTGGTATCTTCTGGAGAGTTTGCTCTATTTCATTTTCTGAGATCGTGGATGGGCTCATTGTGTGCCTTGGCAGTACTGGAGTCTGAGTTGCTTCTGACGGCACTGGATTCGGTGAAGTATGGAGGGAGATAGGCTTACTTAAGTGATTTATTAGAAATTGACTTTAATATTTCTAATTTTTCATTTAAATAAGTCTAAAGTGAATATTTTAATATATTTCATTTAATTCACTAAAGGAGGCGCCAAAAATCAAAGAGAACTATGGAAAGTGACTTTGGTTTATATCTCATAAATTTAAAAGATGCAAAACCCTAAAATGTGCGCCCCTTTTAGGTTTTGACCTCCTTGGTTATAAAGGAGACTTGGGCAATGAGAAACACATATATTTTGATCATTTCAACTTTGCCTTAAGGGTTTTCTACCTTGCTTCCTTCCTGTGATCAGGTTGCTGCAAATCCACCATTGGAGAACGAAATCTCTTCAGTGAGTGCACTTCTGAGGCTGTGAGAGATCAGCTGAATTGGTGCTGTTTTAGAGGACTTCATTTCAGGGGTTCTATTGTGTTTTCAACAGATTTTTGGACTGTTCTTCATCAGAAATCAGAGGGTTTGATTGTGGTGTTCTTTCTTCAGCATAGTAGGCATCAAATCTGCTTGGATGTACTTGCTGCTAGGGTTTCATGATGTTTCTTGCTTGAGGGGCGTGGGTTTTTGAGCAAAGGCGTGTTTCCTCCTTGAAGAAGCGCCTAACTTCTCAAGGGTTAAACTCCCTAATCTTCAGCACTTGGTCTTCCCTCTTCTATAGCTTCAGTTTCACAGTTGGATTCAGACCTTGTTTCATCCTATTCTGAATCTTGTCAGATTTTCATGTATAGACTGGCAAACTGGCTACGTTTTTTAATCAAATAAACTGGAGGCTTTCGGGTATGTTTGTATGTATTAAATCCATTGTTGATGCAAATAAACACCTTCTGCAATTTCAGTTTGAATAGAATAGCTCAAGTTTTCATTCTATGAGCAATTATATGATGCGCCCCTTCTCTTCTATCTATTAAAAATTCTCTAAAAAACTCAAAAACACAAATACTTTTAAAAACAAGACAGGTATTGGACAGTGAGCTAGCTAGGCTCATCACATCGATCGTAGAATATCGAGGAGTTGTTAAAGAAGCTTGTGAGGCAGTTTGGCTTTGAAAGATGCTCTTGGACATGCAAATGTCTCAAGTAGGACCTTCCCCCTTATATTGCGATAATCAAGGGGTGCTGAAACTTGCCAAGAATCCAGTCTTCCATGAACGGACAAAGCATGTCGATCTTCATTGTCACTTCATTTGCCAGCTTGTCGAGGACGGATCCATGATTCCATAGCATTGCAGTATGTTCCGACGGAGGATCAAACTGCTGATATACTCATCAAGTCTTTGAGCCTGGATAAGTTTGTTAGGTTTAGGGGGCATCTTGGTGTAGTTGATAGATTAAGCATGAAGGGAGGGTATTAGAACTAGACTTAGTTGCTATTTTAATGCTTCTGTTCCTTTCAGCTAAGTCTATAATCACATCTCTATGATTATCAGTTTCTTTCAGTTATGTCTATAATCACGTCTCCGTGATTATTGCATCTCTAACTTTGTATTGTATTTAGTTCCTCTTTCATGTGAATAGATGTATCTGAATATTGATAATTCATCTCTTTTGCATATTGTAATAATTTTGAAGGATATAGCAACAGGTCAAAGGGAAATGACAGTAGGACAACAACAAGCCAATAATGCTTTAGCTCAAATGATGGCT
This sequence comes from Sequoiadendron giganteum, assembly GCA_007115665.2. Classification (NCBI taxonomy): domain Eukaryota; kingdom Viridiplantae; phylum Streptophyta; class Pinopsida; order Cupressales; family Cupressaceae; genus Sequoiadendron; species Sequoiadendron giganteum. The sequence continues at coordinate 591,576,086 of CM021105.1, forward strand.
TCCCAACAACAGATGATGCAGCTCATGACACAAGTTATGGGTAATAGGAGACTTAATGCAACCCCTATAGGTGAAGGAAGTGTAGCAGGTACACCTCGTGCTTGGAGAACACATACTACTACAACGGATAGACCATTGCAGCCCACATTCGTTCCAAGAGAGGAAGAAGAAGAAGAAGTTGTTGAGTACGAGGAAGAGCAACCATTGGTGGATGAGTTGGTTACCATACATGAGGAGTATAGAGCACTTCTCGATGAAGTCAAAGAGGATCTAAACTTCAAGCAATTCATGAACCAATGGAAATATAGAAGAAGAGCAAGGATGGAACAAAGACCTAGAAGACAAACAAGGCCACCTAAAGAGTACAAAGATGCATTAAACAAAATTCCTCTTCCTAATATTGATGGCAGTGAGAAAACAAGTGCTAGAGCAGGTGTACATAAGCTTGATACTTTCCTCACACTCAAGCCAATGAGTGAGGTTAAGACCATACAATTTGCTGCTATGCATCTTGAGGGTTTGGCATATGATTGGTGGCATCATGGGCTTGTTTCGCAAAATCATGGGATGATCACTTCATATGATGAGTTCACACAAAAACTCATTACTAGATTTGATAGGAAAGATGTGGATGTCTGCTACAGAGGTTTGGCACAATCCAAACAGGTTGGTAGAGTGGACTCCTATGTAAATGAGTCCCAAAAGATTGTAGTCATGTTTCCTGATATGTCGGAGAGGAGAGTGACTATGCTCTTTGTTGACGGATTGGATGATAGATTGAGAGGGTTGGTGAAGGTTCATAAGCCTAGTACACTTCATGATGCTATTGAGCTTGCACTTGATTTAGACACTACTCTTACATCATTTCAGCCCCAAAAGAAGAATTTCAAGGATAATACATCAAAACACAAGCCAGATGGGAGGACACCCAACCAGCTTAACCCTATGCAACCTATGATGGTTTTTGAAACAAAGAATGAGTTGCGTGGGAAGAAGTTATGTTTTACTTTTAAGGAACCATGGGAACTAGGTCATAGGTGCCTTGGGAAAGGCAAGGTGCATTACATCGAGGTCTCTTATGATATTGATGAGGAGGTTGTAGACATGAGTTTGGATAGTGATCATGACAAGCGACCACACAATGATGGTAACATAGGAGATATGGCTCATGGTACTATTGCTGCACTATCAGGAGTTCCTAGGTATCATCCTTTTTAAGTGGGGAGTTCTTAAGGGACAACGGGTCACTTGTTTGATTGACAACGAAGCTACTCACAACTTCATTGATGAGGGATTAGTTGTGAAGAAGGGATTATAAGCTGAGGAATTTTTAGGATTTAGTGTTATGATGGCTGATGGATTTAAGATGAGTTGTACTAGGAAGGTTCCTTGGTTGAGCATGCAATTGAATGACTATATAGTCACTGATGATTTTCACGTGGTTGGGATTGGTAAGTCTGATGTCGTTCTAGGAATCCAGTGGTTATAGTCACTTGGGAGATATATCTAGGATTTTCAACGGATGGAGCTAGAGTTCATATCAAATGGGAAGAAGATTGTATTGAGAGCTTTAGCAGGTGGTGCTCCAAGGGTAGCGTCAACGAAGAGGATGGAGGATTGTTTTGTGCATGATGAAGTAAATGGTTTTACATGTTGCATGATGTTTTCATTTCTATTCATGAGTTATCATCCTTATGAGGATTTGGAAAGTATGTTAACCAGAGTAGCGCAACAGTCTTTTGTGAAGACTAAGGTATGTGATGATGAGTTTTCTGATTACATGTTGAGAATTATTGCACTACTATCCAAGAGAGATAAGGTGATGTTATTTGCAGATCTCTTGTAGTATAGTGTTTCAGATTGTAGAGTTTGCAAATTTTTGGGATTGATATGGGATCTTGGAAGTTGGTGTTGGGTATTCAGGCATTGGGAGGATTGTAATGTCCCCATTTTTTTGAGTTATTGCAAATATTGATATTTAGCTTATTTTATTCCCATAAGCTAAATAATGGAGTTTTAGGGGAATAATAATTAAATTAATTATTTTAAAGTTGTCTATTTTAAATTTTATCAAAAGGATAACTCTATTTTAATTAATTTAATTAAAGTGACAAATAAAATAGTATAAGGTCATTTTATTAAATGTTATAAAGTCACTTTATTTAATAAAGTGCTCTTCTAGAAGCTAGAGTTAGTTACATTTGGATTCTTCTAGAAGTCTTAGCCAAGCCTTTAAAATGAGGAATAAGGAAAGCATTTGGGCATCCATTATTGAGTTGATATTTCTCTATGCATTATTGCAAAGCTTGAATTACAGGTTCAACTTATTTTCTGAGGACAAAAACCCTTGGAAAGGTTTGGAGGATTGGACAAAAAACCAATTTTGTGAGTCTTCTCCAAAGACAAAATTTCAGATTATATTCGATGTCATTTGCAGGCTATATTAGGTGAAATCTATTTACATTCAGTGGCAGATATTTCAGTTCATAATTGTAGGGTTTATTAGAAAATATTTGCAGAGTTTACTAGAGCTTTCTCAAGTGAAATCTGTTTTATATTGAGGGCAATTATTATGGTTTAGCAACTAATATCAGGAGAAACTCTCTAATAATTGTCAGTCATCTCAGCTTATATCCATTGACATTAGTTTTGTTATAATGCTATTTTCACAGTCTTTAGAAGATTTGACCTTTTTATAAATTGGGAGTCCTAATTTCTATCGAACTACTTATTAATGTGCTTGAGGATATATTAAGGAGGCCGTAGGTATATTTAGAGGAATACAACGCTGGTTTGGAGGTGTCGAGCTTATTAAGGGATCACAACATTTTCTTCAAATAAGACAAGCACCGAGGAAAGGACAAATGATAGAAGCCGCTAGAATAAAAGATATCGGGACAAATACTATAACAGATAATTCGTGGAACATATATAGGAAGGCAGATTTATTTCTGAAGGAACCAAAATTATATTTGGAGGCTCATATTGTCTGGAGCCCGGTAACTCAAACTATTGTTTACTGCCCAACATCCATTATAGCTGCGAATAATTGCTATTGGCCATTCTAAAGGGCTTTTGCCGATAAAGACAGAGGATACAAGTCAAAGTGGTTGCCTTATTTATATCAGCTGCCAACTATCAAAGAAGACAAGTCATGGGAATTATTTAAGCCAAACACATTACTTATTGGGAGCTGCTTGATTGGTGATTATCTATTGCTATTTCTAGCGCTTAAGTTATTCTAACACTGTTCTTGGCTGCCAGACACAATATAATTTCAAATTGTGGAATTGCGTGAAGACAAGGGAAGCCACCATAATTTTCTATTGAGTTGAATATATGCCAGCCGCAAATAATTGGAGAAGCGCTATAACATTGTATGCAGCAAAGGGTGGATGGTAATGAAAGTTTATCCTGCTCAAAGAAAATCGACATTCGAAGATTGGTGCCATTAAGAGACTTTGGAACAACTTGTTCTAGAAAGAATTGGAATTTTCTAACTTGCATTAACATGACAAAGGTTACATTATAAAGAAGTGACAAGTTACTGTAGATATTAAATATCTACCTACAATCTACCTACTGACTACTGTAGCAACAGTAGACAATAAACTAACTAAAACATTACATTTGACCATTGACAATAATGATATATATTATTCTAACACCCTCCCTTAATGGTCAATCGATCAAAAACACCAAGTTGCCCCCTAAATTTGACAAACTTATCCGGGCTCAGAGACTTGGTGAGAATATCTACAGTTTGGTCCGCTGTTGGAACATACTGTAGCTGAACCGATCCATCTTCTACCAGCTTGCAGATGTAGTGACAATGAAGCTTGACATGCTTGGTACGTTCATGGAAGACTGGATTTTTGGCCAGTTTGAGCACCCCTTGATTATCAGTGTACAAGAGAGGACCTGCTTGTGACATGTGCATGTTAGAAAGCATCCTGCGGAGCCAAACTGCCTCACATGCTGCTTTAACTGTTCCTCGATATTTGGCTTCAGTCGAGGAGAGAGCCACTGCCTGTTGCTTCTTGCTGGTCCATGTTACAACACCTATACCCAAACTGAATACATATCCAGAAGTAGATTTTCGATCATCCACTGAACCTGCCCAATCTGAATCTGTATAACCAATCAGCTTTTGATCCTTGCATCTGCCATATAGTATGCCAAAATCTGAAGTGCCTTTAACATATCTCAGCACTCTCTTCGCTGCAAGCCAATGATTAGCTCTCAGAGCTGTCATGAAGCGAGAAATGTAGCTCACTGCAAAATTGATGTCAGGTCTAGTGGCAGTGAGGTAGATTAGACTGCCCACTAGTTGCCTGAATGACGTTTCATCGACTGGAGGTGAATCAGAGTTGGCTGATAACTTCAACCCCTTCAGCATAGGTGTGGAGGTAGGTTTGCAATCCTGCATCTGAAATTTGTCAAGCAGACTCCGAGTGTATTTAGACTGAGAGATAAAGATGCCACCAGCAGTCTGCCAAACTTCAATACTCAAACAGTAATGGAGAAGCCCCAAATCTGTCATGTCAAAAGCCTAACACAAATCCTGTTTGATTGCTGCAATCAAATGGGTTGAACTGTCAGTAATGATTAAGTCATCAACATAGACAACAAGAAAGAGAATATCATCACTAGAGTGTTTGACATACAAATTAGTGTTAGAAGGGTTGCGCTGAAAACCATGATCAACCAAGTACTGATCAATCTTGATGTACCATGCACGAGGGGCCTGTTTCAGTCCATAGAGTGCTTTCACGAGCCTACAAGCCTGATGTTCTTTTCCGGCAACCTTGAAACCAGGAGGCTACATCATGTAGACTTCTTCTTGCAACTCACCATTGAGAAAGGCACTCTTGACATCCATCTGATGAACTGTCCATCCGGATTGGGCTGCAATAGCGAGAAGAAGACGAATTGTGCTCATCTTGGCAGTAGGAGCAAAAGTCTTCTCCTAGTCAATGCCCTCCCGCTGTGTGAATCCTTGAGCAACTAATCTGGCCTTGTATTTATCCAAAGTGCCATCGGCATGATACTTGACCTTATAGACCCATTTGCAGCTAATAGGTTTCTTCCCAGGAGGAAGATCAGAAAGAACCCAAGTGTGATTCTTCAGAAGACTATGATATTCTGTTTGCATAGCCTTTTCCCACTTTGGAATTCCTTTAGCCTTTGAATATGTCTGAGGCTCATAGATGCTGTGGATGTTGGCCATAAGAGCATAATTGACTGTGTTTTGTTGCTTGCTCTTTCTGCGAGCTGATCTACCTTCAATGAGTTCATCATTATGAAGATCTCCGATAGTCTTGAGCCACCACTTAGGCCGACGAGTAGAAGTACCAACATCGGGAGTAGGAGAAACAACATCTTCTAGGACTTCTGGAACAAAGTCATCTGGATATGAATCTTGAGGAAGATCAGGTGGTGCTATATCATGATCAGTAGACTCATCATCTTCAGAGTCAGAATGCTCTGAAGCCCTCCCATCAGGGGAACCAAGAGGAAGACGGACACCATCATCAAGAACCTTCATAGGCTAATCCTCAGGGTTGGTAGTAGGAACAAATGGACCAGTAGTCTCATCAATTACAACATCACGACTGAATATGAGACGATCTGTCTCCACATCAATCAACCTGTATGCCTTGTGATTGTCATTGTAACCAGTAAACATAAGTTTCTGGCTCTTGGAGTCCAACTTGGCACGCTTGGCTTCTGGAATCCATACATGAGTGGTAGAACCAAAAAAATTCAGATGGCCCACTTTAGGCTTACGTCCTAACCAGGCTTCTTCTGGAGTCATCTTCTTAACGGTCTGTGTAGGTGACCGATTCAAGAGGTAGACTGCAGTATAAATTGCTTCAGCCTAGTATTTCTTAGGTACATTTCTGTACTCCAGCATAGAACGAGCCATTTCAGTAATGGTACGATTCCTACGTTCAACGACACCATTCTGCTGAGGGGTGTATGGTGAGTTGTCGTTTGATGTTGTGTTGAGCACAAAAAGAAGAGAAGTCAGCTAAACAAAACGCCCCCCCATTATCTGACCTTAGAGTAACAATGTGAGAACCTGATTCCTTCTCAACTAAGGCCTTATACTGCTGAAATGTACTGAACACATCTGATTTATTTTTGAAAAAGTACACCCACATTTTGCGACTGAAATCATCAACAAATAATAAAAAGTACCTGGACCCAGTAACAGATGGAGTGTTCATTGGTCCACATACATCAACCTGAACCATTTGAAGTACCTTAGAGGCATGCCAAGAATCATCGTCTAAGATGTTTGGATCTCAGGTAGACCAGCAACCAAACCCTCCCGAGACAGTTGAGAGAGATAGTGCACGTTCAAGTGCCCATAACGTTGATGCCAAAGTTTGCTGATGGAAGTACTCCTGGCTGCAAGAGCGTGCTCTTGAGAATCACCAGAATCAGCAAGGCGATACAGACCATGATCCTCAAGTCCCATAGCAATCGTAGTATGTGTCGCCTTATCAACAATGCTGCAAGTGGATGAACTGAAAATAACATCCAACTGGGGAGAATGCTTCATGATCTGGCTGACAAAGAGAAGATTATGTTCCATGCCTGGAACATAGTAGACATCAAGAAAGAGTAAATTTCTTCCTCCAGAGTGAATCTGAACATTGCCCTTACCAGCAACTGTGTACTCTTCGCCGCCTCCAAAGATCATTGAATCAGTGAATGGTTCATATTTGGTGAACCAATCTCGACGATGAGTAAAATGCCGAGAAGCCCCTGAATCAATATACCAGGCAGAAGATTGGACTGGATCTATAGTTCTCTTGGCCAAAAAAGCATAGAATGCAGACTCTTTCTGCTCAGTGTGCTCCGCGACATTTGCCTTTTGTTGAGACCCTCCCTGCTTCTTTTGTTCAGAAGCCATCTGAATTCGACAATCAACCTTTATGTGACCATATTTATGGCAATAATTGCATTGAATGTTCTTCTTTTTCTTTCTGTCCTGAGAAGAAGCAGAGCCTTTCGGCTGAGAAGATTGAGCCTTCCCTTTGTTCTTAGTAGAAGATTTGGCAGAGAACGCTTGCTTGATGGAGGTGGAACTGGTACTGCTTCCAAACTGTTGTCGCCATCAATCCTGCTGCAAGAGCTTGTTGCAAAGATCTTCAAATTTGAGATCAACATTGGTGGAGGTGATATTCAACGTCTCGATGAAATGCTCATATGAACGCGGGAGACTCTTTAGAGTAATGACAACCATGTCTTCTTCCTCCATTGTTCAACCAATCGCCTCCAACTGATCACGAATGTCCTTAATCTTCGTCAGATGTTCCTGTAAGGACATTTTCTCATCCATCATGATGGAAAAGAGCATGTTCTTGAGAAAGAACGCTCTGCTCTTGTCGGAGGTTTCATGAAGAGCCTTCAGATGATCCCAGATTTCCGGAGCAGTTTTGCTAGATGGTATCTGAGGTAGTTGTTCATCTGTGACTGAGAGTTTGATGAGCATGATGGCTTTCCGGTTGCGTTCATCCCACTTGTCCTTGTCCTTTCCAACTACAGTGGGACGAGTTGAGTTCCTCAAAACGATTTGATCGAAGCAACGATATTCGAAGATCGTAATCATGCGCTGCTTCCAGGTGTTGTAATTCTTCCCGTTGAACTTCTGGCTGCTTTTGAGCATTATGTTCGTCAGAGATGCCATCACGTACACTGAGGTCGAACTGGTGAAGGCAAAACGAAAACAAAAAACTGAACAAATTCAAAGATGAAACCCTAGCACGGATTTCGAGGCACTTTGAAGACAAAACCTAGAAGAATGGAAGAGTACCCAAAAAAGGATGTTGAAAACCCAAAAAATTTTCGAAATACCCAAAAAATATCAACAACACCCACGTGCACAAATTTCGAGGCACGAACTTTGAGACACCCAGAAAAAACGAAGACCAACCCAATTGAGATCTCGAAAAACCCAGAAGGAATCTGCAATCAAAATAATTTTTTGCCTTGAAATAGAGGGTCAAAACCCTAGACAAAATTTCTAAAAACCTTGGCCGCCATTAAAGCTTAAAAAATTTGCAGAAACTTGCTGGATAAAACACGAAATCGTGGCAAAAAGAATGCCAAACCCTAGGCATCCATAAATCACTGAAAATCGCGACTAAAATAGTGATAAATCCGAAAAGAATGCTTAAAAAAAAATGCGGACCAGTCAACTGAAGAAAAAAAAAACGCGCAGGAGGAAACACGCGCCCAGGAATGGAGAGACTTCGCGCACGGGTACAAGAGACGTGCAGAGAGGTTGCGTGGACTGGAAACGCAGTCGGAGGGTTGCGCGGGCCTGATAATGAAGACGCGCGAACTTGCAGGAAAAAACGCGCGACCAAGCAGAGCAAAACACGTGGGCAGGGAAGAAAAACACGCCCAGGAACAGAACGCGACTTGCAGAAATAAAAAAACGCGCCCAGGAGTTAGAAAATTGCAGCTAGATGAAAAAATGCGTTTTTTGGAGGCAAAAAACGTGCCTAGAAAAAAAACTAACTCTGTTTTTCTTTGCTCAGAACACACAAATGCGATTTTTTACCTTAACAGAAGCCACGAAAATTTTCGGAAAAAAAAGTTTTTCAATAAACAAAAAATTTCAAAAGAAATTTTAGAAAAACTAATTTTTCTGATTTCTTGGCTTTGATACCATGTTCTAGAAAGAACTGGAATTTTCTAACTTGCATTAACATGAAAAAGGTTACATTATAAAGAAGTGACAAGTTATTGTAGATATTAAATATCTACCTACAATCTACCTACTGACTACTGTAGCAGTAGTAGACAATAAACTAACTAAAATATTACATTTGACCATTAACAATAATGATATATATTATTCTAACACAATTTGTATGAACAAAGGCTGGTGTGAGGGATTTATGAAATACTTCCAGGTCAGAATTTCAATCACTTACTGTTCATAATTATTTTACAGGACTGTGTAATTTCTATAGTGAACAGTTACATCTACACTTAATAAAGTATTTGATCTTACCATTTGGAATACGAAATTGTGGAGTTACCATATCAATATCTACCCATGATATACTTTTGTGCAATAATTGTAAAGCTTTGAAAGTTTATATACATACCTTAGATTTGAGTAGTTTCCATGGTCTGAATATATATCCATTTGTAATGAATGATATTTTGTATTGAGTTTGCTGAGTATCCAAGTATATTATAGAATTTGCAAACAATAGATTATTTTAATCTGCTTATTCACTTCAGACCAAACCCACTAAATTATTTTGACAAATAACATTGTCAAATTTGGGTAATTGTTAATAACCTTGTCCATGAGGGTCAGGGTTATTACAAGTATTGATGGCTTTCAACTTGATCAATGTGTTGAAAGCTTGGCACCTGCTCTTCCTCTTGTTAATGCTCATACTCTTGTAGCCTTGTTTGCTTTCAGTCTTGCCATGCAACTGTTTCACTTGCAACCTTGCTCAATGGTTCCAAGTTTTTGATGTTGATTTGGAGTGAGAGAGTCAAGTGTATTTATAGTGTTTTTGGACTGCATAGGGTGTGGGTGGGATCCACAAACTTTTAAGGTTAGGGTATGGGGCGTGAACATCAGGATCAATGCTTTTTTTAATTGCTTTTTGGAGGTGTTTTGCATAGGAAATGATCAACCATTCTTTAAATGAGAGACTTTTGGGAGGTTCCTGGAAGTTTTGGGGATGACTAGATGTTCCCTCAATGTCCGCAATAGAGGAGAGGTCTGAAAAATGTCCCTTCTTAGAGGGAGATGTCCTAAGGATGTTTCCTACTTGGTGGTGGTGGTGGGGGGATAGAGGTGGGATGTTTCCTAGCCATTTCCAAGTCTTGGGGAAGTCCTCGTTTCCAAAAATACCACCTTTTTTGGGGAAGCTGCCCTCATGGAACACTAGTGAACATCAACTATTGATCATGGATTGATCCTCTGGATGGCACAATTTTGAAAATATGTTTTCAAAGATGTTAAGAGTATGAGTACAACAACCATCTGATTACAAATTAGTCCAATGGCTTTTGCAATAGCTAAAATGCTTTTGCATAGAAAAAGATGAGAGGTGCAGCGTTGTTTGTGGAGGGTGAGATGGCAAGCAGTAAGCTTGTGATTGATAAGGAATTAAATAAATCTGAAATCCACATGAGTTTAAGCTATTTTACAAAAATGTAATCAAAATCATAAGGTAGGCCCTAAAGCATTGAGATTTAAGTATAATAAATTCTTTTGTTTTGTGACAAGTTCTTTTTAGGCAGAGATCAAAGTAAAAGATTAAAGATTAATGGGTGAGCTCATAGAGTTTAAGGAATGTCATTTTGAAGGTGGAGGCCACAACCTCCTAAAATGTTAAATTGAGTTCATATTTTCTAAAATCAAATAAGTTTATTAAAGTAATTAAATCAAAAGGGAAAGAAAGCTGATATTTAACGGAGCTCATGTTGTATAAAGTGAAAAGCACATTGCCCTAATACCAAATAAAGGAAGTGCTTGGGATAAAATCATGACCTGGGAATGGAGAAGAGATGGCTGAGTTCAAGGATTCAAGGTTTTAGCATGCAGAAAAAAGGAAAAATCATGGACGACAGTATCATTCAAGGAGTAGTTTCATAATTTATTGGCATAATGAGCATTTATTCTGGGGTTTTATCTCTCCCACTCTTTGTTTTCCTCCGCCTCGTCTTCTCTCTGTTATATATGTTGAAGCTAAGTTATATTTTCTGGCAAAGCTCTGCCATTTTTGTAGCATGAATGTGCATATTTGGGTCTTTTGGCAAACTTTTTGTGTTATTATTCAGATCTATGGTAGCCTATGACTGTCTAACATTCCTACCTTTCATATTTGCTTACCATGTCTTGCTTCTAATGAATAAAATATTTTGCTCACTGTGTTCATTCATGGCTTGGTCAGGTAATTTTTCCTTTCCTCTTCATTTGCATTTTGTAGCCTGGGCTCATGTGTCTGGAATTTGTTGATCACTTTGGGAAGCTTTTGACCTTTTATATATTAATGATTGTGTAAACATTCTTTTTTTGCCTTTCATTGCTGTAGCTGTGTCTTCCATTTCCATTGACCATTGAGTCTTGTGCAGGTAATCTTGTGCAGATGGAAAGGCTTTGTTGAGCATATTGTCCCTATAAAATAGGTTTTAATTATGTATTTTCTTTTAATTTCTAACTCCTTTACCTCTATCAATTGAATAAAAAGAGTTATTTAAATGAATATGAAAGTTTTCAAGTTACTTTATCCCCCGGGATCAACAATTTTTTTTGTCATCTACAAATATCTTCTACCTTTTTGTTTTCAAAACGAAAGCATTGAAAGATTTCTCTCTAGAACATTCCCTGAAAAGATTAGGTATCACTAGAGATAAGGGTGAGTGAATAACAGTGCCCACAGTTTGTTTTAAAAATCCACCTGGAAAGCTGAAGAAGGCCATCTTAATTTATTTTTGGAGTTGATAATCAGCCAAGCTTGAGAATTTGCAGGTTGATTCTGCTTGTTTGGCAATGTTTTATATATTGAATAGGCATATATAAAGAAATATGTAATTTCTACATATTGAACATATAAAAGAATATAAATCAGGGGAGAATTATAATTAATTTTAATAGTTGTATCTAGCATATAACAGAATGTATACCAAGAAAATGTGTGTGCTCCTCAAATTTAGATTTGGGTCAAATGCTGTCACATCTTGACAACATGCACCTCCCTGATTGATTCCAATTCGTAAGATAGATTTACATGATTATGCATTTTTGCAAGATCTGTAGGAAATTGCATGCCCATATTGATTGTGCACATCCCTGAGACCTTTCAGGCATGTGCTGGTGCAAGGAAAAGTTCCCTGCTAGGTTAGTCATTGCAATATTCGTATACCTGAGATTGGTTATCTTGTGTATGCTTTGTATGAAAACATGTTAATGCTGTATCTTTTATAATCATGGCATTAGAACAGATTTTATATAGAAAATTGACTCTGATATTGGTTGTTTTATAGATTGATTAGTAAAAATCTCTTAATATCTGTGATAACTGTGAGATTTTTCAAATTTATAATCTATATTATCTCCAAGCACATGGGGAAATAAAGAGATATCTGTTGAATGGCAGTTGATTCAAGTTCTTATTGAAGATGATGGGAATTTGCTCTTATGAGTAGAAAAAACCTTATTCATATTTGTCTTATCACTTGGATGCTATATGTCCAATATTTACTTCATTTTATAACCTGGTTTTGGTAATGTGAGGCTTGAGTTAAAGGTGCTTGCTGTCTAGAATATTGCGAATCATCTTAGAACTCTTGAAAGTATCTTTCAACCTTTTGTCATTTGTGGAAAACATAAGATTGAAGACATGCCAATTTTTTTTTGAGTTGCTTTGCATTGCTTCTCCAAATATTTGTCAGAAGTCTTAATATATCAAGTTAATTGTAAATTTTTGTGCTCAAGTTTATCACATACTTTGGTATTTGGTGTGAGGGCTTAATAAGACTAGATAATTTGTTGTAGGCATCACGATAGAATGAATTTAATATCATTAGAAAGTGTGTCTCAAGGTGATAAACATGGACAAATGACAATGGGTTCAGGATCCAACAAATTATTTCTTGAAAGTCATGTTGTGGGTGTGGTGGAGCTACATAGACAATAAAATTAATTTAGAAATGCACATCATAAGTCTTTATTTTCATGATACATCATTGTTAGTCCTCATATTTGTTATGTAACTATGTTGTAGTTTTTTATATAGAGAGTCTTGCATAAATGAACACTAATATAAATATCCTTTGGGAACCTTTTGAAGTATAGAGACTTCATTCTAGAGCATTATAAGATCAGGTGACATGCTAAATTGCTTAAATTTTGTTTTATTTTGTACGCTAAAGTTTGTCCATCCTTAATTTCTTTATTGTTTCTCCAAAATATGGACTGCGAGCATTCAGTAGAATTGACAAGATCCATACTTTCACACGAGTCAAATTGCACTCGATTTGGAACATCAAATAAAAACTCTACCTTACGGGGTTGAATGTTATGGAACAGTTATGTTGAGATATATGTTACATGCAGTAATGTTCATGATGGAATCTAATGACGAATTGTTTTTTTTTATTGGGATTACTTATTTGTGTGTTCTATTAGTACAAAAAATTCTTTTGGCTGGGTAGTTTCATGATTGAATTGTATTTTTTGAATGGTGAAACAATTGCCCATTAGGTTTCCAATTATGGTTAAGCCTATTGGGAAAAGCTACATATCTATGAAGGTAGATTGTCATAGGTGGGGGTTCTTGGAAAATTGAATCAGCCCAACTGGTATTGTCAACAGTAAGTACTACAAATCCATCATTTACCTTTTTAAGATCCTTGGATTTGGTTGCCACCTACATTGTGTTTTCCTTGGATTATATTGGTACCTATGTCCATTGTTATGATATGGAAATACATGAATAGAGCATGTTAGTTTGGACAGCTATTGTGCCTTTAGTGGTAAGAGACTTTTAAGCTTCTACAATCTAGTGGATGATGTGACAATTGTGTGGCATGAATGAGAAACACATCATACATAAAGAAATTGGAGGTCTGTTGAGGGATAATATTCATACCCTTGGTGCTTGATTTGGGATGCATTGAATGCTAACTATCCTTTGATGAGGACTCTTGTCTTCATGTGAGGCTGCAGGAATTTTTTCTGTTGATATCAGCCGTTATGGTCTTTTCCATTTCTAGGTGCATGCATTTATAATTTTTTTGTTTTCTTGCAGATCCTAACAGACAAGAAGTTCTATTCAAGAACAATAATATTGAATAGGCCTCAGCAACTAAATGCACTGTCAAACTTTATGGTATGTAGAAGAATTGTCAAACTCAGAATCTTTTACTTTTTGGCATATTCTCAATTTTCTTTGCATTCTGTACTTTCTTTACCTTCAACTTTGATTTGTTAGTTTTTTAAAATGCTGATTATAATAATGTTTAGAAGAATGTCTAGAATATTGCTTGTCCACTTCAATTTTGCCTTGATCATAATGTAGTAAGGAGTGAAATGAAACTTGAATATTTAGAGATTATTGCACAGCCCTTGTATGGAGGTATATAATTTCATTTTAATACAACTTTAAATGTCATTGGATGGATCTAGACAATCTTACATAGAAAATACTAAAATAAGGAAACATCACATTATTTATGTATACACAAATAATGTCATGTCCCCAAAAATGTAGCAATAAAGATAACAAAATACATATCTAAAATTATTAATAATCCATACGATTATTTCAATATCCTTATAATTATAATTGTCATGAGACAATATTATAATTATAATTATATTATCAATATTAAAATAACAAATATTATAATTACAATTATTATAATATTATAAATATTAAAATATCTAAACAATCTAAATGATAATAAAATAAATATTAAAGACATAAATAAAAACACAAATATAAATTAATATTATAAATATCAAATATAATATTATAATTATAACTATTATATATAAATATTAAATATAACATAAAATAGTCTTATAATTATCAAATATAAAATTATAGATATTATGACCATTATAATATTAATACTTTAATCTCTATAATATATTAAAATACACAGCATGTCAATACAAAATGAACATAATCTAATATTATTGTAAACATAATCATTATATCATATTCCCAGCAAGATTGCAAGACGTTGGAATAAAATAACATTATTATATTGGCAAATGAGTATTTATACTTTAATATCAAATATTTAAAATACAAGCAAATCAATGTAGAATAGAATAATAAATTAAATTAAAAAAAGAATCAAAATGATTAATGCACGCTACTTATGAAGATAAATATAAAAATCATTATTTATATTATCATAAACCATTATACAAATATAAAAATAAAAATCATCAACCATTATAAAGATAAATATAAAGTCACTATTTTATCATAAACCATCATCGACCAAACAACACAAGACAATATGAAGGAAGCGATTAGAATGAAGTAAGAGAGGCGATGATTGACTCCAAGGTGGTAGCAATCTGCCAGGGGACACGTCCACAGGTAAGAACCCTCAAGTCATATCGATATTTAGGGAAAAGTCTCTCTCAAAGAAAAGGGATGAGGAGGGCTAGGAAGAACAAAACAGAACAGACGAAGCTTGCAGGTCGATAACAGATTGCACAAGGTAAGTAGATTTCTGTGTTTCAGCAGTTGAATTATATTACAGTCAAATAAAAATAAGGAAAAAGATGAAGGAATAAAGTGAATAATATCTAAATATATTCTAAGCACAGAAACAACGAAGCATTTATAGGAAATTATCTGATGATTTATGCAGACTAAGGTATGTGATTTCATAGTTATTGAATATAATTACATATTTGGCTATCGACATTATTACTCTATCATAGTTGTGGCATGCTTGTTATTTATATTTATTAGTTCTGTGGTAGGCTTATCATAACTATGTCTGTAGATTACATATATGCGTTCATATGAAATATGTATTTCTGCGTATATATATAGATATATGGAGTATTGAGTAATGATGCCTGCAACAATTATTGAGCCTTATAAGTAATAATGACTCTATTAATTCGCTATGATGATAAATGGTATAATAAGAATTCCGTCTATGAGATCTAGAAAGAAGTTAAAATCTACCCTACTATAGTTATGAAACATATTATAGAAGAATCATTCATAGTGAAGGGAATGAATAATCCTTTAACAAGAATAAAATATTTACATTATCATTGATCTTATTAGATGTTATCACTGAAACTTATTGATCTTTAACATTTCTAATGTCTCTTTGAGAAACATTTTGAGTACAAGATTCGGGCTTAAGTGCTTCCACTAGGAAGGGGACATTACAAATAACTACTTTAGAGAAGATATACACTGTCATGCAGAAATTAATATAGTATTGCATTACATGAATAATTATGTCATTCATCTGATAGCATTGGACAAAATTCCTAGGGAATGAGTTGAGGTCCAAACCTTATTTTGCTTTGTCTATGGAAGCAATGAAGAATCAAGACACTGAAGAGATGGCACACAGCAATGGCTTTGGAAGGCTTTTTTTATGTGGTCTAAAAAAAGAAATTGAAAATCTTCCAGAATTGTGATGTCCAAGTTATGAAAGACTAAAGGAATGACCTAGATTGGAAAAATTGGAGTGGCATAGAGAGTTGAAGACATAATGGTTGTCTTGAATCTCTTGATTATTGAAATGGTAAATGCGCAAGAAACAATTTCTACCATGATTTGATGCAATTAAAAACCAAAGATCATTTCTTGGGAATGGAATTTTTACATAGAGGATTAGCCTTATAAAACCATTCATTTGTGTGAGAAACTACCCATATGGTAAATAAATTCTTGAGTAACCTAATACCTACAAACTAACATTTATTTAATTATTCTATCAACCTAATACCTAACACTCTAAATCTTTATTTACTAACATTAACAAAACTATAGTGGAGGTGATCTAATACATATTAGGTGGTATGCTCCACATAATTATTTACTAATTAAACCTAAATAAGATGTAATACTCCAATATTCACCCCTTATTACATCCTCTAAACAAAGGTAAGAACATTAGTATGAAACATCACCTGATGAATTAGGGGGACACACTATTCTTCATCAAAGTTGTTTATTAGGGACACACATTGTCAACATCAATCAACCACAATGGATATAGACACATGCTAGCCATCATCAAAGTATTTGCGAACATTGTAAATGACAATGAACTAAGAACAAATGTAGATAAGGACCACACACTAACCACATCACTCTTCTTGCGATTAGTGATAAACTCACTATTCCACAAGTACAAAAGATTTCCCCCTTGATCCAAACAAGAAGATCAGATGCCTCTCAAGCTGTGTACCATCTTTGAGTGAGAAGGTAACTTGAGATGGGAATGTGCCTCCATTGTTATGTGGGTCTTCCAACCTCCTCTTTGACTTCCTTAGGCCTATTACGCAAGTAATTGGTAAAATATTTTTTATGTATAAACAAATGAACGAGATGCTCAATAAATAATTACAAGGTATTTACAAAATAAGCAAGTTTCTAAAAAGAAATTGCAGATAAGATCAGAAACGATCTTATCACAATATTTACAATAAGATACAATATTGAGCATTAAATAAATAAATAACAAATATTATTTTAATACCTTCCCTTAATGCTCAATCTATCATCTACACCAAGATGCCCCTTGAATTTTACAAACTTATCTAAATTGAGCGACTTGGTGAGAATATCTGTTGACTGCTCCTCTGTTGGAACATACAGCAATTGAACTGATCTGTCTTCAACAAGCTTCCGAATGAACTGACAATGAGTTTCCACATGCTTGGTTCTTTCATGGAAGACTGGATTCTTCGCAAGTTTGAGAACTCCTTGATTATCACAGAACAAGGGAGTTGGACCTGCTTGAGATATTTGCATATCCGCAAGCATCTGGCGAAGCCAAACTGCCTCACAAGCTGCCTTAACTGCTCCCCGATACTCTGCTTCTGTTGAGGAGAGAGCCACTGCCTGCTGCTTCTTACCAGTCCATGTGATTGCACCAGATCCCAAACTGAACACATACCCGAATGTTGATTTCCTGCCATCAACTGAACCTGCCCAATCTGAGTCTGTGAAACCACCGAGTCGAGAATCTTGACTCTGAGTGTACAAGAGTCCTTAATCAGAAGTGCCCTTCACATAACGCAGCACACGCTTCGCTGCTACCCAATAATCAACCTTGGGGGCTATCATGAAGCGTGAAATGCAGCTCAATGCAAAATTGAGGTCAGGTCTAGAGGCAGTGAGATAGATGAGGCTACCCACTAGTTGCCTGAACAATAATTCATCAACTACCGGTGAGTCGGACTTAGCTGACATCTTAAGCCCTTTTTCCATGGGTGTGGAGGCAGGTTTGCAATCTAGCATTCGTAACTTATCTAGTAGACTTTGAGCATATTTGGATAGCAGAAGTCCCAGATCTGTCATGTCAAATGTGCTGCACAAATCCTATTTGATTTCAACGAAAAAATGTGTCAAGTTGCCAGTAATGATCAAGTCATCCACATAGACAACAAGAATAAGGGTATCACTACCAATATGTTTGACATACAAATTAGAGTCAGATGGACTCCTCTTAAAGCCATGATCTGTAAGGTACTTGTCAATCTTGATGTACCAAGCCCGAGGAGCCTGTTTCAGGCCACAGAGTGCTTTGACCAATCTGCACACCTTGTGTTCTTTACCGACAACCTTGAACCCTAGAGGTTGCGTCATGTAGACTTCTTCAACTCACCGTTGAGGAAAGCACTCTGAACATCCATCTGATGGACTTTCCAACCAAACTGGGGTGCTAAGGCAAGGACGAGCCGAATGGTACTCATCTTGGCTGTAGGAGCAAAGGTCTCCTCGTAGTCAATGCCTTCTTTCTGCGAGAACCCTCTTGCAACTAGATGAGCTTTGTACTTGTCAAGGGTTCCGTCAGCTTTGTATTTCACCTTATACACCCATTTGCAGCTAATTGGCTTCTTCCTTGGAGGAAGATCATAAAGGACCCAAGTGTGATTCTTCTGAAGACTCTAGTATTCAACCTCCATAGCCTTTTTCCACTCAGGAATAACTTTAGCCTCAAAATATGTGTGAGGCTCATAGACTCTATGAATGTTGGCCATGAGCGCAAAGTTAACTATATGCTACTGTTTGCTCTTGTTTCTGGATGATCTCCCCTCAACGAGCTCATCATCATGAAGATCTCCAATAGTCTTAGCCCACCATTTAGGCCTGTGAGAAGAAGTGCCAACATCAAATGCAACAGGAGGAGTTGGAACTGGTTCAGTAGGTAGAAAATCAAGATCATCTAGAGGAAAATCAGGTTGGGCATCATCAAAGATAGAATTTGCATCATCCCTCCCATCAGGTAGACCTAACGGAAGACGTACACCCAAATCAGAAGCCTTCAAGGGCTGATCCTTTGAATGTTGAATAGGCGAGGAAAGGTGAAACAGTCCTCGTTCTTCATCAAAGACAACATCCCGAATGAAGACAAGACGATCAGTATCTACATCAATCAACCGGTAAGCCTTATGGTTGTCACTGTACCCTGTGAACATAAGCTTTTGACTCTTGGAATCCAACTTAGAGCGATTGGCATCTAGAATCCATACATATGCCAAAGAGCCACAAATTTTCAAATGACTAATCTTGGGTTTTCGACCAGTCAAAGCTTCCTCAGGTGTCTTCCCCTTAACGGCATGGGTAGGTGACCAATTAAGGAGATAGACTACAGTGAAAACTGCTTCTGCCCAAAATTTGTTAGGAACACTCTTGTGTTGCAACATGGAGCGGGCCATCTCAACAATTGTACGATTCCGCTGCTCTACAACACCATTTTGTTGAGGAGTGTAGGGTGTGGTTAACTGGCGTTTAATCCCATGTGTATCACAGAATTTGGAGAATGCAGTAGAACAAAATTTCCCCCCATTATCTGACCTAAGAATGATTATGCAAGAACCAAACTCTCTTTCTACTAAGGCCTTAAACTTCTGAAATACATTAAACAAAAAACCATAAGAACCGACAATCAAAATAGTAACAGAAAATATTAGACAAGAAGAACACCGATATCATGTGGAAAACCCTTTCGGGTTAAAAACCACGACAAAACAATTGCTTTCATTAATCTTCAAAAGGGCACCAACCCAAGCGACTGCAATCTCCAGATTAGAAAAGTGAGCACCAACTCATTGGAAGCACCAACTTTGAACAGCTGAAGCACCAACTGTTGTGTGAGCACCAACTCATTGAGGATTACAACACTGCAACTCTGGATTCTTGATTTTAAAATACATTCTTCACTTCACTTGAGAATACTCAGAAGAACACAGAGTCAGATTTCTACAAAAATTCAATAGATTTACTTTCAGTCCCCTTATATTTTGCCATATGCATAATCTCTATAAACTACAATCTGAGCATTACCACATTCTGAGCACACCAACGATCATGCAACTTGAAATATATGGTCAAGAACGAAAAGAGGCAACATGTATAGATCATGCAAATATATCCCATACGACCTTCATAACTTACTCATTGCAAAAGTAGACTTCTCAAATTGATAGATTCTGACAATCCAAAGCAAGAAAGAATATAGTAACATATATCAACACACAAAAACAACACTTCCTTTTTGCTCTATTTATAGATACCCATGTTTAAACTTAGCAAAATTGCCCACACATTGACTGAGCGCACCCACACAACTTCTAATTCATCACGTCTTCCTCACACTTCAACCAACAAAAATGAATGCAGACGTTATATCAAAAGAGTGACTTAGTTCTAATAATATTATTTTGAGTGGTCTGCTATAATTGAAGATGCCACACACAACCTCAAACTCATAAATTGGCCAATAATATTCAAGTAGCACGACTCCACCAATTTCGATCAGTAATGAATAGCTTGCAATCAATGTCCCGCTTCACGACTTCTCCATATAGACAGTTCGTGCCATGAATAAACGATAGCGATGGCATTGAAAATAATATCATCCTCCACACGATTTCGACCAAGAAAAGGAACAAACATTGCCATAATATATACGACAATGGATATTTATTTCTATGATAGAAATTACTTAACACAATCACCACACATGAATAAATCATAGAAGATTTTAAAGAATTTATCAATAAAGAGAATGAATCGACCAATTTTAAAATGCTCAAGCCGGCCCACTTTCTGACTCCTATAGCATATCGTAGCATACATAAGTCGATGAAGATTAAGCATTGACTCAGAAATACACGATGGACCTGCAGAACAAATAATATGAGAAAATTGGTCCACATAATGTTTGACATCCTTCAAGATTGAGGCCAACATCAATACACAAGCCACCCTCAATGGAATTGACTAAAACCGTCTCCTAGAATAGACAAAGCAAAGGTGTGTGAAATTATCGCATAGTGTTGAAGATAGGTAGCTTCGTTCAGATATAAATGATGATTGCAGTCATGCATCATAATCATTTATATCAGATCACCTTTATCCAAGTATAAACCGAAATATTCTTTTGAGGAGATAAGTTATATAAATATAAATCTAACTTAATTGTATTCGCTACTTTAAGTTGGCAAAGTCGTTTGTTAAGGGGGATGAACTTAGACACGTCCCATGAGAGATGTGTCTTCCTTGAGACGTGTCTCTCATGAGACGCACCCTTGCTAAAGGTCGTGTCTCTCTTGAGACTTACAACCGACTCCCCTCTCCATACTTAATATGGATCGATTACTCAAAAACAAAACATAGAAATTAGAAAATGTTCTGCATTTGAGCATTCACAGCAAAGAAGAATTCAGACGTAGTTGTAGGATAGAAATTCACAAGTAGTTTTCTCATCTTTAGTTCTTCATCCTGAATCTGATCTGCCAAATTTGATTGAAAGTAACATGGTATCAGAGCCACGTTGAGAAAATCCAAATCAAATTATTTAGAAAAATCGTATTTTTTAAGAAATCAAACTCAGATCACATTCTTCATAATGTCAAG
Organism: Sequoiadendron giganteum; assembly: GCA_007115665.2. NCBI lineage: Eukaryota > Viridiplantae > Streptophyta > Pinopsida > Cupressales > Cupressaceae > Sequoiadendron > Sequoiadendron giganteum. The sequence continues at coordinate 591,597,727 of CM021105.1, forward strand.
TGTGATCAGATTTGAAGACCGTCTTGAAGGTGCAAACAACTTCACTTCATGGAAATTCATAATCATGATGATTCTAAAAGAACATAAGTTAGACTCATTTGTGAAAGAAAACAAGAGAGAACTAGAGGATGATCCAGAGAAAACTCAATGGATTGAGAACAACGAGAAAGCCATGAAATTTTTAGTAGATGCAGTTAGGGACCATATAGTACCAATTTTGTCAAAACATGAGACTGCATATCTAATGTTCAAATCTCTTGAGAGCACCTTCAAAATAAACAACACTAGTAGGACTCTTGCATTAAAAAGACAACTTAACAATGTTCAAATAAACAAAGGAGAAACTATTAATGCATACTTCATGAGAATCACTGAACTAAGGAATCAATTATCAACAATTGGATATCAAATTGATAGCAAGGAGTTAACGCTGATAGCTCTAGGAGGCCTGCCAAACTCATGGGAGTCATTTGTTCAAGGAATAAGTGTGAGATCTAAACTCCCTAAATTTGATAGGCTAAGAACTGACTGATTACAAGAAGAAACAAGACTCTCAACAAAAGAAAACAAACAAAAAACCGTAGATGAGGATATTCATGTGCTCAACACAACATCTAATAAAAGGGGTGAGAAAAATTCTTACGGGAAAGGATCATTCAAGAGAAAGAGAAATTCCTATGGAAAAGGATCATTCAAGAAGAGGAAAGACATCTCTCAAATACAATGTTTCAGATGTGATCAATATGGGCACTATGCAATGAAATGCCTTGATAGAACAAAACAACAAGCATCTTTTGCTAAAGTAGGAAACTCAAATACAGACCATGACTCTGAGAAATTTGTATTCTATTCAGCCTTATCAAGTCAAGTATCTAATAATATCAACAACTAGGTAATTGATAGTGGTTCTTCAAGGCACATCACAGCGTTCAGAGAACACCTTGACACTATGACTGAAGAGACTGATGAAGAAGTAACTATTGGGGATGATTCTGCACATCCTGTAAAAGGGGTTGGAACTTGCTCCGTCAAATTGAAATCTGGTCTTCCTACAACTCACTGGAGTTTTATTCGTACCCGGAATACAGAGGAATCTAATATCCATCTCTGCTCTTGAAGACAATGGATATAGGGTTATCTTTATGGATGGAAAGTTCTGGCATGGCCTAAGAACTCAACTATAAAGAAAGCTCAACCCATAGGTATAAGACAAGGTTATCTTTACAAACTGTTCACTTAAGTCAAGCAAGCCCTTACCCTTGATACTTCTGATTCAAATGAAATTTGCAAGGTTACCCCAAGTTTTCGGGACGGGGACGGCAGGGGACGGCGGGATGAGTCCCCAAGTTTCCGATTTTTGAGGCCAAAATTAAGGACGGCAGGGGACGGCTATATAAAAATATAAGGAAAATTTTAAAAATATAGGGAAATTTTAAATATTCATATGATAACATGGATAAGGCATGCATAATACACATTATAGAACACTAACATATAACATTTGTGTCCAACATTATGCCAATACTCAATACGCATTCAAAATTAACATACACGAATCATGAAACAACCTCCAAGTTATAATTTATAAACTTATATCAAAATGCCCAAAGGCTACATTGCTGCCATATAGTTTTCAAGTTTGCTATGAAAATCAAAATACAATGTCAGTAATGAATACAGAATAAACAAAGTCAAAGAGCACTGCTGCCCCTAATCATCCCTCATAACCGCATCAAAATCAGAGTCATCCTCTGAGTCACTGCCACTGTGATGCTCCTCCTCAACCAACGGAACCCCAACCAAACCCTCAACTGTCTCCTCCTCATCTACCTGGGCCACATCCTCGGGATCAATATCCCACCGTAGAGCTGGAGTCTGTCGATACTCTGGAGTCTGCCGATCCTGAAGCCGAAGAGCACTATGAACGGCCACTAGCTTCTCCGCTCGTCTAGAGGTAAGTCTATTCCTCTTGAGGGAGTGGATAAAGCTATACGTGGACCAATTCCTCTCTGCAGCAGAGGAACTAGCAACCTGTGCAAGAAGGCGAGTAGCAAGTGTCTTCAACTGCGGTGTATCCCTCCCATGATAGGTCCACCATCCAATAGGGTTTGATTGAGCTAATATAGCTCTATCCAACCTCGCTTGTGGTTTACTCAAGTTTGGGCCCGAAAGATTTGCAAAGTCTAGGAATTGTGACCGAACTAGTGAAGCCTGCTCTGCTGGATAAATCTTTTCAATGGCCCGTGTGAACCCATCTAAAACCTCACTATCATCACATGGAGGCACCCTACCAGGCCTTGGTGCATACCATTTTGGATTTAGAGCAAAGGCAGCCATGTGAAGTGGGGTGTTCATTATATTCCACCTTCGAGTCACAATGGGCCCAATGTGTTGCTCATATAAATCCAAAGTGGGGTCCTTTGTCGAAATAACTTGCTTGATCTTCCCAAGCATACTGTCAAATGTCTCATAAATCTCTCCAAGACTAGGAGAGTCTGTATCAGCATATCTGATGACATCTACAATAGGGGAGATGAAGGAGCAAATATATCTGCAAAATGCAAACAAAAAGTTCAAAATAATTAGTTGACAAGTTAATTGAAATGTTAGAAACTTCAAAAATTGGAACATTGGACAATAAAATTAAAATATTAAAATCAGAAATTTAATATTAAAATCAGAAATTTAATATGAAATTCAGCCATCTAATGTCTTACCTCACATTGGCCCACCAATCGTCATCGAGGATCTTTTGTTTGACATTCTTTCCGTCCGTAGAACTTGCATTAGGCCATCTAGCCCACTCTGCATTGACCATCATTGCTTGTAGAGGCTCATACACCTCTACCATCCTCTCTAACAAGATGAAGTATGTGGCATATCTACATTCAATGTTCATTCATTGATTCATTAAAAATTAAAAATTTAAAACAAAATCAGATTATGAATACAAATTGAAAGTGAAACAAAATGAAGTGAGTGGCATACCTTGTCTCAACAGGTTTGAGAAATTCCTTCTTTGAAAATGTTCTGAAGAGAGCAAGTGAGGTGTGGTGATTGCAAATAAACATTTGAATATCTCTAGCTTCTGCCACTATTTTCTTCACCCAATCCAACTTCCCTATGTCTTTCAATGCATTGTTCAATGCATGAACACAACATGGGGTCCAAAATATGTGCCTGTACTGACCCTCCACCATCAACCCAGCCGATTTGCACACACGTGCAGAATCGGTGATCACTTGCACCACATTTGCAGCCCCAACCTCCTCTATAGCATCTCTCAAAATGGAAAACTGAAATTCTGCATCCTTACGTTTCCCCGAACAATCTATGGCTCTAAGAAAATAAGAACCAGCAGGGCATGTGACTATGACATTGATGAGTGGCCGACGTCTACAATCAGTCCACCCATCCATCACTATAGAGCACCCCGTCCTCATCCACGTTTGCCTCATGTCCTCCATTAACACATTAACTTTGGAGTACTCTTTGTCTAGGAGGGTGGTGCGTAGCTTATGATCTCCAGGGGGTATGAATGAAGGACCAACTGTGGTTATTTCTCTCACCATTTGTTTAAAATAAGAGGAACGGGCCACATGAAATGGAATGGCATGTGCAAAAAAGAATTTGGCAATGGCGGATTCAGTACTCTCTCGTGCTTGGTTATTAAACAGGGACTCAACTGAGGTTGCCTTTTCACTACCACTACCACTCACCTTCCTCTTTGCTCTTAAGAGAACTCCACTACTACCAACCGTGGAAGGACTAGGAGTAGGCATGGATGATTGTGCACTTGGGAAAGAAGGAGACCCACCTTGAACCCCACCATCACACTCTATTTGAATTTGTTGGCATTCTAAAAATAGGGCATCTGTCAATGAAGGACACATTCTAACTCCATGGCCCACCTCACCCAAAAAATGAGACCTAATTCTTGTGTAGCTGCCCCTAAAGTCTTTTTCACAAATATGGCAAAACCAAACCCTACTCCCCCCTGAATTTTTTTGTCTTTCACCCACGGGTGTAACATATCGAAGGAATGGTTTTTTTGGGTTTAATGGGTGTCTTGCATAGTCTTCCATAGTTTTGGTATTGGTTGATGAAGGATGGCATTGGATTGGGGTTCTTTCACTTCTTTGCTCTCTAGTTCTACTACCACCCCCACCACTTTGCCTTCTAATTTGCATTTCAACTTCACTATCACTTCCATTCTCACTGCTGCTCATGTTTTTTGTTTTTAGAATGCAAGTTTAAACTGAAAATGCAAAAAAATAAAAAAAATCAGACAATGTATGCTTCATATTTTGCAAAAAAATGAAAAAAAAAAAATAGGGAAAGAAAATGCATACCTCTTTAGTGGATTTGCACTCCCTTCAACACTATTTCAACCTCCTCTTCTCCTTCAAGCTGCTGCTCCTTCTCCTTCAATGGCTGCAACTTCTTTTGCTCTCAAACCCTTGGCTGCTCAAACAAACAAAATGCACATAATGAGGTTAGAGAGGCCCTTTTCCTTTCATAAGAGAGTCAAAATAAATGGGGCCCACACATGCCACGTATGCTTGGCCGAAATTTTTAAAAATTGTGATTTTTTTAAAGTTATAAGTGTCTATGGACGGCCGGTCCCCTGGGCGGTCGAGGGACTACTCCGTCCCCCTGGTCCCTCTTCTAGTCAACGCCGTCCCCCCGTCCCCGACACGTTTCCTGAGTTTTTTGAAAAAAGAGGGACGGTCCCCTACCGTCCCCCTGCCGTCCCCCGGTACCCGGTACGTCCCGAAAACGGGTACGGGGCATTTTGGGGGGGGGGGACGCGTCCCCGGGTTTCCTTGGAAATTTGGCATCGAAGATTAGGACACCTTCATTTCTGTGCCCTACCCTCTGTGGAAAAACTAGTAACAGGATTGCCTAAATTAAAACAAACTCATGAAGGAGCTTGTAAAGGGTGTGCCCTAGGAAAGAATACAAAGGGATCCTTCCATAATAGTTTGAGTAAAACCAAAGAAATGTTAGAACTGGTTCACTCTGATTTATGTGGACCTATGTCTGTACCCTCCATGATGACTACTCTAGGAAGACCTAGATTTATTTTATTAAGTGTAAAGATTCAATAGAGATCCTTAAAAGGTTTAAGGAGTTGAAAGCTCTCACTGAAAACTTCTCCGGGAAGAAAATCAGAATTCTTAAGACAGACAATGGGAAGGAATACACCTCTGAAATCTTTAAGGAATTTTGCATAAATGCTGGGATTAAGAGGGAGTTTACAGTAGCCTACAATCCTCAACAAAATGGTGTTGCTGAAAGGAAAAATAGAACTATTGTAGAAGCTGCAAAAGCAATGTTATTTGACCAGAACATAGAAACCTCATTCTGGGCAAAAGCCTCTAGAACTGCTGTTTACATCCAAAATAGATGTCCACATTCTCATCTAGACAACAAGACTCCTGAAGAAGCTTTCACAGGTATAAAACCTGACATTAGTCACTTAAGGATTTTTGGTTGCCCGGTCTACATTCATGTACCTAAAGAAAAGAGATTCAAACTAGAACCTTCTGATAACAGGAGAAGATCACCTCATTGCTCAAGGAAAGAAGGATCTAACTTAAGAATTTGACACGAAAGACTTCGACATTCTACATTACTTCCTGGGTTTAGAAGTCTGGCAGAAATCAGATGGCATCTTACTAAATCAAGGAAAGTATACTATTGATATTCTGAAGAGATTTGGGATGTTGGATTGTAGACCCATGTCTACACCTATGGAAACCAACCTACACAAACTAAAAGAAGCAGCAACAAAATCTAAGTTTGCAGATCCCACTCTATATAAACAAATAATTGGATCATTGATGTACCTGGTTAACACCGGACCTGATATTTGCTATGCAGTGAATGCTCTAAGCCAGTTCATGTGTGAGCCAAAGGAAATTCACCTTATGGCTGTGAAACACATATTAAGATATCTTCAAGGCACTATTGGATATGGTCTTCTTTACATAAATGACCAACTAGATTTACATGGATACTTTGATTCAGATTGGGCTGGAAGTGTAACCGATCGGAAAAGCACATCAGGATGTTGCTTTAGTTTAGGATCGGCTATGATCTCTTGGATCAGCAGAAAACAGTCTTTAGTGGCACAAAGCTCGACAAAGCTGAATATATTGCAGCCTCTATGGGGGCACAAGAAGCAGTATGGCTCCGGAAACTACTAGTTGGACTATTTGGTGAGCCCTTGAATCGTACTATTATCCATTGTGATAATCAAAGTTGCATCAAGCTTTCAGTAAATCCAGTATTCCATGATAGATCTAAGCATATTGAGATCCCTTACCACTATGTAAGAGACATGGTAGAAAAAAATGTGATCCAGTTGGAGTATATTAGTACAAATGATCAAACAACAGACATTCTCACCAAGCCTCTCTCCAGAGTTAAAGTTGAACACTTCAGGAAGAAACTTGGTATGGTTGAAATGTAATTTGATATTGTGATTGAGATTCAAATTGTTTAGTTGTACTAATATATTTAAAGATGTTTAATGTGTAAACTCTTTTGTCATGGGTGTGACTCCATGACTTTATGGGCCCTCTATCCCCTTGTGTACATTATTGAAAGGCGACTAGCTTTCTAATAATGAACACTTGTATTTGACATTGTGTAGTGACGACTCTACAATGATTAGTTGAACTATCATTATAGATATCATGTGACTTGATATCTGTGGACATGTCATGATAGTATCTCATGGACATTTTGATAGATATTATGAGGCTTAATGTCAGTTGAAGATCATTATGATCCTTATGAGATAATCATGGTGGATATATATATATCTGTGGATATGCCATGAATTATTATGGTAGACATCATGAGACTTGATGTCATGTGACTTGACAAATTGTTTGGAGCTTTTCATATCTTCTGATATCACGAGTTAGGTGATATCACTATATACTTGGTTGAAATTATCTTCGCTAGCTAAGAGGGAGTGTTGAAGATAGGTAGCTTCGATCAGATATAAATGATGATTGCAGTCATGCATCATCATCATTTATATCAAATCACCTTTATCCAAGTATAAACCGAAATATTCTTTTGAGGAGATAAGTTATATAAAAATAAATCGGGCTTAATTGTATTCGCTACTTTAAGTTGGCAAAGTCGTTTGTTAAGGGGGACGAACTTAGACACGTCCCATGAGAGACACGTCTCATGAGACGTGTCTCTTATGAGACGCATCTTCCTTGAGACGTGTCTCTCATGAGACGTGCCCTTGCTAAAAGTCGTGTCTCTCTTGAGACTTACAACCAACTCCCCTCTCCATACTTAGTATGGATCGATTACTCAAAAGCAAAACATAGATATTAGAAAATGTTTTGCATTTGAGCATTTGCAGCAAAGAAGAATTCAGACGTAGTTGTAGGATAGAAATTCACAAGTAGTTTTCTCATCTTTAGTTCTTCATCCTAAATCTGATCTGCCAAATTTGATTGAAAGTAACACATAGAAATAAAAGAGCCGACAAACATGTCAGGGAAGAATTTGACACGTATACTTGAAACCGCCACCACAAAATATGCTAAGAGAAATTTGACTCAAATTCGCGTCAGAAACGGTTACACCAAGCTGCCCACTAGCTTCCTAAAACTCTTAACCCTTTATCAACAAGTCGCTTATTTGGCATAGCTTTGACAAAATATTCAACACTCTTGAAAGCTATCTGATTAGTTAATAGAAACATCTGCAGATTGCGATTTGTTGTGACTTATTTCACAGCCATCGCCTATTGCAAATGGGGACCCCTAAGTTTTGATGTTGCCTCTAACGTCCAGAGAGTCTTTAATTTGGGTAAATTTTGAAAGTCAGTCCGACTAAGTTGAGATTTCGAACCCGTTTGTGTGTCTTAACGTCATTGAAGTGCTTAGAAGACCCGGTAGACGAAGATCGCCATTGCTTTCGGTCGTTTCTGACACTTCCTATTTTTTAGGGATTCTGCTTTTTTGCTTTTTGTTTTTTTGATTTTTGGCATTTTAGGCCATTCTGGAGTTCCTATTTTTTAGGGATGCTTTTTGCTTTTTCTATTTTTGGAAAGTTTCTATTTTTGGAAAGTTTCTATTTTTGGATCCTACAGAGCAGAAAATCAACATGTCTCCAGAAATCAAGAAAATCAAGGTAAAGTGAAAAAGGTTTGAAAAATGGCGAAAATTTTGGGAAAATGCTTAAGTCTGAGAATGGCACCATCAAGAAAGAAGATGGCATGGAAACCTCAAAGTCCGCCCTACCTTTGGCATGCCAAAGATAGGCACTGGCATGAATGTTGCCAAGTCCGCCATAGGCAAGGTGGTCTCCAAAGTCCGCCATGGCATGAAGGTTGCCAAGTCCGCCCTTGGCATGAATGTTGCCAAGTCCGCCCTTGGCAAGAGGCACATGAAGTCCGCCCAAGATGTTTGGAAGAGGCGCATGGCACAAGAAGGTCAAAGTCCGCCCCTAGAGAAAGATGGCATGAAACTCATAAAGTCCGCCCAGCCTAGAGGAAAATGGCAAGAGGCACATGAAGTCCGCCCCAAGAAGTATGGAGAAAGGTAAAATATGAAGAGATGCGCTCCAAGATGTTTGGAAAGGGGTGGAATTACAAGGGAATTCATTGGAAATTGGATTAAATGATCAAAACAAATGAAATTTGCCATTGGACAAGGCACGAATAAAATTCGCCATGGCAAGGAAAGTGTAAGACAAATAAAGAATAAAATACGCCATAGGCAGGAGATTATAAGAAATTCGTCCAACTTTGAAAGGAAAATTATTCTAAGGCATGAAAAACGGAGAAATGTCTAGAAGGAGAAGAGGTTGGGCCGGCATAAAAATCACGCCTCAGCACAACGGAATGAAATTCTTTGGCACAAAATGAAGAGTGTTTGGCAGAGCAAGCATTGAGTCCGCCCCTCTCAGCTTGGAAAATTCCTAAGGCAGTGGTAAAAAAAATGGCAAAGTGGCAGAGATCTCCAAGTTCGCCCAACCCAGAAGATGAATCGTTTGGCTAAATAAAAATGTCCAGGAAGGTCAGAACTCCGCCTAGAAAGTTGAAATTTGGCAGATAAGCTATTGAGCATATTTTGGCTAGGCAGACAATTTGAAAAGAGATATTTTGACTCTGACGAACGAATTTAGCCATGTATCAATTTTTAACGGGTTGGAATTTAATATTTTAATATTTTTAATTATTTCCTTGACACTTAGGGAATTTTAATTAAAAATTCGAAAACCGGAGATTATTTGGAAGATTAAACTATTCTGCCTTAGATAAATTTAACTTTGCCATGATTCGAAGATTTAAAATACGTTGGAAAATTAATTTTAAACGATTAATTTAATATCTTTTCCAACACTTAGGCAATTTTTGAGAAAATTCAAAAATCTCAAGCAAAGATGACACAGATGTGAAAATCAGAAACTTGCCTCGATAACTGAAAGTGAAATTAGAAGTTTGCCAATCTGAGAAGAAAATGTTTCTAAAAATTGGAAGAAAATCAAAGGAAAGAAAACAATGCCTTGAAGAAAATCGCACTTCTCAGCCATAAAATGAGTTTCAGCAACTCATTTCTTCACAATTCCGGCTGAGAAGTAGCTATCTCTCTCGAATCTTCAGGAAATCATTCGCAGAGGAGAAATTTATAAGAATAACACTGTTGTGAGAATCGAGGTAGCATTTTCTTGTTGACAGGTGTGATTTTTTGAGAGAAGTAATTTATTTCTTTGCTGAAATCATACTTTCAGCATATTGGCGCACCTCTTCTGGCAGATTTTTGAATTTTTAAATTCATTCGCAGCCAGAACACAATCTTCGAGGTTTGGAAGTTAATCGACAATGTGTTTGCACTGTGTTTTTATCTTCTACTTCGTTTCCGGCACGAATTTCATTCATTGATAGGCGAATTTAATTACTTTCAGCTTGCTTTTTGACAGAAATTTTAATTCAATAGGCTGAAAGTGCGATTTTTGTCCAAACTACACCCCGGAACAAGTTAATTTTAAATGATCTTGTATTAATGTTAAGAATTTTGTGCTTGCAGGTTGACGATCGATCAAAGGGAAACATCCAGGCAGGCTCAGATGAAGTTTGCAAGAAAAGGATCTCAGCCGGAAACCAAAATAAAGTCAAAGTGGAAAGATGTCTCGGACACTGACCTTGGCCACATTGACCTTGAAGAATTTAAGAAGAGAATATATGGGCATAATGGACCTTTGCCAACGCCTGCCGCTAGAAGGATGGTGAGAAACGGCATATTTCAAGCTGCCGGATTCCCACCTGCGCTTGGCTGTGCTGAACTTATGGTGGAGTGCGCACTTCACTATGATGCTGAGTTGAGGCGGATTGTGGCACCCAATGGGAGAGTGTTGGCACATTTGACAGAGTTGGCCATTCAGGAGGCCTTCGGCATTCCGGCATATCCTAAAACTGTCTACAAGACCAAGGAAGATGCTCAGAAGTTATATGATGAAAGCCCTGGCCTTTGTGCCGCCAACATTAACAAGTCGTGGCTGGATAAGCCTAGGCCGTCGGTCAAGAAGATGCCCAAGAAGTTGCTGCGCACGGACTTCAAGGAAGACTATGGAGATATTATTATCTTGCTGAACAGAGTGGCAGGCAACCCCTCAGGAGCACCCTTTGAGTCGTGGATGTATTACTTCATTGAGGACCTCACAGAAGGTGTCAAGATGTTCAACTGGGCGAGAATGATAATCAACAATCTTCACCACCAACTTATCAACCTAGAGAAAACCAAAACGTTTTATATGAGTTCTTATGTCATCTATATGTTGGCTAGAACTTACAAGTATGCAGGCTTGATATGCAAGGGCACGGTCGGCGGTGGGTCAAATGAGCTGAAGGCATATGACTGCTATCCACAATTG
>CM021105.1:591608740-591646927 GCA_007115665.2 Sequoiadendron giganteum
CATCTAGAATCCATACATATGCCAAAGAGCCACAAATTTTCAAATGACTAATCTTGGGTTTTCGACCAGTCAAAGCTTCCTCAGGTGTCTTCCCCTTAACGGCATGGGTAGGTGACCAATTAAGGAGATAGACTACAGTGAAAACTGCTTCTGCCCAAAATTTGTTAGGAACACTCTTGTGTTGCAACATGGAGCGGGCCATCTCAACAATTGTACGATTCCGCTGCTCTACAACACCATTTTGTTGAGGAGTGTAGGGTGTGGTTAACTGGCGTTTAATCCCATGTGTATCACAGAATTTGGAGAATGCAGTAGAACAAAATTTCCCCCCATTATCTGACCTAAGAATGATTATGCAAGAACCAAACTCTCTTTCTACTAAGGCCTTAAACTTCTGAAATACATTAAACAAAAAACCATAAGAACCGACAATCAAAATAGTAACAGAAAATATTAGACAAGAAGAACACCGATATCATGTGGAAAACCCTTTCGGGTTAAAAACCACGACAAAACAATTGCTTTCATTAATCTTCAAAAGGGCACCAACCCAAGCGACTGCAATCTCCAGATTAGAAAAGTGAGCACCAACTCATTGGAAGCACCAACTTTGAACAGCTGAAGCACCAACTGTTGTGTGAGCACCAACTCATTGAGGATTACAACACTGCAACTCTGGATTCTTGATTTTAAAATACATTCTTCACTTCACTTGAGAATACTCAGAAGAACACAGAGTCAGATTTCTACAAAAATTCAATAGATTTACTTTCAGTCCCCTTATATTTTGCCATATGCATAATCTCTATAAACTACAATCTGAGCATTACCACATTCTGAGCACACCAACGATCATGCAACTTGAAATATATGGTCAAGAACGAAAAGAGGCAACATGTATAGATCATGCAAATATATCCCATACGACCTTCATAACTTACTCATTGCAAAAGTAGACTTCTCAAATTGATAGATTCTGACAATCCAAAGCAAGAAAGAATATAGTAACATATATCAACACACAAAAACAACACTTCCTTTTTGCTCTATTTATAGATACCCATGTTTAAACTTAGCAAAATTGCCCACACATTGACTGAGCGCACCCACACAACTTCTAATTCATCACGTCTTCCTCACACTTCAACCAACAAAAATGAATGCAGACGTTATATCAAAAGAGTGACTTAGTTCTAATAATATTATTTTGAGTGGTCTGCTATAATTGAAGATGCCACACACAACCTCAAACTCATAAATTGGCCAATAATATTCAAGTAGCACGACTCCACCAATTTCGATCAGTAATGAATAGCTTGCAATCAATGTCCCGCTTCACGACTTCTCCATATAGACAGTTCGTGCCATGAATAAACGATAGCGATGGCATTGAAAATAATATCATCCTCCACACGATTTCGACCAAGAAAAGGAACAAACATTGCCATAATATATACGACAATGGATATTTATTTCTATGATAGAAATTACTTAACACAATCACCACACATGAATAAATCATAGAAGATTTTAAAGAATTTATCAATAAAGAGAATGAATCGACCAATTTTAAAATGCTCAAGCCGGCCCACTTTCTGACTCCTATAGCATATCGTAGCATACATAAGTCGATGAAGATTAAGCATTGACTCAGAAATACACGATGGACCTGCAGAACAAATAATATGAGAAAATTGGTCCACATAATGTTTGACATCCTTCAAGATTGAGGCCAACATCAATACACAAGCCACCCTCAATGGAATTGACTAAAACCGTCTCCTAGAATAGACAAAGCAAAGGTGTGTGAAATTATCGCATAGTGTTGAAGATAGGTAGCTTCGTTCAGATATAAATGATGATTGCAGTCATGCATCATAATCATTTATATCAGATCACCTTTATCCAAGTATAAACCGAAATATTCTTTTGAGGAGATAAGTTATATAAATATAAATCTAACTTAATTGTATTCGCTACTTTAAGTTGGCAAAGTCGTTTGTTAAGGGGGATGAACTTAGACACGTCCCATGAGAGATGTGTCTTCCTTGAGACGTGTCTCTCATGAGACGCACCCTTGCTAAAGGTCGTGTCTCTCTTGAGACTTACAACCGACTCCCCTCTCCATACTTAATATGGATCGATTACTCAAAAACAAAACATAGAAATTAGAAAATGTTCTGCATTTGAGCATTCACAGCAAAGAAGAATTCAGACGTAGTTGTAGGATAGAAATTCACAAGTAGTTTTCTCATCTTTAGTTCTTCATCCTGAATCTGATCTGCCAAATTTGATTGAAAGTAACATGGTATCAGAGCCACGTTGAGAAAATCCAAATCAAATTATTTAGAAAAATCGTATTTTTTAAGAAATCAAACTCAGATCACATTCTTCATAATGTCAAGTGTGATCAGATTTGAAGACCGTCTTGAAGGTGCAAACAACTTCACTTCATGGAAATTCATAATCATGATGATTCTAAAAGAACATAAGTTAGACTCATTTGTGAAAGAAAACAAGAGAGAACTAGAGGATGATCCAGAGAAAACTCAATGGATTGAGAACAACGAGAAAGCCATGAAATTTTTAGTAGATGCAGTTAGGGACCATATAGTACCAATTTTGTCAAAACATGAGACTGCATATCTAATGTTCAAATCTCTTGAGAGCACCTTCAAAATAAACAACACTAGTAGGACTCTTGCATTAAAAAGACAACTTAACAATGTTCAAATAAACAAAGGAGAAACTATTAATGCATACTTCATGAGAATCACTGAACTAAGGAATCAATTATCAACAATTGGATATCAAATTGATAGCAAGGAGTTAACGCTGATAGCTCTAGGAGGCCTGCCAAACTCATGGGAGTCATTTGTTCAAGGAATAAGTGTGAGATCTAAACTCCCTAAATTTGATAGGCTAAGAACTGACTGATTACAAGAAGAAACAAGACTCTCAACAAAAGAAAACAAACAAAAAACCGTAGATGAGGATATTCATGTGCTCAACACAACATCTAATAAAAGGGGTGAGAAAAATTCTTACGGGAAAGGATCATTCAAGAGAAAGAGAAATTCCTATGGAAAAGGATCATTCAAGAAGAGGAAAGACATCTCTCAAATACAATGTTTCAGATGTGATCAATATGGGCACTATGCAATGAAATGCCTTGATAGAACAAAACAACAAGCATCTTTTGCTAAAGTAGGAAACTCAAATACAGACCATGACTCTGAGAAATTTGTATTCTATTCAGCCTTATCAAGTCAAGTATCTAATAATATCAACAACTAGGTAATTGATAGTGGTTCTTCAAGGCACATCACAGCGTTCAGAGAACACCTTGACACTATGACTGAAGAGACTGATGAAGAAGTAACTATTGGGGATGATTCTGCACATCCTGTAAAAGGGGTTGGAACTTGCTCCGTCAAATTGAAATCTGGTCTTCCTACAACTCACTGGAGTTTTATTCGTACCCGGAATACAGAGGAATCTAATATCCATCTCTGCTCTTGAAGACAATGGATATAGGGTTATCTTTATGGATGGAAAGTTCTGGCATGGCCTAAGAACTCAACTATAAAGAAAGCTCAACCCATAGGTATAAGACAAGGTTATCTTTACAAACTGTTCACTTAAGTCAAGCAAGCCCTTACCCTTGATACTTCTGATTCAAATGAAATTTGCAAGGTTACCCCAAGTTTTCGGGACGGGGACGGCAGGGGACGGCGGGATGAGTCCCCAAGTTTCCGATTTTTGAGGCCAAAATTAAGGACGGCAGGGGACGGCTATATAAAAATATAAGGAAAATTTTAAAAATATAGGGAAATTTTAAATATTCATATGATAACATGGATAAGGCATGCATAATACACATTATAGAACACTAACATATAACATTTGTGTCCAACATTATGCCAATACTCAATACGCATTCAAAATTAACATACACGAATCATGAAACAACCTCCAAGTTATAATTTATAAACTTATATCAAAATGCCCAAAGGCTACATTGCTGCCATATAGGTTTCAAGTTTGCTATGAAAATCAAAATACAATGTCAGTAATGAATACAGAATACTGAATAAACAAAGTCAAAGAGCACTGCTGCCCCTAATCATCCCTCATAACCGCATCAAAATCAGAGTCATCCTCTGAGTCACTGCCACTGTGATGCTCCTCCTCAACCAACGGAACCCCAACCAAACCCTCAACTATCTCCTCCTCATCTACCTGGGCCACATCCTCGGGATCAATATCCCACCGTAGAGCTGGAGTCTGTCGATACTCTGGAGTCTGCCGATCCTGAAGCCGAAGAGCACTATGAACGGCCACTAGCTTCTCCGCTCGTCTAGAGGTAAGTCTATTCCTCTTGAGGGAGTGGATAAAGCTATACGTGAACCAATTCCTCTCTGCAACAGAGGAACTAGCAACCTGTGCAAGAAGGCGAGTAGCAAGTGTCTTCAACTGTGGTGTATCCCTCCCATGATAGGTCCACCATCCAATAGGGTTTGATTGAGCTAATATAGCTCTATCCAACCTCGCTTGTGGTTTACTCAAGTTTGGGCCCGAAAGATTTGCAAAGTCTAGGAATTGTGACCGAACTAGTGAAGCCTGCTCTGCTGGATAAATCTTTTCAATGGCCCGGGTGAACCCATCTAAAACCTCACTATCATCACATGGAGGCACCCTACCAGGCCTTGGGGCATACCATTTTGGATTTAGAGCAAAGGCAGCCATGTGAAGTGGGGTGTTCATTATATTCCACCTTCGAGTCACAATGGGCCCAATGTGTTGCTCATATAAATCCAAAGTGGGGTCCTTTGTCGAAATAACTTGTTTGATCTTCCCAAGCATACTGTCAAATGTCTCATAAATCTCTCCAAGACTAGGAGAGTCTGTATCAGCATATCTGATGACATCTACAATAGGGGAGATGAAGGAGCAAATATATCTGCAAAATGCAAACAAAAAGTTCAAAATAATTAGTTGACAAGTTAATTGACATGTTAGAAACTTCAAAAATTGGAACATTGGACAATAAAATTAAAATATTAAAATCAGAAATTTAATATGAAAATCAGCCATCTAATGTCTTACCTCACATTGGCCCACCAATCGTCATCGAGGATCTTTTGTTTGACATTCTTTCTGTCCGTAGAACTTGCATTAGGCCATCTAGCCCACTTGCATTGACCATCATTGCTTGTAGAGGCTCATACACCTCTACCATCCTCTCTAACAAGATGAAGTATGTGGCATATCTACATTCAATGTTCATTCATTGATTCATTAAAAATTAAAAATTTAAAACAAAATCAGATTATGAATACAAATTGAAAGTGAAACAAAATGAAGTGAGTGGCATACCTTGTCTCAACAGGTTTGAGAAATTCCTTCTTTGAAAATGTTCTGAAGAGAGCAAGTGAGGTGTGGTGATTGCAAATAAACATTTGAATATCTCTAGCTTCTGCCACTATTTTCTTCACCCAATCCAGCTTCCCTATGTCTTTCAATGCATTGTTCAATGCATGAACACAACATGGGGTCCAAAATATGTGCCTGTACTGACCCTCCAGCATCAACCCAGCTGATTTGCACACACGTGCAGAATCGGTGATCACTTGCACTACATTTGCAGCCCCAACCTCCTCTATAGCATCTCTCAAAATGGAAAACTGAAATTCTGCATCCTTACGTTTCCCCGAACAATCTATGGCTCTAAGAAAATAAGAACCAGCAGGGCATGTGACTATGACATTGATGAGTGGCCGACATCTACAATCAGTCCACCCATCCATCACTATAGAGCACCCCGTCCTCATCCACGTTTGCCTCATGTCCTCCATTAACACATTAACTTTGGAGTACTCTTTGTCTAGGAGGGTGGTGTGTAGCTTATGATCTCCAGGGGGTATGAATGAAGGACCAACTGTGGTTATTTCTCTCACCATTTGTTTAAAATAAGAGGAACGGGCCACATGAAATGGAATGGCATGTGCAAAAAAGAATTTGGCAATGGCGGATTCAGTACTCTCTCGTGCTTGGTTATTAAACAGGGACTCAACTGAGGTTGCCTTTTCACTACCACTACCACTCACCTTCCTCTTTGCTCTTAAGAGAACTCCACTACTACCAACCGTGGAAGGACTAGGAGTAGGCATGGATGATTGTGCACTTGGGAAAGAAGGAGACCCACCTTGAACCCCACCATCACACTCTATTTGAATTTGTTGGCATTCTAAAAATAGGGCATCTGTCAATGAAGGACACATTCTAACTCCATGGCCCACCTCACCCAAAAAATGAGACCTAATTCTTGTGTAGCTGCCCCTAAAGTCTTTTTCACAAATATGGCAAAACCAAACCCTACTCCCCCCTGAATTTTTTTGTCTTTCACCCACGGGTGTAACATATCGAAGGAATGGTTTTTTTGGGTTTAATGGGTGTCTTGCATAGTCTTCCATAGTTTTGGTATTGGTTGATGAAGGATGGCATTGGATTGGGGTTCTTTCACTTCTTTGCTCTCTAGTTCTACTACCACCCCCACCACTTTGCCTTCTAATTTGCATTTCAACTTCACTATCACTTGCATTCTCACTGCTGCTCATGTTTTTTGTTTTTAGAATGCAAGTTTAAACTGAAAATGCAAAAAAATAAAAAAAATCAGACAATGTATGCTTCATATTTTGCAAAAAAATGAAAAAAAAAAAATAGGGAAAGAAAATGCATACCTCTTTAGTGGATTTGCACTCCCTTCAACACTATTTCAACCTCCTCTTCTCCTTCAAGCTGCTGCTCCTTCTCCTTCAATGGCTGCAACTTCTTTTGCTCTCAAACCCTTGGCTGCTCAAACAAACAAAATGCACATAATGAGGTTAGAGAGGCCCTTTTCCTTTCATAAGAGAGTCAAAATAAATGGGGCCCACACATGCCACGTATGCTTGGCCGAAATTTTTTAAAATTGTGATTTTTTTTAAAGTTATAAGTGTCTAAAGCGCGGGGGACGGCTGGGTCAGTCCCTCGAAGGAGGGACGGCTCAGCCCTCCTCCGTCCTCTCTCTAGTAACGCCCCCAGATCGCTTTTCCCTGAGTTTTTTGAAAAAAGAGGGACGGTCCCCTACCGTCCCCCTGCCGTCCCCCGGTACCCGGTACGTCCCGAAAACGGGTACGGGGCATTTTGGGGGGGGGGGACGCGTCCCCGGGTTTCCTTGGAAATTTGGCATCGAAGATTAGGACACCTTCATTTCTGTGCCCTACCCTCTGTGGAAAAACTAGTAACAGGATTGCCTAAATTAAAACAAACTCATGAAGGAGCTTGTAAAGGGTGTGCCCTAGGAAAGAATACAAAGGGATCCTTCCATAATAGTTTGAGTAAAACCAAAGAAATGTTAGAACTGGTTCACTCTGATTTATGTGGACCTATGTCTGTACCCTCCATGATGACTACTCTAGGAAGACCTAGATTTATTTTATTAAGTGTAAAGATTCAATAGAGATCCTTAAAAGGTTTAAGGAGTTGAAAGCTCTCACTGAAAACTTCTCCGGGAAGAAAATCAGAATTCTTAAGACAGACAATGGGAAGGAATACACCTCTGAAATCTTTAAGGAATTTTGCATAAATGCTGGGATTAAGAGGGAGTTTACAGTAGCCTACAATCCTCAACAAAATGGTGTTGCTGAAAGGAAAAATAGAACTATTGTAGAAGCTGCAAAAGCAATGTTATTTGACCAGAACATAGAAACCTCATTCTGGGCAAAAGCCTCTAGAACTGCTGTTTACATCCAAAATAGATGTCCACATTCTCATCTAGACAACAAGACTCCTGAAGAAGCTTTCACAGGTATAAAACCTGACATTAGTCACTTAAGGATTTTTGGTTGCCCGGTCTACATTCATGTACCTAAAGAAAAGAGATTCAAACTAGAACCTTCTGATAACAGGAGAAGATCACCTCATTGCTCAAGGAAAGAAGGATCTAACTTAAGAATTTGACACGAAAGACTTCGACATTCTACATTACTTCCTGGGTTTAGAAGTCTGGCAGAAATCAGATGGCATCTTACTAAATCAAGGAAAGTATACTATTGATATTCTGAAGAGATTTGGGATGTTGGATTGTAGACCCATGTCTACACCTATGGAAACCAACCTACACAAACTAAAAGAAGCAGCAACAAAATCTAAGTTTGCAGATCCCACTCTATATAAACAAATAATTGGATCATTGATGTACCTGGTTAACACCGGACCTGATATTTGCTATGCAGTGAATGCTCTAAGCCAGTTCATGTGTGAGCCAAAGGAAATTCACCTTATGGCTGTGAAACACATATTAAGATATCTTCAAGGCACTATTGGATATGGTCTTCTTTACATAAATGACCAACTAGATTTACATGGATACTTTGATTCAGATTGGGCTGGAAGTGTAACCGATCGGAAAAGCACATCAGGATGTTGCTTTAGTTTAGGATCGGCTATGATCTCTTGGATCAGCAGAAAACAGTCTTTAGTGGCACAAAGCTCGACAAAGCTGAATATATTGCAGCCTCTATGGGGGCACAAGAAGCAGTATGGCTCCGGAAACTACTAGTTGGACTATTTGGTGAGCCCTTGAATCGTACTATTATCCATTGTGATAATCAAAGTTGCATCAAGCTTTCAGTAAATCCAGTATTCCATGATAGATCTAAGCATATTGAGATCCCTTACCACTATGTAAGAGACATGGTAGAAAAAAATGTGATCCAGTTGGAGTATATTAGTACAAATGATCAAACAACAGACATTCTCACCAAGCCTCTCTCCAGAGTTAAAGTTGAACACTTCAGGAAGAAACTTGGTATGGTTGAAATGTAATTTGATATTGTGATTGAGATTCAAATTGTTTAGTTGTACTAATATATTTAAAGATGTTTAATGTGTAAACTCTTTTGTCATGGGTGTGACTCCATGACTTTATGGGCCCTCTATCCCCTTGTGTACATTATTGAAAGGCGACTAGCTTTCTAATAATGAACACTTGTATTTGACATTGTGTAGTGACGACTCTACAATGATTAGTTGAACTATCATTATAGATATCATGTGACTTGATATCTGTGGACATGTCATGATAGTATCTCATGGACATTTTGATAGATATTATGAGGCTTAATGTCAGTTGAAGATCATTATGATCCTTATGAGATAATCATGGTGGATATATATATATCTGTGGATATGCCATGAATTATTATGGTAGACATCATGAGACTTGATGTCATGTGACTTGACAAATTGTTTGGAGCTTTTCATATCTTCTGATATCACGAGTTAGGTGATATCACTATATACTTGGTTGAAATTATCTTCGCTAGCTAAGAGGGAGTGTTGAAGATAGGTAGCTTCGATCAGATATAAATGATGATTGCAGTCATGCATCATCATCATTTATATCAAATCACCTTTATCCAAGTATAAACCGAAATATTCTTTTGAGGAGATAAGTTATATAAAAATAAATCGGGCTTAATTGTATTCGCTACTTTAAGTTGGCAAAGTCGTTTGTTAAGGGGGACGAACTTAGACACGTCCCATGAGAGACACGTCTCATGAGACGGTTCTTAGTGAGACGATATTCCTTTGAGACGTATTCTCAAGTGAGACGTACACCCTGCTGGGTAAAAAGTCGCGGTTCTTGGAGACTCCATAAACTCTAATTCCCTCCATATACTTACTGAGTGGATCGATTAATTCGGCAAAAGCAAAACATAGATATTAGAAATGTTTTGCATTTGAGCATCTTCGCATAAAGAAGAATTTATCGTGACAGGGATAGAAATTCAGTAGTTTCATCTTTAGGCTCTTCATCCTAAACTGATCCGCCAAATTTGATTGAAAGTAACAATATAGAAATAAAAAGAGCCGGCAAAATACGTCGTAAAGAATTTTGACACGATAATTTGAAACCACAAAAATATGCTAAGAGAAATTTGACTCAAATTTATGCTTAAACTATTACACTAAGCTGCCCACTAGCTCCTAAACTCTCTAACCCTTTATCAACAAGTCAGCTTTATTCTTAAGTATAGCTTCTATGTACATTCAACACCTTGGAAAGCTATCCGATTAAATAATAGAAACATCCGCAGATTATGTAATTTGGTTGTATTCCATACATCACTTCATTGCAAATGAAATGGGGACCCCCAAGTTTGGTTCCGCCCTCTGTGCAACGTCTTTGAGAGTCTTTAATTTGGGTAAATTTTGAAAGTCAGTCTGGCTAAGTTGAGATTTTGAACCCGTTTTTGGGCCTTAACGTCATAGAAGTGCTTAGAAGACCCGGTAGACGAAGATCGCCATTGCTTTCGGTCGTTTCTGACACTTCCTATTTTTTTAGGGATTTTGCTTTTTTGCTTTTTGGCATTTTTAGGCCATTCTGGAGTTCCTATTTTTTAGGGATGCTTTTTGCTTTTTCTATTTTTGGAAAGTTTCTATTTTGGGAAAAAGTTTCTATTTTTGGATCCTACAGAGCAGAAAATCAACATGTCTCCAGAAATCAAGAAAATCAAGGTAAAGTGAAAAAGGTTTGAAAAATGGCAAAAATTTTGGAAAAATGCTTAAGTCTGAGAATGGCGCCCTCAAGAAAGGGGATGGCATGGAAAGTTCAAAGTCCGCCCTACCTTTGGCATGCCAAAGATAGGCACTGGCAAGAGATATGCCAAGTCCGCCATAGGCAAGGTGGTCTCCAAGTCCGCCATAGGCATGAAAGATGCCAAGTCCGCCTTTGACATGAAGAAGCTAAAGTCTGCCATAGGCATAGAGGTTGCCAAGTCCGCCCTTGGCATGAGGAAGCTAAAGTCCGCCCAAGATGTTTGGAAGAGGCGCATGGCACAAAAGGTTCAAAGTCCGCCCCTAGAGAAAGATGGCATGAAACTCATGAAGTCCGCCCAGCCTAGAAAAAAATGGCAAGAGACACATGAAGTCCGCCCCAAGAAGTGTGGAGAAAGGTAAAATATAAAGAGATGCGCTCCAAGATGTTTGGAAAGGGGTGAAATTACAAGGGAATTCATTGGAAATTGGATTAAATGATCGAAACAAATGAAATTTGCCATTGGACAAGGCACGAATAAAATTCGCCATGGCAAGGAAAGTGTAAGACAAATGGAGAATAAAATACGCCATAGGCAGGAGATTATAAGAAATTCGTCCAACTTTGGAAGGAAAATTATTCTAAGGCATGAAAAACGGAGAAATGTCTAGAAGAAGAAGAGGTTTAGCCGGCACAAAAAACCATCCTCAGCACAACGGAATGAAATTCTTTGGCACAAAATGAAGAGTGTTTGGCAGAGCAAGCATGAAGTCCGCCCCTCTCAGCTTGGAAAATTCCTAAGGCACTGGTAAAAAAAATGGCAAAGTGGCAGAGACCTCCAAGTTCGCCCAACCCAGAAGATGAATCGTTTGGCTAAATAAAAATGTCCAGAGAGGTCAGAACTCCGCCTAGAGAATTGAAATTTGGCAGATAAGCTATTGAGCACATTTTGGCTAGGCAGACAATTTGAAAAGAGATATTTTGCCTCTGACGAACGAATTTAGCCATGTATCAATTTTTAACGGGTTGGAATTTAATATTTTAATATTTTTAATTATTTCCCTGACACTTAGGGAATTTTAATTAAAAAATTCAAAAACCGGAGATTATTTGGAAGATTAAACTATTCTACCTTAGATAAATTTAACTTTGCCATGATTCGAA
Source organism: Sequoiadendron giganteum (assembly GCA_007115665.2). Classification (NCBI taxonomy): domain Eukaryota; kingdom Viridiplantae; phylum Streptophyta; class Pinopsida; order Cupressales; family Cupressaceae; genus Sequoiadendron; species Sequoiadendron giganteum. The sequence continues at coordinate 591,620,490 of CM021105.1, forward strand.
GATTTAAAATACGTTGGAAAATTAATTTTAAACGATTAATTTAATATCTTTTCCAACACTTAGGCAATTTTTGAGAAAATTCGAAAATCTCAAGCAGAGATGACACAGATGTGAAAATCAGAAACTTGCCTCGATAACTGAAAGTGAAATTAGAAGTTTGCCAATCTGAGAAGAAAATGTTTCTAAAAATTGGAAGAAAATCAAAGGAAAGAAAACAATGCCTTGAAGAAAATCGCACTTCTCAGCCATAAAATGAGTTTCAGCAACTCATTTCTTCACAATTCCGGCTGAGAAGTAGCTATCTCTCTCGAATCTTCAGGAAATCATTCGCAGAGGAGAAATTTATAAGAATAACACTGTTGTGAGAATCGAGGTAGCATTTTCTTGTTGACAGGTGTGATTTTTTTGAGAGAAGTAATTTATTTCTTTGCTGAAATCATACTTTCAGCATATTGGCGCACCTCTTCTGGCAGATTTTTGAATTTTTAAATTCATTCGCAGCCAGAACACGATCTTCGAGGTTTGGAAGTTAATCGACAATGTGTTTGCACTGTGTTTCTATCTTCTACTTCGTTTCCGGCACGAATTTCATTCATAGATAGGCGAATTTAATTACTTTCAGCTTGCTTTTTGACAGAAATTTTAATTCAATAGGCTGAAAGTGCGATTTTTGTCCAAACTACACCCCGGAACAAGTTAATTTTAAATGATCTTGTATTAATGTTAAGAATTTTGTGCTTGCAGGTTGACGATCGATCAAAGGGAAACATCCAGGCAGGCACAGATGAAGTTTGCAAGAAAAGGATCTCAGCCGGAAACCAGAATAAAGTCAAAGTGGAAAGATGTCTCAGACACTGACCTTGGCCACATTGACCTTGAGGAATTTAAGAAGAGAATATATGGGCATAATGGACCTTTGCCAACGCCTGCCGCTAGAAGGATGGTGAGAAACGGCATATTTCAAGCTGCCGGATTCCCACCTGCGCTTGGCTGTGCTGAACTTATGGTGGAGTGCGCACTTCACTATGATGCTGAGTTGAGGTGGATTGTGGCACCCGATGGGAGAGTGTTGGCACATCTGACAGAGTTGGCCATTCAGGAGGCCTTCGGCATTCCGGCATATCCTAAAACTGTCTACAAGACCAAGGAAGATGCTCAGAAGTTATATGATGAAAGCCTTGGCCTTTGTGCCGCCAACATTAACAAGTCGTGGCTGGATAAGCCTAGGCCGTCGGTCAAGAAGATGCCCAAGAAGTTGTTGCGCACGGACTTCAAGGAAGACTATGGAGATATTATTATCTTGCTGAACAGAGTGGCAGGCAATCCCTCAGGAGCACCCTTCGAGTCGTGGATGTATTACTTCATTGAGGACCTCACAGAAGGTGTCAAGATGTTCAACTGGGCGAGAATGATAAGCAATAATCTTCACCACCAGCTTATCAACCTAGAGAAGACCAAAACGTTTTATATGAGTTCTTATGTCATCTATATGTTGGCTAGAACTTACAAGTATGCAGGCTTGATATGCAAGGGCACGGTCGGCGGTGGATCAAATGAGCTAAAGGCATACGACTGCTATCCACAATTGCAGTTGAAGGAAAAGGCGCACTTCCGGCGAGCTCATGACGCCTTCCTCATGTATATCACCAGAATACTCTAGGGAGGGACGCATCAGCGGCTAACACATGAGGCCAAAAGCCTGATCAGTAAATACGGGTCTTGGTTCATCCAATATCCAAGATTTACTTATATCAGAATCCAAGGATTCACCGGGAGCCCGTACCGTCTGCCCATCTTCCCCACAAATAAGATGGTCCTGCTCGAAGTGCTGAGGCAGTTAGAAGAGTTCCAAGGTCTTCAAAGGGTGAAGCAAAAGGCGGCAGTTACTTTTCCTTTCTTTATAGGAAACATGCTGGAGTCGTGTCCATCATCACAGGCAGCTGACAGTGCCAGAATCGAGATACAACATTACCCTTTTTCCCCATTTCCGGCCAGAAATCACTACGACCCCCATCACCACATCAAGATGGTGGATGGAAGGAGATACAAGCATAGGGTCGAACTGGAGGATTTTTGGGCAAATGCTGCGGATGAATTTGAGGTCAGACGGAAGATGTGGTCTAGATTGCCGCTCAGCTTGATCAGGGCAACATAATTTTGTCACGTGCCAGATCAGTTGGAGGAGGACGAAAATCAGACGCAGCCGCGCTTCGATGAGAGTTCGGCTTTGCCCGTTGTCCGGTTGTCAGAAGCAGAGCATGCTGACTTGAACATCTTGATGAGGCCGGTCATCAAGTTTACTCAGTGGTGGGTTGATCAATGAGTTCAAGAATTAAGGCGCCAAAAGATAACCCTGACCTATGACATGCTAAGCGAGGCAGAGTCTTATTCTTCCAACGCGGGCGCATCCCAGGACGTACAAGTGATGGAGACCACCACTTCTAGGAAGAGGAAAGAAATAGCTGCAGGAAAGGAGCCAGTCCAGAAGCAGGCCAGGATAAAACCTTCTCAATCGGCCGCCTCTAAGAATATTGAGGAGATATTAGCTACTGCCGATGCTTCACTGGCAGACATGAGGGATCCTTCTCCGGTTCCTGAAGACAACACAGAGCCTCAGCCAGATGACGATGCGCCGCCTTCTCCCACGGGCATTGAAATATTGGAGTCAGATGACGACAATGTGGGCGCCCAAGATGAGGATTTCCAGGAAGGGATGATTTCAGCCCTTAGGGGAATTGTGGATGTTCCTGACAGAGAAGGCGTGCCGGAGGAGGACGGTGTTGAGCAGCTTACGATCCCGGATTGGCTGAAGGAAAGGCTAAAGGTACAAGTGCCGGCAGATGAACCAGAAGAAGATGATACGGCAGACTTTTTGGCCAGACTGTCTCAAACCGTGGCTAAAAAGCCGGCGAAGAAATTCTCCAGCATACAGAGAGACGAGGCCGGCAATAGGACAGTACAGATTGCCGTGCCTACAGCGGACAAGCCGCAGGAGGATATGGCTCCACAGGATTACGCCATCACAACCATTGACTTGGGTCCAACCACTAAGGGCCAAGAAATGGAAGATTTGGATAATTCTGTGTCTGCCATCAAATCAAGGTTGGCGAAGGAGGTAGCCAAAAGAAAGGAGTGCCAATTGGAAATTGAGCGCTTAAGAGAGTACATCCAGCACTTGATCAAGCCACTTGATCAGGATATTACGGCGGCTCCTCTACTTCCCAACTCTTCACAAGAGGCCGTTAAAGAGATAGAAGAAAACAGGCTCACGGTTCAGGAGGCCAAAGAATGGATAGCAGCCAAGGGGATTGAAGCTGAGGCATTCATAGAAAGATTAACTTTGGTTTATGGTCAGGCCACTGCCTTACTTTCTAGGCTAGCCTCCTTGGCAGAAGTATGGGACAGCCTTCCGGACGCGCAGGATAGGATAATCCCTTGCCTTAGGATTCTGAAAGGAGTTCCTAAGCAAGAATTGATAGAGGGAGGCGTCATCGCAGCGGGAGCAGCCTATGACTTCCACACTTGGTATTGGGCCTTGACGGCACGAGGTGAAGTCTTGGAGAGGGTAAAGGTTGACGGCATCAGATTGGAGGAACAGGTCAAGGAAGTTCAAGCCAGAATCCTCAACATAATTGCCGATATCCTGGATAAAGAGGCTCTGCGAGAGAATGACCTGCAATTGGAAGTTTTGAAGGAAAGTGTCCAGGAAAATATCTTTGACATCACTGGACCCATCTTGAGGCAGGACTGGGCCAAATTGGCGAACTTCCTGAGTATCCGAGAGTCCTTTGAAAAGACTGAACCAGAGTGGGAGGAGACCTTCGCCAGATGCGCTGAGAGCATGGATGGGCTGGAATTTAGAATCGGCATGCTTCCACAGGTTACCATGGATGAAGTTGCCTTGATCGTGTCCAGATTCGGTGAATACACGGTGGCTCGAGAGGATCAGGATGTAGTCCCTTGAAAATAGCTCCGAATGCCAACTCATTGCTGTTCATTGCCAGTTAACTGAAGTCATTTTGGGAAACCCTAATTAGGGTTTCGTTTGTTAAATCTTGACCGTCGGCTCATGTTTAATCTGAGCCATTTATTCAATTTATGGAACTCTATATAAACTCTTGGACCCTCATTTGTAATTTGTGAAGTGAGTAATAAAAAATTGTTGCGACGAAACTATTTCCGTTTATAAAAGCTCTTGTGCATGATTTGCTAAGAACAACTTTTATTTTCAAGTAGTATGCAAGGTTTAATATTTCTCCTTCAACACTTAGAGTAGAATTAGAATAGCATTTCATTACATGTTGGTTAGATGAATGATAGATTTGATCGCAGTGGTGGATAAAATTTTGCTCATACTTTTGTCGAGTGGATGATTTGCACTCGACGTGTAAAGTTAGTCTGAGCCATTAAATCGTGGATGCTTAACTTCTGTTTGTTTTGATTATCAATTCGAACATGAAAACCATTATCACCTCCGTTGAAGATTGCACCCGCTTCGCGTAGTTGTCCAAAGGAGGCGAAACGAAGTGTGGTTACCCATTTTGTCTAATCGCTGCTGTCTCTTGAATTCTTAGGCGTAGTTTAGATCTCTAAACCCTTATCCTTTTGCCTTTTTTTTTGGAATATCTGAAATACCCATCGAAAGAGCTTCAACGATAAAACCGCCTAAGTCCTCAACTCGCGAAATGAATTTTACGTAAGTCCCCTTGTGATTACCAGCAAATCACAACGCCCACTGACCTTGTCCATATGTCATAACCTGGCCAAAAGAAACATTGGAGTCATTGTATTATCTTCTAGGTATTTGCAATTACTTTTCAAGAGAGGATAAAGTGTCCTTGGGCATTTTATTCTGTGTATGGTGGCGTATTCAAAACACACACCAACGACTCTTGAGCAATAATATTATCGATTCACAAATACAGACAAATCCTTTTTAACCCATAGCAACAAGTCCAATGTCACAGGTAACCAAATCTCAAAACATCATTTGTAAACATTACCAAACCATGTGCCTTTGACATCAATGACAAAATATTCAACAAACCCTTCATAATTCTAATCTTGGAATGATATTTCATACATCTGCAATTTTTCACATTGCCGTTCTACTGCATGTGCAGCACACAAAATATTAAAATGGTTTTCCCCTTGAGTAAGGTTTTCTATACTTCAAAGTTCAAAGTATTGCCTGTCATGTCCCCGAAATTGTAACACTAAGATATAAAGCATCGAAATGCAAGTAAATAAATAAAATACATATTAAAAATATTAGTCATTTAATATTATTATAATTATAATTATCATAAGATAACATTATAATTATAATTATCAAATATAGCAAGATAAATATTAAATACAAAATAAATATATACCACATCAATATAAAATGTATAAATATAAAATAATAAATATAAAATAATACAAAACAAGTATATACTTTCAAGCAGCAATTGTTAGTAAGTTTAAAGGCAGTGATTATGACCCAGATTAATACGCAGCAGCCAATAAGATTAATTTAAACAGAAATCTTATATTGAGCCAACTCTACCTTGACCAAAAGCAGCGATGAAGTGGTGGCAGCGATCCTCACATGGATTAAGTAATATCAAACAAATAGAGAGATTTTCACTTTCAGTAAGGCTGACTCCTTATTAATACTAACAAAAAGACGTATTCGCTCATAGGGGTATCTCTTCTTAAAAAATGCATCCCTTCATATTGAAATAAATATATAAAAGGAATGAAATGAGCAGAAGGATCATCGTTGGGGTATTTATAAATAAATCTACTTTCAGAATTAATCACCATGGATACCATCAGCAACTGATCAAACAACAGACAAGGAAGGAGGATATCAGACTATTTTACAACAGCAGAATTATAATAGAGAGATCTGAATAGAATAGGAGACGGGAAGAAATCAAATACCATTTGGAATTAGAGCTAGTATCAAGAGGCATGAGGAAGAAGAAGATAGTTAAATAAGAGATATATGAAGACGAATAATAATCAATGATAAGGGAAGTAAGTTAAGCATAGATTCATATACATATAATGAAATATACACATATATAGATAGATATTATATGATTAGGCTATAATGATGCTTGCAGCAATTATTGAGTCTTAGAAGTAAGTATGATTCTTTAATATGAATATGGATAGTAGATTCTTATTCGTTGGATTTACACTAAGCAATATCTTCTGAATGTTAAGGGAAATGGAACATCATTGAAGATATATTTGCAGATTGATATGTACAGCAAATTGTCTAGAATAATTATCTGCACACCAAATTGTTGCATCTGCATTCTATGGCTATAACAGTAACGTAGTTGCATAGATAGTGGTATATCAGATATTTTCTGCCATTCATTGCTTTACATATCTATATATCTTGTTAGTGGTATATCAGATATGTGATCTACTTGACTGTTTGAAACCCACCTTGTGGGAAGGGCCTAGGGTGAAGTGGTAAGAGCCAAAAGAGCCCACTTGCGACCTCTGCCCATTCCCACAAGATGGCAAGTGTCTTTAGGGGGTTGAGACATTGATAGGGAAAGTAGGTACAAGCCGCCAGGGGAGAGGGCTGTGGTATATACCCTCTTAGGCTTGGTATGGAAATGGCTTCGGGCGGACCCATCATGTCCCTTCTCCCAAAATCCTAATATGTTTGCATTGTGATAATCTATGGATGTGATGTATTTGTCCGACTGTAATAAGCACACACACATATATATATATATATATATATATATATATATATATATATATATATTTGCATATGGTGATTGCAGGATTCCAATCCAAGTTTGCATCATTGCCATTTGTGATTTGTGGGAAAAATCTAGGGCAAATCAGGTGAGGGACATTACATTGCCCCTTCCATATTCTTACTGCTCAGACAAAAAAGTGAAAAATAAAAATTAAAAAAGAGATGAGCATTCGGTTTTGAGAAAATTAGATTTTCTGGTAGAATATTCAAACGGTTGTGACCCCAATTCTGACTTAAAGATTGGCATCGACTTTCAGACAAACAAAATCTTCCAATTTTCCACTTAATTATTTACTAATTAAACCTAAGTAAGATGCAATGTTCCAACATTGTTTGCTTGGTTTCCATCTCTGAAATGGGATCATAGTAGAAAATCAGATCAATAACAAAAGAGTTATGGCCTCAACAAGGTGACTATTTAGGATTGGCTTTTGACAACATTTCCAACCCATCACCACCCCAATATGGCCAGTAGGGTGGGACACCAACCCTTTTAGTTTTTATTGGAAGATGAATGATTCCATCTTTAATTTGTGTCCCTTTAGTTCAGTTGTACATAATTGATTAATAATGCACTTCCCAGTAGTATAAAATCAGATAGGGTCATACCTTTTTTATCTCTTCTCAAAGAGTTTTAGTATTATATGTAATCATCGCATGACAAAATAATTTGGTTCACTCTTTGTCACCAACATGGTTGTTTCTACAAGTTTAATTCTATTTCTATATTGCTCTCTCCATTATTTTTTGTTGACAAAGAGGGGGAGCAGACCAAAGTTCTGGGCCTATGCTCTTTTATGTTGTATTTATACCCTGGTGAAAAGGATAATAACTTATGCAGTGGATTATAGAATAGTTCGGTACAGTACAAAATAAATAAATTGAAATATAAACATATACACATTCATCTCATACACATACCATAAAGCATAAACCATTATATATTCATCATATGAACTTGTAGTAGTGTCTACATCTTCTTATGCAATGTAACTCTCACTTATCCTCTCAATTACATATCATATCTCTTATTTGGCTTGTTTTCACTTTCACATATATTTATTTGATTTATTACATAAATATATGGTACATATATGTGCATGGTTAAGTGTAGGGACGTATCCCTCTTCCTTAGTATGCCTTTTTGTCTGTGCTGCACTTGATTTGTGGTGATTTTGGCTTGCTATATCCGGCTTGGGGTGAATTCTTTATGCTGTTGGCCTCAGGTGTCCTTTCAAGTTTTTACCATTAGCCTCCATTAGGCCACCCTTTCAGGTTTTCAATGTAATGGGAGTGGCATGACTATGTCTTGCCAACATCATTTCTTGGCTAAACCCATGCCTTGTCTCTAGACATGCTAGCTCTGTCCTCCAATGTTCAAAAAATGATCAAGGTTATCAAAATTCTCCAAAATTGTGTGCCATTGCCAAAAAGTCTGCAAAATTAATGTATCCCTTGTCTTATGGCAGAATATTCTTGTATATGCATTGTAGATTATTTTATGCATCCATCCATTGTGAATTGGCTTGTAATAATAGGTCAATATGCCCATTTATCTTTAGTAGTACTGCTTCTTCTTTATTGATGGAATTAGGGATCTCAATGGATCCTACCTTTTGCCTTGCATCCACTAGGAGACTTGTGTTTATTGGCTTATTCTACTTGATTGAATATCACACAATAAATGGTAGAGTAAATTCTAGAACCATAAACATTACGTAACAACAATTCCACAAAGATGTATTAATATATTCATTCTTAAGCTTTTGGTCCCCTTCTTTGTATACAATGCAAATATTTAAAGTGGCTAATGGTTGGTTGAGAACTATCAACCGCACACAAATGTACAATAAGTGCTGATTACAAGTTTACAACAACTAATAGAATTCTTTTATTTGGCTAACTACATCAGTCCTCCCAAAAAGAAAGGCATCTTCCAAATGACAGGAAAACAAAAATTGGAAAATTGAACAAAGCAGCTAAGCATCTAATAAGGGTTGGTTGAGAGGACATCCCTCAAGTGTGTATTGACGTAGATGGAGTATATTGGGAAGCCATGCTTTGACGTAATCGGTAAACCTTGTCCGTGAGTAGCTCTATGTGATGTGCTGCCATTAGCTGTCGTTCGTGAGTGGTCTTAATGAGTTGGACAGCCTCAGTCAACTGGCATTGGGTCTTCTCATGGGCGCTTTGTAATTCTGCAAGTTGTTTGTCCTTGGTTCCTTGTACTTTATCATCTTATCTCATTCAAAATTATGGGCTAGTGTGTAATGTCCTCTTCATCTTAGCCACTCGGATATTCGTTTAGCCTTATTTATTTCCTGGAGGCTAAACAAGAGAAATAAGGGAAATATATATATTAAGTTAATTATTCGTAAAGTTCTCTTACAATGCTTTATTATAAGATGACTTTATAATAATTAAATTTAATAATATTAAAGTGACTATGATAAAATAATAAAATAATAATAAAAAGTCACTTTATTAAAAAGGGAAATTCTAGAAGCTTCTTGGGGCGGCTAGTGAATTCTTTAAAAGGAGCTTACATCTCAGCATTCATCATCACTTGAGTTACACATTTGCATATCAGATTTGGAGAGCTTGAATGCTTGACGAATTGGCTTGAGGGTTTGAAGACTCTAAGGTGCCTAGTTCGATTGTGAGATATCAATCTTAGCCGGATTTGGAGAGGAGGATAATTCAATTCTTCTCATTGGGCAAAATTAGTGGCCAAAGGCCAAATTTTGAGTAGTATGATTTGGGAGAATAATTCTGTGGTGAACCCAGTCATTTGCAGCACATAGAAGGGGTCGATTTCATTCATCGCAGCTCATACTTGCATCGATTCTCATTGAGGATTGAATCATCTTATATCGGGCGACTTGGAGATTGATTGTGTTGCTTGTAGGAGGTCGATTTTGTTGTCAGAAATTGCTATTGTACATCTGCAAATCAGAACAGGGGCGGCCATGATGAAGGGGTGATTTTGTGTTTAGAGCCCAAGGAAAAATCCAAGAAAAATCAAGGGGCATTGCTGGAGGTTGAAGAAGATAGGCGCAGCAAATTTGGAGGTATATACTTCATCAGATGGAAGAATCAAATTATTATGTGAAGGCAGCCATCACTTCCAGGTTTCATCGATTTGCATAGTTGTTCATTGTAGTATCTTTCATTTCAGTTTTAGGGGTTGCATTGTTAAGCAAAGCATTTGTCATAAGCTTCATACATTGTATTCTCAGAAATCAGTTTGTAATCTTGTCATAACAATGATAGTTTCTGCCATTAGGAGTTTACAAAATCTGCATATATGAGATTGTATGCCAAGAGTCTTGGCAAGGTTTTATAAGCATTTGATGCATTACAATCAATAAGGAGTAGCTACATTTCATCATTTGTCATCTTGTACTTGGTTATGGTTGCATGCCAAGTGTTTGCTAAAATGACTAGTTGCTTTAGGTGCATGTTTGGCATAAGTAGAGCATGTATTTGCATTTGAAAATACAAAAAGAGCTGCATTTGCATTTTAGTAGGTTGAATAGACATCTTAATAGTTGTTTACAAGCATTGTTTCATCATTACATCATAACAAACCAGCATCAAAGCAAACTGAAACTCAGAACCAGCAAGGACAAGATTGCATACAAAGTGTTTGTCAAATTGTCTAAGGCAGAAAATCAGACTTTTTACATCAGTTTTGGCAATGCACTTTATGTAGTGTATCATCTAATTTGGCAACTCCCTCTTTGTACACCTCGTACTTTGGAAGGAACTTATGGCTTGTCGATGCCTGATCTTCCTCTTCTTCAGTCTCTCTGATTTGTATCATGTTGTAGTTTTGCTAAAATATTTCATAGTCTTCTAATTTAAGGAATTGGTTTCCTCTTCAGAACAATGTTGGAGGTCTAGTATCCCTTCGTCATTTAGCTCCATGACCCCTCTCTCTTCTTCCTTCCATGTTTCTGCTCCCTCCGATTCTGAATCAGAGGAAGCAACCTCTTCACTTATTGCCTAGTTCTTTAAGTCGATGGCGTACTTTCTTCCCCTTATTTTCTATGGATAGGGTATTCTTTTTCCAATTGTTATCTTCTTTGGCTGTTATCAACCATTCTCTCCCCAATTATGCGTCATATGTCCTTTTCTCTAAAGGAATGACCACAAAGTTTAATAGGAATTGTTGGGTTCTAACCGTTACCTTTTGTGCCATTAGTGTTCGTAATGGTTTAATTCCATGCTGGTCTACTCCCGCTAGTTGGAAGGTAGGTGGCCATAGGGTTGGTTTTCCTAGGCACTGTAATGTACCCATTTTAGCCATATGCTCTTCGTTAACTGATAGCCTATTTCTGGAAGCTCATAGGCTCGTCAGAGGTAAAATTAGGGTTTCCTATTTTATAGGAGGGTTCTGAAGCATCTTTGAAGGATTGCATGTAAGAGTTTCTGATGCATGTCTGGTGGAGTTTTTTGGGTTTTTGGAGAGCTTCAGAATGGTGTAACATGCATCTCCATCTGACAACTTTTCCCGGAACTTGCCATTTTTAGCCTGTATGTTGGAGTTTCGAGATTCAAATTGTGGATTCTTTCTGGGTTTTCAGAGAGCTTCATAGTGATATGACATGCAAAGGCATTGGGCAACTTTTCAGAATTTACTATTTTTAGTAATTTCTATTTCTGGCAATGCCATCTTGGGCAGTAACATCAGCAGTCAGCTCAGCTTCCATTTCGGGCAGTGCAGTTTGGAGCATAATTGGCTTTTAGCATTTTGAGGCTTATTTTGTAAAATGATTTAGTTTAAGTCATTTTATGTTTTAAATTCATTTTAGGCCCCATGGCTTAGATTAACGACTTAATGTTGATTTTAAAGGGGGGCATTAAGGGAGGACGCCTCATGAAGGGATTAATTAATATTTTATGATGTTTAAATGTGCCTTGGAGTTTGGACGCCAAAATAAGGAGGGATTAAAGTATTTTGAAAATTAAAATATTTCAAAAGGTGAATGGGCATCCCTTTCTTGGAGGGAAAAGGTGGGAGATGAAAGGTCATCTGAGAATTCTATTTAAGAGAGTGTTTGCTCCAGCTTTTGGTATCCATTGTTTTATGCTATTGTTATGCTATCGAAATGACTTCATAGATTTGGTTTCGAGGAATGCATACCTCCTAGCGAAGAACCAATTTCGTGTTCTGCTTCTCATCCAGACTAGCAGATTGTGCTTCAAGTTGGCGAATTTTGGTGATGTTTTCAGTTTTCTATATTGCTGGTATTCATACAGCTGAAGTAGATTTTGGTTTGCAGCTCTTTGAGTAATTTTAATTTTGTTGTGGCTATTTGCTCAAATCATTCCTATGTTAGAGGCGACTCAACTTGTGCATTTTTCAGAATTTAATATGATGAAACTGATTTTTCCTTGAGGTTCGCCCTTCTAGGAGAGCCGTACCATTGCAGGGCTGTCTTGGGATTCGTGCACAATTATTATTCAGCCTTTTGATGTGATTTCAGGGTTAGAGATTGGGCACCATCCTCGATAGAAGCTTTTGCAAATTGTTTCAGGTCATTTGGAGAAGTTTGGTTGATTTGGTGAGCATTTTGGTGTGTTATGTTGCTGGTTTTAAAAATTACAGTTTGCTGGTTTGATATATCAGATTTATAATACTTCAGATTTTTGGTTTGTAATTCAGTAGTTGAGAAGGTTATTAGTGTGAGAGATTATCTCCTTTCATTTGGATTTGTTAATATTGTAATAGCACTTGTAATTTGCAGTTATTTGTCATTGTAAGGCTGTAAACAGTAGTACTATTCTAGTCATTTAATTTGCTGCATTTACTTGTGTTTAATTTCACACATTGTAACCACTAGATGGTTTACTGCCAGTGTGGAGAAAAAATAAATTAAACCTCTCATATCTTATCCACTGTTTAAGTGGCGAATCCCCATTGCTAAGTGGATGCCTGCTGTAAAGCAGATGAATTGTTCTTCATTGTAATTTCCTTCCCCCTACTGAACGAGTGGTAGCGTGGATTCTTCATGGTCGGTTCTCCGCCTGCTTCATTTCAACATTGTTCTTCATTCCAGTTTGAATGCTAACGACCCCTTCCCATATGCTATCATCTCGCCTTTCAAAGGATCTTGGTGAACATTCTTGGCGAAAGTTACATTCAGTTTGATTATCTTTTGGAAGCTAACACTAACCATTGGAGTAGTGCTGGTTTGTGTTGTGAAAATATTGAGGAAAAAAAGGGGCATATTTTAGGCACTTCCATGTGTCTTCTAGTAAGACGTTTACTCCCAACCCTTTGTCCACAATTATATTTTGTCAAGGTCCTCCCAAAGATTTCCATATGTACGATGGCTGGTTTCTTTCTTGTGTTTATTGCCAATAGCATCGAGTTAATGACTTGCCCTCTATGTGGTGGTGATGGTTCTACGATTAAATCTTTGCTCGTACCTTCTTGTTTTTTATTTTGATCATTCCTCGTGGTATTGGTGATTGCCACTTGTAATTGTGGCATACTTTGTAAGAAGTATGCTATTTGTATATGTATAATGGTTTGCAATACATGCCTTGCAATATTTTTGTTCGATTCCAATTGTGTAGAGGTGCTTATTGTTTCAATGGAACTTCTTCGTTCCTTCGCCATAGCTTGCTCTACTTTTGGTTTTGCTTCTCAAAGTCTTTCCTTCTAGGCTTGTACTCGAGTGACAACTAGGATTGCCTTGTTTTGTCATTCTACATCTAACATATTGATGCTTCCTTTTTGTATTGGACAATCTGTATCCTCGTGCTCCCTTGGTCCGCACCACTTGCATAACATTCTTGCCTTGTTTTGGTCACTTTGACACTCTCTGGTGAAATGTCCCTATTTGTTGCACTTTAGACATTGTATAACGGGTCTCCCTTTAGCAGCATTTTGGATTCTACTTCTTGTCCCATTGTTATTGTTTAATCAATTATTATTCCCTCTTTGATTACATTATTTGCTAGGTGATGCATTTTAATTTTTGTTTTGTTGCTTTGGTGGTGTATTTGGTGGGGTGGATTGTTCGCCTTGTATGAAGAGCACTTGTGTGCTTCTTGTCTTTAAGTTGTATGGGCACTCTTTGTTAGAATGTCTCAGTACTTGACGAATATCACAAAACAATTTCTCGGGGAAGTTTGTTTTGATATGACCCTCATTTTTACATTTGGTACACCACAATTCTTTATTTTCTTTAGTGGCTTCCTTTTCTTTTTTTAGTTCCTTCATCATTCTCATCATATCCCTTCTCAGGGCTTGTGCTTTCTTGGATTCAATGTCATTGCTTTCCTTCGAACTATCATTTTTGTCTATTTTTCCCTTTCCTCGAGAGGATGTTTTGTCTTCACTCTCTATGTACATTGCTTGATTATAAGCATTGGCATAGGAGGGGGGTGATATGATTTTCTCTATTTTCTTAGTGAGGGAATTAACCCTTCGATCAACCACCTCTTCTTTAAACCATCGGTAGTGTTGATGGGTGTTTTATGACCACACCAACACAGAATAAAGTTCCCAATGGTCACTCTATCCTCTCTTGATCGAAATATCTTGCATGCTAAGATTGCGAAAGATCATGCATTCAACTCCAAGGTTCCTTCATGCAGTGGACGTAGACTTAGTTGGTTTGATGTGATTTGCTGGTATTTCAAGGGGACTTACACAATTGTTCACTCGGGAGAAAAGGATTTTCAAGATTCGGGAGTTTTATCAATGAAGCTCGAGTTTCCTAAACTAACCAGAAAATGCTGAATTTAAATGGTTGCAGGGATTAAGAAAAGCTCTCATCTACTCTAGGCGTGGGACATGGCAATCAAATCTTACAAACTTCAACCAAGCTTTGGTTTGCCTCACCTTGGACAACTTCCACAAAATTGGTGCAATCTTCAAAGGGGTGAACTAAAGATATTTAGATTACAAATTATCATGAAGATACCATCATGACGATGCATACCGACATGTAAATTATAACCGAAGTGAGGTCCAAACTATTCTAGTTGACCACACAAGGCGAACCCATCATCAGTGAGTTTGCTAGTGGTATGGACTAGTGAAGCTTTGCTCGAATCAACCACCACATTCCAGAATTATCTACTTGCATGAAATAAAATTCTATTATATTCTATTCTAAGTTCTATTAGATTCTATGCTAATTGAAAGGATGAAGAAACCTCGCTAGCTACCCACAATAAAAGATGAAACCACAAGCAATGACAACTCTTTTATTATAGTAGTGTTCACAACAGTCTCTTACAAAGCATTCAGTTGAAAACTTTCCTTCCTTCCTTACAAATGAGGGGGGATGCCCCTTTTATAGCTGGCCCAGTCTCAAGGACGACTTAGATTCAATTACAATGAACGACTCAGATTGAGCCACATAAGCCCTATTCAAGATTATAGCTAAAAATCACCACAAAGTAGAGTGGGATAATAAATGAGCCCATAATGCCCACTCTCTCCCTGTACCACAATGAGCATTTAATGCCTACTATCATATAGAAGGTCATCATCTAGAAAGGTGTTCCCATTCTCCTTCTCTTTGACCGCAAATTCAATGAATCTGGCCAACACTGCTTCAACTTCCTGTACTGAGATGGGTGGAATATGGTTGAGCTGAAACTCAAGCACCGTGACTACTTGCCCCTGCCGAGTACAAGATCTTCCCGAAGCAACTAAGGCATCCTGAGTACTCTGAATGATGTTGGAGAAGGTCGAAATGTTTTCAAAATCTACCTGGGCAAATGACCTTACATCCGAAAAGAAAGGCTCCAATCTACTCTTCAGGCCATATGCAGTCACCTCCTTCAGAGTCAATCTTTTAGCAAATAATGCTTCAAGCGTGTTCAAGACTCCCTCTTGAATATTTCCCATGGCCCTTCTAACTCTAGCTGATTCTGCCTGAGCTACATTGAAGAAGCCTCGGCTTGTGATTGCTGAAGAATACCAACTGGGCAAGTCATATCTGACGCCCTCCTCTATCACTTCACACCTTGGGCGCATTCTTACCTTGCCTTGGGCGCATTTTTGCCATCTTGCATCTTGTTTCATGCCTTAGAAATTTTTTCTCATCTATTTCGTTCCTCTTTGGGCGCATTTGAAGGGGTCTTCTTCAGATTTCCCAATGCCTTAGAAACTTTTCTCACTCTAACTTTACCTTGGGCGCATTTTAACCTTGTTGCATCTCGTTTCTCTATGCCTTAGAAAATTTTCACCCATCTTCTTCATCTTTACCTTGGGTGCATTTGGCCTCTTTGCATCCTATTTCTCTATGCCTTAGACAAATTTTTGACACCTCTGTCTCTTGGGCACATTAGGGAGGGCTTACTTTGAATTTCGTGCCTTAGAGTATTTGATCCATCCCAACTTCCCTTTGGGCACATTTTACCTTCTGGCATCCTGTTTCATGCCTTGGGGAATTTTTCTCTGTCATTTCCCTTTGCCTTGGGCGCCTTTGAGGGGGTCTTCTTTGATTTCGTCCCTTAGAAACTTTTTGTACCCCATTTTACCTCTTCCACTTGGGCGCATGCTTCTCTATGCCTTAGAAGAATTTTTTTTAACACCCTATCATCCTTGGGCACATTTGAGGAGGTTGCTTTGATCCTTTAATGCCTTGGGCGCATCTGGGGGAGTGTAGCTCACATTGCATGCCTTAAGAAAAAAATTTCAACACCTATGCCTCCCTCCTTGGGCGCATTTGAGGGCTCTAGCTTTATGTTTCATGCCTTAGAAACTTTTGGCATCTCTTCCTCTTCATCTTGGGCGCATTAGGGGGGGCTTACTCTTAATTTCAATGCCTTGGACAAATTTTGATCCGTCTCATTCCTCCTTTACCTTGGGTGCACTAGAGGGGTGTAGCTTTGAATTTTCAAACGCCCTAGAAAATATTTGACCCCATTTGATCCCCTTGGGCGCATTTTCATGTGGAAGCTCAAATTTTTCTCAACTTAGCCATTTTTCGTGAAGAATTTCACCCCAGAGATAGCCTAAGTGTATTTTCGTGTATAAAGGGGATTTTGAACACTTAGTCAATTTTGCCCGGCCTGCCCTTGCTTTCCATTTTTAGTAACTTCTGAGGTTCGTGTGATTTTCAAACATCTACAACTCCTCAAGACTTGATATTCGCTCATCATGGTCCTCATGGCTTGACTGACCTGTTCACACTTGCTTACTGCGCTCACACTTGCTTACTGCGCTCACCTGCTATTTTAGGCCCCTTTCTGGAAGTGACTTACTAAAAATAGTATGTGTGCGGAATGCGCTCAAATTTCACCAGTAGATTCCTTGGAAGACTCTGATCGCTTTGGGATACCTTGATTTTCAGTTTTTCCTGAGTTTTGCCCTTTATTTTAGGCATAAAAGTAGGAAACCCTAATTTCATTGCATGTGCCTCTGTTTATCCCCATTCGATGCTGTTTCTGCTACGTACTGCTCTGCTCTGGATATTGAGGCCCTGGAACTGTTCAGATGACATCATACCTGCCAAAAGTGGACTTGCTAAAAATAACAAGTTCTCGGAATTCGTTCAAATTTTGCACGCAAGTTGCTCAAAGGGTTCTGAACATGATGTAGCAGTAAGATTTTTTTAAAGCCCTGAGAAAAAGCTCCCAAATGGAGTACTTACTAAAAATAGTAAATTGTCAGAATTCAGTGAAATTTTAATGGGAACTTGCCTGAAGCCTTCTGATTGTAGTGCCAAGCTCAGATTTCAATCTGCTTACTGAACTTGACCACAAACTAATCTTGAAGAATGAAAACCCTAATCTGACAAAACGCACTCCAGACTTAGCCAAAATTCCAAATTGGGCCCAAAGATGGGTACATCCCCGAAAAGACGTAAGCAACTAGTAGAGACTGCCGCAAAACTACCCAAAACAAAAGCCAAAAGACCCGAATGGAGCAAAAATTAGGGGGTACCCATTTTGAATGGGGCGATGTGTGAAAAGGTCACAACAGGTAGGTTGGTTTTCAAATTTTACCAAAAATTCCTTGAGCCTACGATTGTAAGCTCTTACATTTTCATGTTTCTCTTGTTTAGTATTGTAGATTTCTACTACAATTTCATTGTCATCTCACAAGAGTTAAAATTCTTCTTCAAATGCCTTATTCAATCGATCCCATGTGGCTTTATGGGTTGCTTTAAGCTCCGTATTCCAATCTATGGCTATACCCTTTAGGGTTGCTGGAAATGCTCTTAGCCAAAAGGCCTTGTCATTCTGGCCGTTGTCTATTCATATGGTTTCACATGTTTTGCAATAACGTATGGGGTCCTCTGATCTATTTCCAGTGAACTTCGAAAGTTTTTGCCTCTTGACATTTGGACTTGTTGGAGGGGTCACCATCCTTCTTCCTTGGTATGGCCTTTGTGGCTGGAACTCGGTTGGAGAGCTTTGGTTTATATGTGTTGGTGCTTCGTTTGCACTTTTGGCTCCGTATGAATCCCTTACTCCTTCAATGTTTGTCACACTAGGTTTACCCTCAGGATCTTGTCTATGTTCCCTCCGTCTCGGGGTTTTAGGATTGGTTCCTTCGATTCTTGGTTCTTCCGTAAGTACATGTTCTTCAATACAATGTATATTATTCTCGTATGTTTTAGTCAGTACATCTATTGGTTTTTCTTCCCCTTCATTTTCATTCGACGTTGATGGTACAAATGGTTTTCTAGCTTGGTCAATGAGATCTGCGTATGCTTCGTTAGATCTGCGTATGCTTCGTTAGAGAGTGGTAGATTCCTTGAAATTTCCTCCCACTCTCCCTTTATGTATTCTTTGGTCATGATAGTCATTTTCTTTTCTCAACTATGACTTTGGCTTGTGCTTCGGCTCTTACTCCTTGATGGGCCCGAACTTTTCATCAAGTATCCTTTGGTTCCCTCGACTATTCCCTTCAATCTTCTCCTTTGTTTCCTCTATTCCTTTATCCTTATGGATCTTCTAACTTTCTTCTCCAATGGTTCTTGACCACTTTGTGATCTTTTCCTGTCCTTATTCAGATATAGGGGCATTAATTTCTATTGGTGCATCATCGGTTAGTATATCGTTCTTCCTCTTCCCTTTGATTTCTTTCCTCGTATTGTTGTAGTATTTGCTGGCGAAGAAGTTCTCATTCTTTCGTTGCATGGAGGTCTTGCATAATTATAAAGTGTCATGAAAAGAGTCATGATAATCGATTTAAAAGATGGTCTACTTCATTGTTTACTTGTCGATTGTTCCAAATCATATCTTGAGGGATTTGTCTTCTAACAACTTCCCTCTGAATGTGCTTCTTGATGGATGTCATATAGATTCACAAGAGCTTGGGTGAGGTCGTCTAGTCTTTCCTTGTTTTCTTGTATTGGCTCCTTTTCTAGTTGCCTCCTTTATATTGTCATTTTTCCTGACTTTACTTCGTGTTATGCTAAGATTCTTATAGGCAACGATGCCAAATGTTTACTGGCTTATTCTACTTGATATAATATCATAGAGTAAACAATATAGTAAATGCTACAACTATAAACAATACATAACAACAATTCTACAAAGATGTATCAAATTATCAATATATTCATTCATAGTATTTTATAGAATGATCCAAGAATATCTATCCATGCAGTCCCCTTCTTTGTTTACAATACAAATATTTAAAGTGGCTAATAGTTGGTTGAAACTACCAATTGTCGGTAACTATCAACCGCACGCAACTGTACAATAAGTACTGATTACAACAACTACTATTATTCTTTTATTTAGCTAACTACAACTTGTTAGTTGTGCTAGCTACAAATTGATTACTTCTCTGAATTGTTTCATTTGCACCATCAAACTTCTAGTTGTTCTAGTACGTGGTGAAATTGAGTATAGAAATTTTCAATTTGTGTTTTGGTATTGTAATACTCTAACTGATCTACAGTTTAGAAACAAAAACTAACTACCAGTTTCAGCTGAAATGTAACTAACTAGTTTTCTTGCTAGTGTTTCCTTTGCAAAGAATGGAAAAGATAGCCAAATGAAACAATTACATCATTTTCAATTCATCAACTAACTTTTAGTTTTCAATTTCTGTTGAAAAGAGATCAATTAACTGAATCACAGTAGAACAATAACTAACTTTTCTTTTCTTTCAAAATGGAAGAGCATTAATTACAGCTAGGAAATAACATGCTAAAGTATTTATAACTGAATTTGAGAGAGAGAAATAGTTAGAAGAAAGTACAGTTTGTAGGCTTCCAGCTGGAATGCTTGAGTAAGTCTTTGTTTTCAAGGGAAAAAGAAATATCATCAAGGGCTTTTACGCCCAACCAAAGATCTACTGGTCTCCCGTGTTTCTTCAACTAAAGAAACTAGACCCTTCACGATGGTAATCAATAAAGGAACACATAATATCATCATGCCATTTGAGCCTAGTGTCAAGAACCTATACTACCTGGTTGATCCTTCACTATAGGGAACTCCTAACTAGAAAGATCACTCTGACCAGGGGTATATCTGGTTCATAATAGCTGACAAATGCTTAATCTAAGCATCGTAACCTTGGCCAAGGATTTTATATTTAATGGGAACACCTGTGCCGTCAGCACTCTCACCCTTGCTCGACATGATAACACTTGACTCAAGGTTTCCATGACTTGGTTCAAAATCTTTTCTCTTAATTTTAAGGTTAAACTGTTTTCTTTATCATACATAAGAGAGACCCGACTCATTGTCTTTCACTTCTTTTAAGAGTAATCTACTTACTTTATACAAATATAGAGATATAGAAAAAGGCTTGTCACCCTTGACAGACTCTTCAGATTTAATGGACTCGGATCAAAAGGAGATATAGGTACAATTCCAACTCAGATATTTAAAGAATAGAGAACAAAGAAGAATTTGGCTATGACAAAGAAGAAATAAACCACAAAGCGTTATAAAGAAGGCTCGCACCAACCTTCAGGTTCAAAATTAATTAAGGAAGAATTACTCGAAAACAAGACCAATAAATTATTCAGAATCAAACAAGAAAGAGTCTACCAACGGATATGAACCAGTAAATAATAAGAACCGATTCTTGAGTTATTCCACCAAGGTTACGATTTCCAGTATAGTTATCTTACACCACTCAGGACATGATGATAATTTTGGATCCTTTATTAACTACAACCTCTCCCTGATGATATTTCCCTTTCCATCGAGGCGTCGGCAATCCCGCAACCACTTTGACAAAGAATTATGGTTAGATCGTTCACGAAAATAAAACTCATCAATGCATTCATTTTCCCATCTATAAGAATTTTTTTTTATATTTGTAGTTACAACATATAAATTAGAAAATCTTTTCCCAATTCACATTCTCATGAAAAGTAGTCAATCAAAACTAACATAACAACCACAATTTCATTGCCGTAATCATGTTCAAGATAGAGGGGATGTAACAAGTATTACCATCCAAGTCCTTCAAGGCAACCCATACATAATTGATATAATGTGTTTACATTGGGGCAAGCCCCTTTCATATTATTGATTGCCATCTCTAATTTGGTTTGTGTGGTGGGACATGTCATCCTTGTTTCTTCCAATTTTTCTTCTCTTGTGTCTGCTAGAATTTCCTTTTGAAGATTTTCCCTTTTTAAGTGCCTTGTTTGCAATTCTGCGAAAATTCTATTTATAACTGACCTTAATTGTTTATTTTATCCAGTGGGAAGGAGGTGTTTGTATTTATCTGTGGTAGTTGTCCTTGCACTTTTCCAATGATTTATCTAGGGACTCATTGATGTTTATATAGTGTCAAGAGTCTCTCCATTGTAGTGTTGTGCATGATATCCCCTATATGAAATTGTTGAATAAGAGAGATTTGCATTAGATCTATCTGTGGTCTAGATGCTATAAGTTTGAACAATGTTGGTGATATCGTTGCCACACGTTGTAGTTACTTTTGCTATGCAATGAACTCCTTAAACTTTGCCATGGGGTTTAAAATCTAAGGCTCAAATAGTAATGAGGAAAGTCTCTGTAGGAGATTATTCACTTGATACAATTTTCCTCTTATGTTGTCTATGTTTACTAGGTCCATTTCCTTGTGGTGTATCTTGTGTCATTTGTTTGTGTGGTTGTTCTTTCCCTTTATCCTTTTTTGTCTCTTTTTCATGTTTTATTATTTTCTTACTACCACTAGGTACTGTTATATCTATTTGACCCTTTAGTTTGGTAGCAACCACCACCACCTAGGTGGCACCCTTCATATTGGCCACCGAACTCACTACTATGCCTTAGGAATATTCCTTTATAAAGTCACTAGTTTTGTAGAAAGGTGGTTTTGCACTTAAAACTATTGGGATTAAGGTGTCTGAGTCCTAATATTGATTTAATTTGATGTATTAATGTATTTATTTGTATTATTTAGTTGCCTATGGTGTCATGTCACAAATTGGGACCCATCGGCTGGGTGGCATCCTTGTTGGAAGTGACTGGATGACACATAATCATCCCAAGTGAACATAGGCATCCCACTTTGGAATTTATGACATATGACAGATTCTATGACGCATCATAAGGCAACTTTGAATGCATGGGAGAAAGTTGGCGCCCAGGTTGGGTTATGACAGGATGTAAGAGAATCAACTATTTTTAGTTAGTTATGATAGATTCTCTTATAGCTGTAAGTGTTGTCAGCCATGAGAGATTCTATGATAGCTGTACGATGTGTAAGGCTTCTGTCATAAGCTATTTTTAGCATATTCTAGGCACCCAAGCTTGGAAGAAGAATATTTGCATGTTTGACCATTGTAAGGGGTGTAATGGAATGTTGTACATGTGTCCAAATGCATGTCTAAGGCGTTGAATATTGTGCCATGTGGATTTGGACGCCCCTCTCCTTCTAGATGCTTCTTGAAGCTTGTATCTCTCTATAAAATGAGTGCTTTGCATTGTAGAATGCATAGTTTGTTTGTAGGTAACAAAGTGTTGCCGGGTTAACTCCAGAACAGCTGTTTGTTTCGAGACACTTGTGTAGAAGCTTTGTACTTGGGCTGTATTGTAACTTATTGTTGAAGTAATATAGAAGTACTGTGCTTTTGGAGAGTGGGGTTTTTTACCTGAAAGGGTTTTCCCCACGTATATTTGGTGTATGTTGTATTTGTGTACTTGCTGTTCTATTTCCATTATTCTCTATGTGCTTCTCTTTGCTTCAGTGGGAGTTTTGCAAAAGTGTGTGTTTCATTACCTTATTGCAAGAAAGAGATGGCAGGCACATCTGAGAGGATTGAGATGGAGAAATTTAACGACGGTAATTTTGAGTTGTGGAAGCTCAAAATGGAGGTTGCAATTTTTGGAACCAAATCGTCAGGCATGAAACAAGAAGATTGGGATCTCATGGATACGAAAGCGAAGGGTTTTATTATACTCTGTTTGGCTGACTCCGTCCTCCTGAATGTCCATGAAGAGTAAACTTTTGCTTCTTTGTGGAAGAAGCTTGGTGATGTCTATTAGGCTAAATCCCTGGTAAACAAGCTTTTCTTGAGAAAGAAGATGTATTCTCTCAAAATGGAAGATGGAGGGTCTGTAGCAGATCATCTAAATGCATTCAACATGTTGGTTGCACAACTGGGTTCCATTGGAGACAAGATTGATGAACAAGACCGTTGCATGCTTCTTTTGTGTTCGTTGCCAGACTCTTGGGATCACTTAGTAATGGCTATTGGAAGCACTACTTCCACCTTTAAGATGGATGAGGTTGTTGCCTCATTATTATCTGAAGAGATGCGAAGGAAGTCTTCTAAGATGGCCAATGAGGCCCTTGCAGTTCATGGCAAACCAAAGGAGAGGCAAAAAGAAAGACAAGAAATCTAAGTCAAAGTCTCCGAGGAGATCTAAGTCTCCTGGTAAGAAGTCCAAGGCAAAATGTTGGAATTGTGGTGAAACTGGTCACATTCAGAAAGATTGCAAGAAGGAGAAGAAGAAGAAAAACAAGTCTTTCTCCGATTCCGAATCTGAGAAATCATCCCAAGATGATGAAGCATTTATTGCAGCCTTGGCAACCCATGCATCGGATGATGTGTGGTTGATAGATTCGGGTGCATCCTTTCACATGACTTCTCATAGAGATTGGTTCTCGAAGTATGAGGAGTACAATGGTGGAGAGGTGTATCTGGGTGATGACTCTCACCTGAATATTGTTGGCCATGGTAGAGTCAAAATCAGATTTCGTGATGGAAGAGTAAATAGGATTGATGGTGTCTTGCATTTCTCGGGTTTGGCACAAAACCTGCTTTCTATAAGTAAACTGAATGATTCGAGAATGCAAGTTATTTTCTCTGGTGGAGGATGCAAGATGACATGAGGAGCTATGGTGTTAGCTAAGGGAGTTCGTATTGGCACTCTATTTCAGCTTGATGCATGTACTGTACAGTGCAATAGTTCTTCTGATGTATCGAAGAAGAGACCTTTGGATTCTTCATCCTCACCATCAGATTGTGTAGAGAAGAAGCATGTTGCAGCTACATCCGATGGTCGTGCATTTTGGGTACCTAAGGGTGCTCATTCCATGGAAATGAAGCTTCCTATAGAGAAGAGAATGTTATGGCACCAACGACTTGGTCACGTTGGCGAGAAGGGTCTTAGAACTCTGAAAAATAAGAGCCTTGTTGAAGGCCTTGATGATTGTAATCTCGAGTTCGACTTTTGCGAACATTGTGTATATGGAAAACAACACAGTGTTTATTTTTACTCTAGTTCTCATAAGTCTTCTGGGCTTTTGGACTATGTTCATGCAAATGTTTTTGGTCCTATAAATGTTCCTTTGTTATCAAAATCTGTATATTTTGTTTCTTTCATAGATGATTACAGTAGGACATTTGTTTATTTTCTCAAAAGTAAAGCTGAAGTCTTTAGTCGATTTAAGGAGTTTAAGGCCTTGGTAGAAAATCAGACTAGCAAAAAGATTAAGTGTTTGAGGACTGATAATGGTGGTGAGTTTTGTTCCATAGAATTTGACAAGTTTTGTAAAGAGCACGGGATTGAGAGACATAAGACAACAACCTACACTTCACAACAAAATGGAGTTGCAGAGAGGATGAACAAAACGTTTATGGAGAGGGCTAGGAGTATGTTGAGTGGTGCTAGCCTTGAGCAGAAGTTTTGGGCTGAAGCAGTAGCCATTGCATGTTATTTGATCAATAGATCTCCTACATCAACGCTTCTTGGTAAGACACCCATGGAGGCATGGTTTGGTAAAAATCCTTCGATAAAAAATCTCAGAGTATTTGGTTGTGAAGTTTACGCTCATGTTCCGATTGAGAAGAGGTCTAAGTTGGAGAACAAGGCCGTTAAGTGTATCTTTATCGGTTATGGTGTCGGTGTGAAAAGATACAAGCTTTGGGATCTAGAAGCTTAGAAGGTTCTCTACAGCAGAAGTGTGATCTTCAGAGAGATGAAACCTTCCTTTGTTTAGTTGCAACCAGAGAAAGAGGAGAAACAGAAGAAGGAGGTGGTTCAAATTCCACCTACTCTGAAGAAAGAAGAACCAAGTACTCCTGCTGGACCTGATGATGAGGAGAGCTCAAGTAGCTCTGAAAGTTCTTAAGAAGGAGAACCTCAAACTCTGCCTTTGAGGAGGTCTACTCGAGTTAGGCGGCAACCGAAAAGATTTGGTTATTCATTATTGGATTCCAGTTGCATTTTTGCCTTGATTAGTAACATTGATGAGCATAGGATGGTTAGAGAGGCATTGGGTATGAATGATTCAGATTCTTGGATGCAAGCCATGGACGAAGAGATGGCTTCATTAAAGAAAAATAAGACTTGGGATTTGGTACCTTTTCCTAGTGGACGTAAACCTGTTGGTTGTAAATGGGTGTTCAAGAAAAAGTGTGGTCTTGATGGCAGTGTTGAGAAGTATAAAGCACGGTTGGTTGGTAAGGGGTTTTCTCAGGTGGAGGGAATTGATTATGGGGAGATATTCTCTCTTGTAGCAAAGCTGACATCTATCCGGCTTCTGTTGTCACTTGCAGCAGCATATGACTTATAAGTGGAACAGATGGATGTGAAGACAACATTCCTTCATGGTGATTTGGAGGAAGAGATTTACATGTCACAGCCAGAGAATTTTATTGAAAAAGGTAAAGAAAATTTGGTTTGCAAATTGAAGAAGTCTCTTTATTGGTTGCAACAATCTCCTAGAATGTGGTATTAGAAGTTCGATACCTATGTGTAGTCATTGGGATTTCAGATATCTAAACTTGACCATTGTGTATATTTAAAATCTTATAATGGTCGCATTCTCATTATTGTCTTATATGTAGATGATATGTTGTTTCTTGGGAATGGTCAAAGTATGATTTCAGATTTGAAGTTTCAGTTGTTAGCATAGTTTGAGATGAAAGACCTAGGTGTAGCTAGGTACATTATGGGAATGGAAATCACAAGAGACAGAGCTAACAAAAAGCTTTGGTTAAGCCAGAGCAACTATGTGAACTTGGTGTTGGAAAGATTCAACATGGTAGATTGCAAACAGTTAGTTGTTCTTGTGATGCAGGGGACGAAGCTTTCTGTGAATGATTGTCTAAAATCTCCTACTGACATGGAGGACATGACTAGAGTACCATATGCAAGTGTGGTTGACAGTCTGATGTATGCGATGGTGTGTACAAGACCAAACATTGCCCAAGTAGTGGGAGTCCTTAGCCGTTTTATGGCTAATCCTGGG